>OX030985.1:12430000-13030000 GCA_943735965.1 Eupithecia abbreviata
ATTTTTATTTTATTTTTTTAATTTATTTATTTGTCCGAGATAGGTTTACATTCAATGTTCTAAGTGTCAAGGTTGATGAGTTTCTTTTTTAAAAAATCACCCTACCTAAATCTCTTTAATCTTATTTAGTTTTCGAATGATTTTAAGTGATTTGTTGTTTAACAGAACAATTTGTCAACTTTGAAAAGTCAGAGATGAACTAAAACTTTTTCCGTTTGAATATTGTGCAAACTTATACTAACAGCACAGTTACTTACTGAGGTAGTTTTACGAACCGAACGAAGTTCTAATTGAATGCTCCATTTGGAATGTCTAACAGAAGCTCGGCTAACGTCGAGGCAGGGCGGTGCTGTGTGAACCTCTGCCCAGCATTAGATAGATAATTCTTTATTGCATAGGTACTTAGTTTATAAGAACAATGTAAAATAAAAAACTTAACAAAACTATATACAATTGGTGGTCTTATTGATCTCTACCAGGCAACCATGGATGGATAGGATCGTGGACAGTATAATTACAAGGATTCGTGTGCTTGTAGGTTATATATTATAAAATAAAATACTTATAATACTATTTATATTATTTATTCATTATCATAGAGTTTGAAGATGATTGGTCAAAATAATTAACCGCGCTATTATGGCAAACGTAGTGTAGTTTATGAGAACTCCTGGCCAGGTGGGATGACGACCTGCGAAAGTCTGCAGGGAGATGCTGGATACGGCAAGCTTAAGACAAGACGCATGGCGCTCATTAGGGGAAACCTACGTCCAACAGTGGACTATTATAGGTTGATGATAAATAAATAATGCTGAACAATCTACACAGCATCCTCTAGCCCCATGGGGCTAGAGGATGCTGTGTAGATTGTTCTTTTTGTTCATACTTAATCACTGCTTACCATGGTAAGCAGTGATTAAGTATGGGTACTAGATGATAATGATGAAGGAATTATTTTGCACCTCAAAAACTTAAAACTAAACTGTAGGGTAGGTCGGTCGGTACTTATGAAGATAGCAAATATAAGTAGCGCATACAAAATACGCTTACTGACAGACCTCTTGTCTAGGGGGAAATGGTGCTTCGACGTGAACGTAGAGTTACGAAGCTGTAAGTATTAGAAGTGGCATACAACTCGGTTTTATTCTAGTTTAATATTTACAATACATTTCCACTCATCAAGCAAATCATATTAAAGTCCGCGCTCGACCAAAATGGACTCATATTCATTTTTATCACGATGTCACCTTGTTAAACTATATAACCAACCGCTTCTGGTTTATATAAAATTATTATTTATTTAAAATTTTATTGCTTAGATGGCTTACTGACAGGATTTTTTGTGTTATAAAATGTTTTTTTTAATTCTAATTAGGTATAATTATTGCATGCTAGAATATAGTAAAAAAAAAATAACTTATAAAAATAGTGAGACATGAGTGTATTATTACGATATGGCCACCTTTTTACCATGTTTGTTGCAATTATAAATAATATATTTGAATTTAAATACAGTTTGAAATGTTCCATTTAGATCGCTCACGGATTATTATATGTAGGTATACCATTGAAAAATACATTGTGATTATGCGTAGCACCATCTCGTAGCAAGTGCTACGGCGTAGCAATTAATGATGTTTCGAATTAATAACAAGCAATTTTCTTCAAAAAAGGTCGATTTTTCTGTATTACATTTTAGCATACCTATTGATCCCACTATCAACTCCCTTGATGTCCTGGTAAAAGAAAAAAAAATTAGGGAACCGTAAAATCGGACACTTCTAGTTCTTTCATAGTTCTATATCCTTTTCACAGTTGAAGTGGACTTAGCAGGATTGCGATGCATTTGCGGCAATCAGAGCATCGCTTCTTACGGCACTTTCCGCCATTTACGAGGCGCAATCCCCCCCTCCCCGCTACTGAGGTGTACTCCTTGAGGTATTTTGTTTTACTTTTCTGGTTTCTGTAGAGTCCTTACGGACACATAATATCAGTTTATTATTTATGTACGTTGATACTACGCACACGACACGATGACGTGGACACTTACGGTAGGGCTGGTCCACCAGTTCATAGTCGCTAAGCGAGCTATGGAAAGAGCTTTGCTCGGAGTTTCTCTGAAGGATAGGATTCGTAACGAATACATCCGACAGAGAACCAAAGCTATCGACAAAGCTCTAAGAATTAGCAAGCTGAAGTGGCAGTGGGCTAATTCTTTGAGCTATGTCTATAACAATGGACCTCTGTAAAAAATAAAACAAAATTATGTATATTAAATATCTAACCATTTATATCATTAACATTTAGTTCTTTGGATGTATGGTTTCCGAAAATAAGTATGTTCAAAAAATGTGGAACGCTTCACGATTTTGCGTGTCATCCTTGCGCAGGGGCCATGCTAATCTTCTCTGTATCGTTCCAATTTTAGTATATGTACTGCCGAAGCAAGTACATTGGGTGAACAAACTAACTTGCATATGAATGGAAACTCACAAAACTATCATTAGTGCGATCTAGAACTTCGTCATAAATCTTTTAATATACTCAATAAAATACAATTTTTTTAAATAATATCAAAAGACTGTAGTTATAGAAAACAAATTTTGATAAAATTTTATACTTTTTGCATTCATTGCAATTTTTACATCAATTTTAGTAACTTTTACTTGTAATAACGAAAGTGACGACATCTGCCATGTGCTATCTGAACTAACTTAGGGGTATACTACAAAACTTCCCCAAAAATCTCTCTTTTACTGTCGGTCATGGTGTATGTACAGCGCCATCTATTGGCTTACAGCGAAACTTTTTTGTGATCTGTCATACAAACAAGGAGGGTGGGATTTCAGTTGACGACGGCGACGACGACCGACGCGACTTGGGACTAGTTAAGTTTGAACCTACTCTTCATAAATAGTTCACAATATTAGCAGTAGATGGCGCTTTCCCCTGAAACGCTAAAAGGCTGAAAATTTGGTTGGGGAACAATGATGGTAAATATAATTTTATTAATTGGATACATTAGTGGTTATAGTTATTTTCTTTTGTGGTAGAAATTGGTGCCCTAAATTAGTCTTAAAATAGTCATTATTGTTAAAATCTGTGTTCGAAAGTTCTTATTGTGCAGATTTATTTCTAATTTTTAGTATTTATAAATGTTTTAAAATAGAACAGGAAAATTAAGCTACGTACCTATCAATTATATATAACATCATTGACTGTACATACTTAAATTAAAACGATGCATAGGATACGAAGATTCCTCGTTATTTCTACAGTTTATTTGTTCGAATTGGTCCCCTGGGCCAAATCGGATTACGATATGTATATCAAAACAAACAACTTTAATTTTATCTACAGATAATCACAGAAACTGTATTACAGTACGGCACACTTGCTTGCATACATGCTTATAATTACAATATTGTTTGAACCTAAGTATATTATTAGTTTGTTTTTCCTCGGCACGTGCCGTCCACTATAGCGTAGTGCACTCGACGGCTTAATTATAGGGATAATATAAGTAAGGGATAGCGTAGGAGGAAAATTGTAATAATCCATTGGATCTCTACTCTATTTAAGTACTCTATAGTACATATTAGTAGATTTGTTATTATATCTGTTTCTTTTGTTTAATTTTTATTTATTTATTTTTATTTATTTATACTTCTTGCACGAAAATAAAATAACACAAAACTTATTCTAGAAAATTTAAACAAAGGCGAACTTAACCCTAAAAAGAGTTCTCTTCCAGCAAACCTTATTGGGAGAGAGAGACAAAGCGAAGAGAGAAGTGGGTACATGTGCATAAACGAAATGAAATAAGAAATAGACAAAAGATTACATTTTAACTAACTTATTACTTATACTAATATATACTATATAACAACAATAAAATACAAATATAAAATATATAAATAACAAATATAAAATACTATATAACCTAAATTCCAAAAATAAATAAATTCAATACTTACATAATATACATATAATATATACATAAAATACAACAGAATTATGAAGATAGATAATGCTCTTTGACTTTACGCTTGAAAACGAAGAGTGAGGGGCTAGCACGAATTTGAATTTTATTTACCTATTTTATTTCACAAAATTACATAACTTACAGTTTTTCAGATGTCGGCAAATCATCGCGTCGTCACGCCGCCAGCGGTGGTGGACATCCCTTGCCATAATGTTGGAAGTTCGTGACCAGTGCATAGGACGAGTTTATAGTAGCATTCACTAGTCACTAATAAATAAATAATGCCTTCTAGATAACTGACTTACTTAATACAATACAATATATCAATATAAATACATTACATTATGTATGTTTGTAGTATATATATTTGTAATTTTGCTGCAAATTTTGTCAAAAAAATCCTAATAACAATTATTGAAATTCTAATGCTTGGAGTCGAGATAAAGATAATTTTTGTAATTAATTAATTGTTAACAATATTTTTATTTTTTAGACTGATGATGATGTTACTAAAAATGTTTCTCTCAAATAGGCAAACTGTAGGTAATTTAAAATCAACTTTGACTGATTTAGAACATTATTTCGCTATTGTATGTAGAATGATCTAGAAGTGGTCTCATACAATTTATATTCCCGAGGAATTAGTATTTGTCCCGAAAAACGTGTTATTGCAAGAAATTAGAAGTCCAATTTTCAAAACAATTAAATGAATAATAAATAATTTAAGTGTTTTGAAAAGAAATGGACTAGACGTAGAATGACATAGAAAATACCAAGCAATTCCCGCGTGTTTATAATAATAATGTTGCCAGTATTGTCCAGGCCGGTGCTGGAAGGCGATGAGCCGTGAAATACGCCTCTTGATCGACCGAACCGCTGTCAGCAGATGTTTGTTATATGACTATAGAATACGTACATCATCATTATCATCGGCCTCTGATAGTCCACTGCTGGACATAGGCCTCCACCAATGAGTGCCATAGCGCCTTGTCTTCAGCCTGACGCATACAGCATCGAATACCTGCAGCCATCGACACTTTACGCATAGCCTTTCGCAGGTCGTCATCCCACATGGTCGGAGGGCGTCCTACACTACGTTTACCGAGTCTCCACTTAAGAACACGTTCAGCTAACAATCGAAAAGAGATTTTACGTTCAAGTTTAAATTTCCAGTGAAACGAATGCCTATAAAATCAAACAAATAATAAAAGGCTATTTAAAAAATTCAGGACTTCAATTTTTAAAAGAAATTGTGCTTTTGGGTAACTTTATGGATCGAATTTGCCCAAAACCGTTTTGTTCGCAATCTAACCACAGATTCAAAATATTTCCAACCTCTTAACATGCAAATTTCTTTTAAACCGTCCACGTTGTAAAATCTGGAAGATTACAAAAAGGTTTAAGATAAGTTACGTAAGACTAGGACAGACTAAAGGCTAGGACAGACTATTCGATTGTATTAAAGATGGATAGCAAAATAGTGTAGTGAAGATTCACGATGAGTTATGTAACTATAAGATAGCGCAATACAATATTAAAAAACGTTTATTACAAATTAATTAATAATTAACCACAAGGAAGTTTAAAGTCTTTTGTATTGATTATAAGTATAATATAGTTTAAGATATATACATAGATTATCAAATGCATTAACTATGTGTGATATTTTATGCACCCATACGCCTTGGGGACGCTTCCGATTGATATTATTTTTTATAATAATATGTGAAAGACTGCAGGCAGATGCTGGATACTGCGAGCTGAAGACAGGGCGCTATGACGCTCTTTAAGGGAGGTCTATCATATGTCCAGTACTAAATAGGCTGATTATGATGAAGATGATGATACTGGAGTAACTAGTATGTACATTATAACATATTGTAATATGTATATCAGTCATCTAGTACCCATAACACAAGCTCTGCTTAGCTTGGAGCTAGATGATGCAGTGTGGATTGTCCAGCATTATTTATTTAATAGTGTCCTTTCAGTAGTAGTAGTAAAAGTAGCTAAAACTGCTTGTAGATCTAAGTAAAACTTAAACAATGTATAATGTAAGGTAGATGCTGGATGCGGCAAGCTGAAGACAGGGCGCTATGGCGCACATTGGAGGAGGTCCAGCAGTGGACTAACATGGGCTGATGATGATGATTATGTATAAGGTAAGGTAACAAGGTAAGGCAATTTTTTGTTAAAATGAGCAGGGTTCCTGCCCTGACCCTAAAACCCTGTAATGGGCGGTTTAAGAGATTTTCTCTCAACCGCTCTGATAGTCCGTGATCTCATTTCAGGAGTTTACCGCGGGTTTTGTTTCGAATTTGTAATGTGATTATCAAGGTATGGGCTTCTAGCAGTCTAAAATTGCGCACCGTTTTAGTGGCTTACTATCATCTCGTCTAAAAAATCAGCTGGTCTAAGTACAAACTGGTCTAAAGCTCAGATGGTCTAGTGAGCAAGTGTATAGCTACGCGCTGAACCTATTAGAACCACGCATAATGGACCAAATGGGAAAACTGTATAGACTAGAAAATATCATAATTATTAACACAAAAGTAATTTATATTTAGCATGAAATATTAGTTCAAGACTCAAATCATGGTAAACATCCCGTTATTTAGACTTAAGTACACACTAAAATGAACCCTTTTGTAAAAATCTTTAGCAATCAGTAGATCGATGACGACCGATGTGGCGCGGTGGGCGATGGTCCGCCTGCGACGCAGGAGGTTGCGGGTTCAATTCCCGCCTCGGAACAATTGTGTGTAAGATCTGCAGATATTTGTTCCGGGTGTTCTGGTCGTTTTCTATGTATAATAAAAAATATCTATCTATGTAATGTATTGTATTATGTATATCAGTTATCTAGTACCCATAACACAAGCTTTGCTTACCATGGGGCTAGATAATGCTGCGTGGATTGCCCAGCATTATTTATTTATTAGATATAGAAAACACATTATTTTACCACACAAAACCGTAATGAATACTTAAAATAGAGGAAGTATATGGGGCGGCCCTATCGCTGAAAGCGATCTAAAATGTGCTCAGATCTAGGTAATCGGAATATGGTAATGTTACCTTATGAATGGTAACATTTTCTTTGACGTGTTTTATCTAAGTGTGGGTTTTCAATCTTTTCAAACGCGATTCGAACAGGGCCTATATTTTTTGATAATGTTTTTTTCAAAAAAATACACCTTTGCATTTTTATATATTACTAGCTGCTCCCCGCGGCTTCGCCCCCGTGGAAATCTATGTGTCAAATTGTTGTATGGGAAAAAGAAAAGGGCTATTTTTTGGGGTTTTCCAGCAATAATTCTAATTTTTCTCGCCGTAAAAACCATCCTTGAACTTCAACGAACATTTTAAAAAAAGATTTGGCCAAATTGGTCCAGGCGTTGTTGAGTTATGCGCTTACCAACACATTTTGCGATTCATTTTTATATTATAGATTGAAAAATATTTTGAGTCCGGGATGCAGTCGCGCGTGGTTGCTAGTCAGCTATAAACTTGCTACAAAACACACAAGGGCGTAAAACACCGGTGAACCACTTTATTAGGGTGTTATTTAACCGATATTTCGTAAACCGTAACAAATGATTCGATAAAAACTTATCGTTCATCAAAGTTTCACGTCAAATGGTCTCACATTAAGCGGACAGCAAAGGCGGCTAACGTAGTGTACGAGGCCCTGGCCAGGTTGAGTGACGATCTGCCATAGACTGCAGGCTGATGCTGGATGGGGCTAGCTGACAGGGCGCTATGGTGCTTATTAGGTTAGGCCTATGTCCATCACAGGACTAATATAGGCTTATGATGAAGTGGACAGCAAGTGGGCACGCCATAATCGTATATAGGACTATTTCGTTACGATTGATTTTGATTTGTTTGTCACGATTGCAGTCTATAGGTAATTTGCTAGTAGCTCACCAACTCTTGACAAAAAGTGTCAATAAGTGAATTGGTGATAAACTATTTAAACGATAAATCACAACAGAAAATCATCACAGGTGAGGCTGCCTCCTAGAGTGACAAAAAGTATTTAAAGATATCACACAAACTAAATATGAAAACAAAAATCTGTATCGCCAATTGTAACTTAGTTTTTAAGATGTTATAGTACCTAGTTTCCCATTAAAGTGTGGAATAAAAGTATTTTCTATCTATCTATACTATTCATCGCTCAGCCCGCGATAGTTTTAGATTCATAAGCGGCAGCGGCACAAATCTTCCGCTACATTCCATCCGCTCCCTCTCCATTCAACCTTCCTCTGACGGCCACACACCTGTCAACGCGGTCACCGTAAAATTGCCGATTCCGTGTAATGAAAATAAAGAAGCGGTTCGTGTGTCCATTAAAACTAATGGAATGGCATTACTAGTCGTTTTAGAAGGAAATTAATGGTATCCGTATTGAAAGGTGCCACGGAATATTAGTAATGAATGATAGACGTGTTAATAACGTAAAGATTTTAATATATAAAAAATAAAAAAATAATGCTGGACAATTCACTCAGCATCACAACACAGCAACACAAGCTCTGCTTACGATGGGGCTAGATAAGCCCCATGGTAATCAGAGCTTGTGTTATGGGTACTAAATAACTGATATACATAATAAATACATTAATTAGATCGTTTTTTTCATTATACATAGAAAATCGATCGATCAAAACACCCGGAAAAAATATCTGCAGATCGTACACACAATTGTTCCGAGGCGGGAATCGAACCCGCAACCTCTTGCGTCGCAGGCGGACCTTTGCCCACCGCGTCACATTGGTCGTCTGTTAATGTTTTAGATAGACATTTATTGTCAAAAAATACTTGTTTTCTGGTGGGTAGTCTTTTAAGACTACCCACCAGAAAACAAGTATTTTTTGAAGGTTTTAACCTTCATTAATAATGTAAAGCAGTAAGTGTTTTATAAAAGTCAGTCGGTAGATCTGATCAGACCTTTATTTACAAAGGTCTGATCTGATTTACGCGGTATCTTCTCAGAGCACGAGCAGAGCAGAGCTGAGCCGAGTGAATATTTGGAAATCCTAGTGTCACTAAAATACAGGGCGAGAATTCTCGAAATACAATCCGTGGCTGTTCTGAGAAGCGATGATATTGTCTACGGCTATACAGCGTAGGTCTGAACTAGGTTACTAGGATCTTTGGTCTGTACAGCCTTATGTCATAGATTCAAAAACAGTACAAAGTTGATAAATAAAGAAAATAAATAAATTCTCGACAATTCACACAGCTAGCAGCCTAGCTAAGCAGATGTGTGTTATGGTTAGGTATACTAGATAACTGATATACAATACAAGTTCACTTCATAGATAGATTTTAATAATACATAGAACCTACCCTAACACCACCTAAAACACCTGGAACAAATATGGCAAGATTGTTCAAACATTTGTCCCGATTCCCGATGCGGGAATCGAACAAGCAACCTCCTGTATCGCAAGCGGCTCTTCGCCCAGGCGGCAAAGTAAGGAAATTGATATTTCCTTATTGTCCATATTCCTCAAACACTCTTAATTTTCTAGCTAGAGTAGTTTTATGTCGTAACGCTAGACATTGGCTAACGCTTTTCTGTCTGTCTGTCTATCAATATCAATTAGCTATAACACAGGCTGTATATCATCACAAAATAGGCCTCATCACTTACAACTCGTAATGCAACCGGCTACATATCTGTCCCTATTAGCCATCACGTTTGAAAAGGGTTATCCTAATTTAAAATTACACAGTCCAATAAATCTATTGTCATCGATACGGTCATGTTCTGATGTAGGTATCATTTTATTATGATTGATTCTGTGAACAGAATCTGTTATTGTTATCTTATATTTGGATGGGCCAACAAACGTCGGAACGTATAATTGTAAATCCATTGTCGTGATTAGGTAAGTTCGGTATTATAGATCTAATAAATACTATTAATGATAAATCGTATTTACAATTAAGACGGTTGAGGTAACTTCAGACTGTTGCACAACAGACTAGTTCAAGAGGTAGACAAATAAAAAAATTCGGTCCCCTTCCTGGTTAGCCTGAAACGTCAAAATCAACGAGACATCAAAAATTCTGTGAGTAAAAATGTAGGCATACAAAGTTATCTAATGAATGTGAATTATTGAATGACTATTTATTTAAAAAAAATATATTTTAGCTGGCTAAATGAACGTATTTTTTATGAATTAAATAATTTTATCTCATAATTTAATTCACATTCTATAGAATAGAAACATGAACTCACTCACAACTTAGGTAATCTCAATCGCCTTGTATTGTATATTGTGTTTTAAGCAATAAAAATATCATTATCATTTATCATAGCCGTTCTTAAAATACTAAATGACCGGCAAAAAAACCTTAAATGATCATCTCAGGTCAGATAATTTATTGTGAAATGTTTTATTTTGATGTTTATCAACTAATTAATAATCTTTCATGTGACGTTCTCATGAAAATAACCAAAGGTTCATCACGTCACCCTATTCTTTCCACGCCATTTACACCTAATAACAAGATGCTTGTAACAAATTAACAATAGATTACAAGAATACAACAAGTAATATTACAAACCCTAACAAAACCTATAAGTACCTTTCATAAGTACGTACAATGAATAAACTATACAAGGATGAGTGACGAATCACCGATTGTGATCTACTTCAATTCGGGTGCGAATGTGAATAAATGCGTACAGCGCCACCAACTTCACTTTTCATGTGGACAAAAGAGGAACTAAAACGTTCCTTTGAATACCCTACGATTCCAGCAGATTATTCGATACTAGCGCCAATGTCAAGTGAATGAACTAAGTTTGTATTTTGGCTATTTTATGTCATAGTGTGACGAATTGGTGCTATTGTTAATTGTGGGCTTTCTGTATCGATAGGGAGCTAGTTCTAGTCGATCAATAATAGTTATTTGTTGCTAAGTTATTGTCATTTATTGTATTTAGTATTTAATAGGTTCGAGGGGATGGGTAGTCATATTTTTTCACTTGATTTAGCGTGGCGTTTTTGAATAGGTACCTACTCTCGGAAATAATATCTCAAAAAGCGTTTTAAAAGCAATTGATTTTAATAACTTTTGCAGGCAGAAAGGTTTTCGAACTAAGTTATCTAATAAAAACGTACCTATTGCAGATTTTTTTTTTAATTTATCTCAAAACTGCATTTGCTTCAATGATTTATAGCTTGTAGCAATTTCTTGCAGGCAAGCTAAGGCATAACTGGCCAATAGCTTGACTGATCAACATCATCCTTGGAGAAATAAACATAACGTATTTATTACCCAGCTCAATAAAATGTAATAGCAGATCTACAATAACTTTACATCCAATTTACAACATCACCTGTGCCTATCGACCAGCTGTTGGCAAATTGATCGATGGCTAATGTCGCGTAACAAAACCTCAAATAATACGTTGTTGGTCAATAAAGCACACGAATTCATTATAAACAAATGGGTTCATTCGAAGTGAGCGTACAGTTATTTATGAATTTAATTATGATAGTGAGAATGGTTTTTAGTAGTAGAATACACGTTTGTTTGACTACAATATCATGTGTAGGTAGGACAAATTTTTCCATAATACTTAACACTTTGATTGCTGAAATCACACGGTATGTGTTTTCTACAAGTGACTAATATGCGTAAATCCACACTAGCGCAGCATTTGAGAAAATACAGATCTGTGTGACTCAGCACAGCCGTAATATTTTTCGAACGAAACGCATGTGCAGCGCAACACAACCGCTCTGTAGAGCGGCACCACGAATTTTTTAGGCTAAATAAAGATCGCAGTCGTCGAAAAAAAATCGCAAAAATCGAGTAAGACTTTATTATTGAATAAAGATTTTGTATTAGTATTTTGTAATAATCATCTGATGGTCTTACTGAGTAATAATATGGCCAAAAAGAAGCTCGAATGTGTATAATGCTCTTGAGATAAAGACCTAAGGAAGTATGGACGATTTGTAATTAGCAGGAAAAACATGACGCGTAGAGAGGTGCGTCTTTGATTTGTAAGTTTTCCAATGGTTTTATCTATATTCCAGCCATATTGGATGAACAATGTTTGTAAACAAACCGCCCACACTAAAATTCACTCTGTTGTAAATACATAACCTGAATGGTCTAACGTCAGTGCGACCTATGTGTCAGCATTGAGAAATGTTTTAAAAATGGTTGATAGGTTTTTTCATTGGCCATGGCAAAGATTTAATTACCATAATTACTTATGATGAGTGACGAGTGACCTAATAAAAAAAAAATAAAAAAAAAAAAATCATTTATTTCAGACCATAGAAAAGTAATAGATCTTATTTAACTTATTCTACGGTCCATAGTAATATATACCTTAAAAACTAGCATACATAAAATATAAAGAAAATACTTAATTAATAACACGCTTATTATGATGCTGACAGCGTGTAGATGTCGAAATCGGGGTGTCAGCTGACGTCGGTGCACGGCGCGACGCGAGCAGTGCAGCGGTGTCCCGTTGCAGGCGGCCAGTGAACTTTCGGAACTTGACACTCTTCGGCCAAAACTCTGCGCTTAAGAACTTCGAGAGATGATGACTTGGTACTCTCACCATAAATGAATTGAAGCTCACATTATGGCGAGAGTTCAGCTTCTCGACGCGCATCGTGAATCCGGTCTTCATATGTAGGTACTCCTCTACAGCCTTGGCCTCCACACTGAAGTGGACGCGTGAGACGTAGAGCTGGGTAGTCGGTACCTCCGCTCGAAAACCAGTATTCAGGTCTTTTGGCCCAGTACCGCACTGGTTGCGACTGGTGGGCTTACGACTCTTTCGAACCACCACGGTGAATCCGTCCGCGTCACAGGGCTCCTTCCCAGGAGCCGGCGCAGCCCCGGTACTACGTGATGGTTCACAGGACTGCTTTTGTCCCTTCCTTTTAGAGCGCGCCGCAGGCAGCGGGCACGCAGCGGGCGCGGTGCAGCGCGCAGCGTCGTCGGCGGCGGCGGTGGTAGCAGCGACGGAAGCATAAGCGCGCGGCGCAGGCACGCGCGCACGTGTAGGTGTAGGTCCCTCGCGCGGGGACGCGGGGAGCGGGCGGGGCGACCGCAAAGTATTCGCTGTGTTTACAGCCGCGGCCGGCGATACATCCAATATCGCTGACTCGGACATTGACGGCGACATACTTTGCGCTCCTCGATGCATGTTGACGTGCGAAGTCTTTGGTGACCTAGTCGAAGGTCACTGATGGTCACTTCTGACGCCTCCAACTTCATCTTCACTTCAACTAGACCAGCTTTGAGATTAGTGACATCCTTCAGTAGTCTAGTCACATCGACGTGGTCGAACGTCACGGGGGCCAGCTTATGCAAATCCTTCGCGACGAAGTCTGGCACGTCGTCCGGGTCCGTACACTTGAATATCGCGATGACATCCTAAGCTGGGGCATGCGTTCCCAGAAAGAAAGAGACTCTCTTGTGAAAAAAATCTTTCAAATCCCGTTTTGAAGACTCTGAGATTACAACTATTTATGATTATTAACCTATTTATCCCGACGTAAAACCGGTAAATAAAAGCGATCAATACCCGTTGTATTAATAGTTATAATGATGTGTTCAGCTCGCATAAGTTTAAATATTGACTCTGAGATTACGTCTACATGGTTTAGATCAATTTTTATTTATTATATAATAAATAATACTGGACAATTCACACAGCATTATCTAGCCCCAAGGTAAGCAGAGCTTGTGTTATGAGTACTAGATAACTGATATACATAATACAATACATTACATAGATAGATATTTTTTATTATACATAGAAAACGACCAGAACAACCGGAACAGCAGATCGTACACACAATTGTCCCGAGGCGGGAATCGAACCCGCAACCTCATGCGTCGCAGGCGGACCTTCACCCACCGCGCCACATCGGTCGTAAATATTATGGTTATTATGTTCATTCATACAGACTTTGTAGATAAGAAACTTTGATCTCAGATTTCTTCTCCAACGGTTCTGCTCCTGAGAAATGTTCTATGCACTTGCCCCACACGGCTCACAAAGGCCGCCACAATAGCAATCACAAAACACTATTTCCATTGTGTTTGAATAAAATACCTGAATCGTTTTGTTCCTTTGTTGTTGCTATTTATTCCACCTCTTCGTCCTTGATAATAAAGCTCAAATTGTTATCGAAATTATAGGAAATAGCAATCGTTTTATCAATTGATATTACTTTAGGATGTTGAGAGGTTGAAGTTTGAAATAAGTCGAGTATTTCTTAGCTTTTGTATCACAATCCTTTTCTTTTGTTCGTTTGTTCTCATTATTGATTGAGGAGCGATTGTTTACGGTAGCATTATTTTATTGAATTTCGAAAGTGATTGAAATGGAAACCCTTTTGATTGAAATTAAAATTTACTAAGTGTTTGACAAATTAAATTAGCTAAGTGCTGAAATTAAAAACTGAGGTTGACTTAAAAGGTACCTACTCAATGTTTAAAAAGGGTGCAGGAAAATCTTGACGAACCTTCTTCTTTTGTATGTAAGAAAGTTTTTTTTAACTTTCGCCGCAATAATCTATAGGGAAAAGATTGCATTTTTATTGACTCGCAATAATTATAATAATATAATATAATATAATGCTGGACAATTCACACAGCATTATCTAGCCCCATGGTAAGCAGAGCTTGTGTTAAGGGTACTAGATAACTGATATACATAATACAATACATTACATAGATAGATATTTTTTATTATACATAGAAAACGACCAGAACACCCGAAACAAATATCTGCAGATCGTACACACAATTGTACCGAGGCGGGAATCGAACCCGCAACCTCCTGCGTCGCAAGCGGACCTTCGCACACCGCGCCACATCGGTCGTCAATTATAATCTTTAAAATTATATTGCCTAAGCTGCATTGTGTTTAAAGCCCTGCATACCGTGCAGGACTATACATATAAACCGTCAATTATTATATCAATATAAACTAAACTAACTTTTCAATTAATTTACTTTAATTCTTTCAATCTTTTAAAACTAGATTTTTATCTTGTTAAGTTCATACTTAAGCATAATCCGTCTCAAGCTTTTAATCCTTTGGATAATCTGATATTTTGTTATAAAATTCGGTAGTTACAAACAAAATAAATTGTTTAATATTTACACAATAATTATACACAACATATTTATAATAAAAATCTATTATTCTACTAGCTGCGCCCCGCGGCTTCGCCAGCGTGGAAATTTTCGCGCTTTTACCATGTTTTCTCACCATTTAAACCTTCCCTAGACTAAGACAAACATTTCAAAACCAAAATCAGCTAAATCGACCCAGCCGTTCTCGAGTTTTAGCGAGACTAACGAACAGCAATAGATTTTTATATAAAGAAGATATCAGTCATTTAGTACCCATAAAACAAGCTCTGCTCAACTTGGGGCTATTGCTGTGTCGATTGTCCAGCATTATTTATTTATTTATATTATCTTCTTCCATGTTACATTCGTCTCACCTACCATTACCATGTAATTTCCCTCGCAAATGCACTTCTCCTAGTGCACGTGCACTAAATCAATTTGCCCGTCGCGTCGTTAAAAGCATTTCTAACGTGCTTTATTAACTTTAAAACCCTGTTACGAGAGCAAAGGGTAACTCCCCTTATACTTCTTGGCTTAAAAATGCGAAAAATGTGAGTGGAATAGGGCTTAACTATCATATGATGTAATCCTTCTTTATGAGATTTGGTTAAAGTCAGTCGTTATGGAAAATACTTGACACATAGATTTCCGCGAAGTCGCAGGGCGCAGGCTAGTAATAAATAAATAAATAATGCTGGACAATCGAGTGAACAGAGCTTGTGTTATGGGTACTAGATGACTGATAGGTATATATAATACCATACCTACATATACTCGTAGATAGATATTTTTTTAATTATACATAGATAACGACCAGAAAAAACGGAACAAATATCTGTAGATCGTCTATTCGGAACGGAGACACATACAACAAACCAAAAACCATGGAAATCGGTTCAGATGTTCTCGAGTTATAAGTGTTCGAACAAACCCAACTTTGTTTTATATGACGACCGATGTGGCGCTGTGGGCGAAGGTCCGCCTGCGACGCAGAAGGTTGCGGGTTCAATTCCCGCCTCGGAACAATTGTGTGTACGATCTGCAGATATTTGTTCCGGGTGTTCTGGTCGTTTTCTATGTATAATAAAAAAATATATATCTATGTAATGTATTGTATTATGTATATCAGTCATCTAGTACCCATAACACAAGCTCTGCTTAGCTTGGGGCTAGATGATGCTGTGTGAATTGTCCAGCATTATTTATTTATATACTAGCTACACATATACTAGCTTACATATACTAGCTGCGCCCCGAGGCTTCACCCCCGTGGAAATCTATGTCCGTCTCCTAGTTCTAAGCTACCTCCCCACAATTTTCAGCCAAATCGGTTCAGCCGTTCCTGAGTTATAAATAGTGTACCTAACACGACTTTCTTTCATATACATATATTATATATATATATATATATATATCGTGGCCATATCGTAGATTTGCTCACTTCATGAAATGCTCGAGAATTTCATGCGACCATTTCATGAAGTGAGCAAATCTACGTTATGGCCTCGACATATAGATAGATAGATATATCTCTCGGTGTGGCTGCCACTGTATCAAATGATATATAAACTGTATCTAACGAGACACCTCTGACGTTCCCAAGTATAATCCGAAGAGGCTAATCCAGCAGGCATGTGTTATTCATGCAATAGAAGCGCGGTTAGCGGGCGGCGGCGGCGGCGGCCGGGTGTGATGGATTACAGTTGGAGCTGCTTTATCTACACCTTGCATTCTGAACTGTGATATTAAGATGTGATGTGATGTGCAAACACACGTCAATCTAAGACACTGAATAACTATGTTATGAGCTCCGTATCAAACCATGGAGGTAGCAATTAAAACCTATTCTATAATATGAAAATGAATCGCTGAATGTGTTGCTAAGCTCAAATCTCGAGAGCAGCTCAACCGATTTCGCTAATTCTTTTTTAGAATATTCGTTGAAGTACGAGGATGGTTCTTACGGAGAGAAAAAAAGAGAAAAATTTAAAAATTGTCTGAAACAAATTACCACTCGGGCGAAGCCGGGACGGGCCGCTAGTATACAATAAAAAATAAATAAATGTTGCTGGACAATCAACACAGCATCATCTAGCCTTGAGCTAAGCAGTGTTTGTGTTATGGGTACTAGATGACTGATATATATGTATATACATAATACAATACATACATAGATAGGTATTTTTACTAAACATAGAAAACGACTAGAACACCCGGAACAAATATCTGCAGATCGTACATACAATTGTCCCGAGGCGGGAATCGAACCCGTAACCTGTGTTGCAGGTGGACCTTCGCCCAATGCGCCACAGAGGTCGTCAAATAAAAATAAATATCTTGGTCTTTTTTTCAGCACTATTAGTTTACATTAATATACGTTCAGCAGTAACTCTACTTAATGTTTTAAAGCTGAAAGTTTGTGCTTTGTGATTTTTTTTGTTACTTAGGATCTCCAAAACTAATAATCTATCAAGATGAAGCAAACATTTACAAAAACTAACTAAGATAGCAGACTACCTACCTAACTACTCATTATACCGAAAAAAGCGTGAGAAAACGCAAAAACGCAGCCAGAATCTAGAATCTAGAATATTCTACAATAGAAATCATAAAATAAATGAGAGAAAGAAGTTTGTTCAATGCAAAAAATGTATTAACTGAACAGGCACAGTAGATTCGGAACAAAACTGCTGTTACAGACACGACATCCATACAGAGAATCGAATAGTTTCGGGTTCCGTTTTAATTCGATCATACAGAACCCATCTCCATGTATTATCCCCTTACACCTTCCGCTGCCAGTAAAATTGATTCCTCAAACCTCAAAATCAAACTCAGATCAATTCCATAGTTCCTAACACACTTTCGCCATTCAAAGAAGATCAGCATTGTCACCATAATGAGCTTAACATTCACAAAAGCGTAAACACTGATATAAATACCTCTAGTTTTTAAACTCTAACACTTCGCAATAAGGTTTGTTATGTGCCAAATAAGGTGCGATAGGTTTAGTACCTGTGTCACAAACAAATCGAACAATTGACAATCACACAATAGCAATACTTCATTCATTACGTTGCCAGAGACATGAATGAACGTAGTCGTGAATGGACGTCCCATAGCGTGTCGCCCAGACATACAGACGACACCATTGTTGACCAGAGAGTATTTCTTGGAATATAATTCACTTGACTTTACACAGGTGGTCATTAAATAACTTTTCTGCGCTCATTTCCGTTCTTTAGATTGGTCATTTGAATGGCATTTGCAATTGATATGCTATGCTATTTGGTCTTAGATTAAAAATGGGGCACCTTATATCCTGTAGCTATACAGTGCAGGGTTTATTTTTTTATGGATTTTCATCATCATCATGGTCCACTGCTGGACATAGCCCTCCCCCAATGAGGGCCATAGCGCCCTGTCTTCAGCTTGCCGCATCCAGCATCTACCTGCAGTCTTTCGCAGATCGTCATCCCACCTATTCGGAGGGCGTCCTACACTACGTTTACCGAGTCGTGGTCTCCACTCAAGAACACGTTTGCCTTACCTATATATGTATATGGATTCTAATGGTCTCCAAATAACATTTATTTTATTTTATTTCTATATCAAAAGTCAATGAAACGTTATTGATCGCATACTAACTAACTTTTCTTTGGTCTTTGTATTACTATAATTATTGTACCACCAGTAGATAATATTGATGATCCCCAATTACCGTCAAACGATGACTTCCTTGTCAATATAATATCCCTATCAGTTCATCAACTGGAAATGATTCCCAGCTGAGGTATAGGCCCATCTGTACACCTACAACCCTTTTCACCTTATACCGTTAGTTATCAAACAAAAAGAAACTGTAAAAGTGAGGAGGTAAGACCAAAATTGATTTGCAGGTTATGAGCTACGAGCAATCAACTATAGAAATATGAATAGAAAAGTGCAGAGTTGCTTGGCTTGTTATTTTGCGAGGGTGGCTTTCTGTCAAGGGAAAATAGGCCTTATTTTCACGTGTTTGATCAGCATTTTAGTTTTGTTAGTTTGCTCTATTATATCGGTTTGTCTGCTACTCGTGGTTCCGTCAGATTTGATAACAAAGGAAAATTGGTGATTTGTAAAAATACATAGACAAATATATCTTTTGTTCGTAGAACTGTTTCTTACTAAATTATAAAACAACAAATTCTTTAAATTATTATATACAAAATGTAACTGATATTGATCATAATAGTTTCTGCTCGCGGCTTTGCACGCGTTGTTTCTATGGAAACATTTAGTTTATATCAAATTGAAACTGATTTACGGGATAAAAACTATAGCCTACGTATTTTATGGTCCAAACCTACATCTTTGCAACGATCTGTTCAGTACTTTTGGCGTGTAATTTTATTGGTGTGATTTTGTTAATACCTACAATAAAAAATAAAAAATAAAAATAAATTCTATTATTTCGGACTACTACAGATCCATAATTTTTTAGTCTTCTCATAAATGTTCTAATAAATGTTAGTAATTCTTACGAACTACAATGACACATAATACATAACTGAAATTTTGAATAAAATCACTTACTATCAGGGTAATCTGAACATGAATAATGTTTAAAAAAATCTCTTAGCATGAAGTCCACCAAACTACATAATTATTATCCACAAAATTACGAGCAAAATAGTTGTTTTTTTTTTTAATGATTTTTTTTTATTGCTTACAAACATTGACGAAGTAATTCCAAAAACAATCATTTATCTTAATTAAACAAATAGTGGTACTTATTAAATCTATGGATACATTGATTCTCGGAACAATTGTGTGTACGATCTGCATATATTTGTTCCGGGTGTTCTGGTCGTTTTCTATGTATAATAAAAAATACCTATCTATGTAATGTATTGTATTATGTTTATCAGTTATCTAGTACCCATAACACAAGCTCTGCTTACCATGGGGCTAGATAATGCTGTGTGAATTGTCCAGCATTATTTATGAATTATTTATTATTGATTTATTTGGCTAGCCTTAGATACCTACGCTAGGCTTATAAAGCCTGTGTTATAGACATCTATGCCATCCCTCATTATAGTGACTCTGATTTTATAAAAGCTATTTTAAAATTTAGAATTCTTATTTTTACATACATTTGAAATTACTATTTAAGATCATTATACATACAAATTATTATTTTCAATTTTAGGGTTGTGATTATTTAATATAAAATAGTTATAAGATAACAAGCAACAAAAAAATAAAATAAAATAAATAAATAAATAATGCTGGACAATTCACACAGCATTATCTGGCCCCATGGTAAGCAGAGCTTGTGTTATGGGTACTAGATAACTGATATACATAATACAATACATTACAAAGATAGATATTTTTTATTATACATAGAAAACGACCAGAACACCCGAAACAAATATCTGCAGATCGTACACACAATTGTTTCGAGGCGGGAATCGAACCCGCAACCTCCTGCGTCGCAGACGGACCTTCGCCCACCGCGCCACATCGGTCGTCAAAAAATAATAATAACATTAAAAGGAAATCTAAAAGGAAAGCAACAAAATTAAATAAAAACTATAACAAACTACAAACCCTGATCACGTACCGGGGTAATAAAGTTATACCCAACAAAGGTCTTGTAGAAGCCCAATTTGGCTTGTAATACCTTCAAATTATAGCTGACATGATAATAACACCAATTCTCTATGTGTACATTTACTAGCAAACGGGGGGTATGTTTGTTAGTCTGTGAATTAATGTTTACACGACGAAGTATCGGAATTGACTTCTCAACTAGAATATGTAGGTTTCGAGGTAGGCTTTCAAGGTATATAAATCCCTAAACACTTACCTTTGGCTGAATAAGAATGGAAATACAATACAATTCAAAAAACTTTCCTACACCAGATCCAGATCATTACAAAAAAAGACATTACATGTGACAAGTACAATGGGCGACCTGATCGCTTGGAAGCGATCTCTTCCAGGCAACCTTTGGAGCAAGTATTGTTTGCTTATTTTCGAGCCACTGTTTATTTGAATTTATTTATAATATCCCTAAGCAAGCCTTACTATTTTTTTTATGGAACGGTACTTTAAAATCTACTCTACGACTCCTAAAATCCAGCTAGAGATATTTTAAAATTTTAGGTAATTATATTAATATTTTTTAAATTAAAATTTACCATAATGCAGTCAAAGCCGTATGCAGCAGCTACTAAAAGAAGCCCTTTAATATTGCAAGTAGTTTTAAAGGGCTGAGATTTAAGGGCGTGGCCAGTGTACGCCGTCCCTACAGACCCAGGGCTTCTGGTGCCATACGGTCTGTATTATGGGGTTTTCATACTTAATTAATATGGTTGGTGAACGCGGAGATAAGGGATTTGATACTTGATGAATGATCAAGATTGTTTTTATCATTTATGAGGAAACTACGCTTTAAAAGTAAAAGTAAAGTAAAAAATCATTTATTTCTTTAGGCTTACAAAATAAGCACTTAGACAAGTCATATTTTATACATTAAATTATTATCAAATAAAATTATTTTACTGTTCACTTCAATTTTTTGTCCACTAGTGGAAGAAGTGAAAAAGAAACCACTAGCATGTTCATCTCTTATATGTCTAATACATGGTTATTTGCCTATTTAAGTCTAAATATAATATGATTCGATATATGTCAATATTTAAGTAAAGCTATGCACAATAACAAATAACTTACATACTATTGTCGGTGCGAAACTGAGCGACTTTGCTAGACTTTGCAAGCGCTTTTTGTATAAAATGTAGTCTATGTCCTTCGTTACAGAACTATGTATTATCTAAGCCAAGATTATCTGAGCTATCAGACGTTACTTTTTATAAAAGTCTTCGTACCTACTATATATAATTATCAGAAAATAGGCACAGAGATTCAATTTAATTACTTATTATTTGTCAAGTGCATTTGCATAATATAGAGTTAACAAATAACTTCAATAAAATTTCATAAATAAATCAACTACTTGATTTCTAGGTTTTGCTTATAGTCTGATAGTATTCAAAACTAAACTTATTATGACTATTCCTGAACACAAGCAACTAACTTTATTAAACTAAAAATACCAAAACGACAACATCTTATTGTATTTCTGCTGGGAGCAACAACAAAATAACAGGATCAAACAAAAAATCGTTTGATCAATGATGCAAAAGCCTCCCAACCCTAATGCGCTTATAAAATCAAGATGGTTATAATTCATGAATGCATCGAAAACAGTAACCAAATTGGATTTAATGAGACAGATACAAGGGATGTTAGCGTCCCATACAAAATTATTCATAGCGACTAAAACGCTCCATTCAAAATAATAGTTTTTTTTTCATCCAAACCTGGGGTTGACGGCTCTCCGACAAAAGGGTGGGCCGACCCAAATAATTGCCAAAACGCTTCAAGTGAGACCCATTGTGCTTATTTACAATGGGGTCGCACTAAGTGGGGGTAGTTTTTGTAATTGTTACTTTAGCGGAGTTCACCCTGCTGGATCAGTTGTGAAGCGAACGGTGAGCGAGAAACATGTCAAACATGTCCCGATCATTTCTGGTGGACGCTTTGATCAGTGATACGAAGGAGTGCAAGCCTCAGACCACAGACGCAATGAACCCGTACACGATGCTGGGTCACCTAGACACCCGCCCGAAGTTCATACCCTACCCTTATCCCGGAAGTCTGAACAATCTGTTGAGCCTCGGACTGCACCCGCAACGAACGGAGCTGTTCCGTCCTTTTCTAGAACAGCTAAGCTACAGATACCCGATGCTCCATCAAATGCCTCGTCAGGAGTTCTTTGAGCCGCAGCCGGAGCCAAGACCATTCGACTACATGAAGACAGAGCCAGAGTTAGTGAGCAGAAGGAAGAAATCAGTGTCACCGTATATGCATCACCCTTACAAGACTGCTGTGTCACCATCGAAGAGCCAAGGTCAACGTTCCCCATCTCTATCCAGTGAAAGCCGGAATGGAACTCCCAGCCCACCACTAGCGCATCCTGAAGAACTACTCCCCGGCTATTCAAAGAACCTTAAAAACTTACCAATCAAAGAGGATTCTAGTAAGAGAATCAGAACGGCCTTCACAGGCACCCAGCTTCTAGAACTAGAAAGAGAGTTTTCCATGAACATGTACCTGTCAAGACTGAGGAGGATCGAAATAGCTTCCCGGCTGAAGTTGTCGGAGAAACAAGTAAAGATCTGGTTCCAGAACCGCCGCGTTAAGCTGAAGAAGGAAGAGTCTCCGTCTGGCAGCGAGGGAAAGAAGAACTGCTGTTGTGCGAAATCTTCATGCTCCAAATCGGAGAATCACTGTGAGAATGAGCAGATCGACGTTGTAAGCGATCATGACACCAGTTTTGAAGCTCAGAATCTTTCTTACAAATGAAAGGAGATCTAAAACTTATTGGTTGAAGTACTTAAAATTATTGGTTCGATTGTTAAGACTGAATTGAAAATGAAAGAACTGATGTGATTGTGAAAATTGTAGGAGTAAGGTTATTTTTGTGAGCTTTTAAGAAAAGTGTATTTTAGTGCATTTTTTGTACATTTCTAGAGAGAAAACTAGTTTGAGAGTACAAGTTTTACATGTACGTAGCTCATAAATCTTTGCATGTATAAACTGAGGCTAAAATTAGTCTAGGGCTAAAATTATATACTTACATATAAGTAAGGCTTTCTACGAAGGCACTAAATTTGTAAATTGTTGAAAGTGTAAATAATAATTTATGACGAGGCATTAATCTTGATAGCTATATTTTCTGATAATTTTATTGTTAGTGGTAATAAAGCTTTTATGAAACAATTTATCGGCTCTTTACTCCTTACCAAAACATTCTTACTAATTATAA
This sequence comes from Eupithecia abbreviata, assembly GCA_943735965.1. NCBI lineage: Eukaryota > Metazoa > Arthropoda > Insecta > Lepidoptera > Geometridae > Eupithecia > Eupithecia abbreviata. The sequence goes on from OX030985.1 coordinate 12,454,015, forward strand.
AGTTACTTAGGTCTTCAAGGCACCTGTAAGCGAAGGGATACAATAGAGTCCATGTCAGGATTTATGTATATTTAAAACAAAACACAAGAACCTTGAAACTTAGTTTCTTATTGTAATTGGTTGACTCCGTCGATTTCATGATTAGAAAATAAAATAAAATAAATGACAAGGCATAAAATAAAGCAAAATTCATAATTTAACAAGTATTCAGGTAAAAGAACTCTTAGCATAGTTTCTACTGCTCAAAAATATGCTTGTGTTTGTAACGGGATATTTACCATGATTAGATTTTTCAGTTTTCCAATATTTCGGGAGTTTCAAAAAAAAATAATCAACAACTTTTGTGTTAATTACCATGATAGTTTCAAAAGTTGTAATTGTGTTTTAGTTCTTGATAAAGAATCACAAATAAATATTTATTAACGCATAAAGGAATTCGTTGATTAAATACCAATAAACCAATTACACTTGTAGGAATTTAATTATCCCGAATGTTTTCACAGGGGTCCGATGTCCCTGGTGATTTTATACAAGGAATGCAAGTCAGGAATGCGGGGGACAGTCCCAGTGCTACCCCACCCGTGACGTCACGTATGAGCACTTATACACCCCATAATGGCCAGATATGGCCGGAATTTAGTGTGTGTTGAGACCCTTAGCCTGCTAAGGGTTAATAAAGTTTACGAGGATTTGAAAAGGGTTAATTTTATTGATAGTGAAAATCAATTTCAAATGAAACATAAATGCGCTTTAGATAATGCTGATGAAAATTACTTTTACTTTGCTTTGGCCGTTAATAAAACTGGAATATAGTCACCGATTTGATTGTAAAACTAAGTAATCAATGGGTGTATTTAAAATAGTCTCAATAATACCTATCTTTAATATCAAATCAACCAAATAATAGAAATAAATTAAAACAAGACGTTGTTTGCCATGCCCCGCTGTATGGCAAAGCTGATGCGTTGCATGCGCTAGATACTCACCAGCTCTCGGATCACGCGTCGCTTCGACCAGAATCTCAGATATTTTTTTAATAAACACGCCCAGGTAACCGGGTACTTATAATATGGTACTGAAATAAGTATAAGTAAAAAAAGCAACCTACACATTCGACGAACATTTTGACCTCCGAAATATTTTTGTCAAATACGAGGCGAGGCGTAATTTCAATTTCGAGAATCAACGGCCAGCATTTTTATCGTTCCCTTTACTTCTAAGATTGAATTATTCATCTGCCAGACATATTAATTAGTCAGATTTCATTCAATTCAACGAGCAAGTAATTAGAACAGTTGTAATCACGAAATCGAAGTGTAATTAGCCGTTACTCGATTACAGGAATCCATTAGGTGGTGCCATTGTGGCTGGGTTTGTTCCAACGGTTGGGACGTAATTTAGGTCCGATCAAACGGGACTTCGGATAACGTAATTTTCTTATCAATCGAAATAAAAAGGATAGAATCGTTTATATTGGTGCCAAATTAGTTGAGCATCTTATTCTCTTCTCATTGACGACCGATGTGGCGCGGTGGGCGAAGGTCCGCTTGCGACGCAGGAGGTTGCGGGTTCGATTCCCGCCTCGGAATAATTATGTGTACGATCTGCAGATATTTGTTCCGGGTGCTCTGGTCGTTTTCTATATATAATAAAAAAATATCTATCTATGTAATGTATTTGTATTATGTATATCAGTTATCTAGTACCCATAACACAAGCTCTGCTTACCATGGGGCTAGATAATGCTCTGTGAATTGTCCAGCATTATTTATTTATTTTATTTATTTATCTGAATTGACACCATTATTTATCTATGAAATGCGGTTATATAATAGAGGTGTTAAATAAAGGTGCTTGCATTTCCCCTGGTTCCAGTCTTCTGCTCTTACGACATAGGTACACGAGCTGAGTTGGAGGGATCGATTATTTCGCCACAATCGCCATGACATTTTTAGCAAATGGAAATGTGCACTTATCTGCAAGATATTATTCGTTTGGATCCTCCATTAGTAACATGTTGTCCGTGTTAGACAATATCACGAAACTTTGTATTTAGATGAATAATGAATAGCTGTAGTTAATAATACTCGAACCAACGTATTCCGCATCCGTAATTGGTGTCGAGCCCGCAGACTTTAATCACAGAAGCAATCGCAAGTTCGGAGACGTTGAGCTTCGGAATAACGGAACTTCTGAATATCTTCCTCAGAGGGGTATCACCAAGATTTAGGGCTTATTTTGTACTAGCTGCGCCCCGCGGTTTCACCCGCGTTGTGATAGATATTTTGAATAATATACAATATATCTTTATAAATTGTAGCCCATGTGTTATTCTGATGTATAAGCTATATTATTGTTAAGTTTCATTAAAATCCATTCAGTAGTTTTTAAGTGAAAGAGTAACAAACATCCATCCATCCATCTATCCATCCATACTTACAAAATTTCGCGTTTATAATATTAGTAGGATTATTGACATTAGTTATCTCTTTGTAACCACATTGACGAAGACAGAGAAGACCAAGTTTGTAGAAGAGAGGCCATGTACAGTTTTGTTGCTTAGGGGCTACGTTTTGGGGTATTAAATTCCTTAAAGATCCATATATATTTTATACTAGCTGCGCCAGTAGCTGGAAATTTCTGCGCAATTTTCCTTATATTTTAAATGACTGTAAAAAAAATTATAACCTTCTACGAAGTATTAGAAAACATTTAAAAAAAGATGAAGAGAAATAGGGATTAATCACAATAATATAGCTTACATATCAGAATAACATATAGGCTACAATTCATAAAGATATAGGTATTGTATATTATCCAAAATATCTATCACTACGCGGCGGGTGAAACCGCGGGGCGCGGCTAGTATTTATATATAGTATTGTATGTATATGCAAAGGACAATTTAAGGATAGTTGCTCTTCTCTTTACTTCTTGTATGTAACCTTCCTTATATCTTGTTACATACATAATTAGTTAAGAACAATTGTGTGTACGATCTGCAGATATTTGTTCCGGGTGTTCTGGTCGTTTTCTATGTATAATAAAAATATCAATGTATGTAATGTATTGTATTATGTATATCAGTTATCTGGTACCCATAACACAAGCTTCTGCTTAGCTATATAATGCTGTGTTAATTGTCCAGCATTATTTATTTTTTATTTATTTTAAGAAAGTGCACCCTGTTCTAATTACCTATGTCTTGTTATTAATACTTTTTTACTTTAACTTTACTAACTTAAATGTAGTTCCTACTAATGAGTTGCTGACCAATTTCACAAATATAATTGTATCAAAACTTACCGCATTGCAACCAATTACCATACGAACCACAAACCCCAAAATAAATACTGTCAAAGGCGAAATAAACTGGACTGATTATCATGTTGAATAAGTTCATACCTCTTTCATTTCCTCTATGAAACTTTATTTGTATGTTAATATGCTTATATTGTATAATGTATAATTAATAATGAAATGCAATTTTGTTTACTATTTTGATGTCAACATCACGCACCTGACGACCGTGACGTGACACGATCCCTCTGGTCTTCACTGACAATCAGCGCTGATTGTCATTAGTGCTTTTTCTGAAACACAATCCCTTATGGTGTTTCCTATATCAAAATTAATGTGTTTTTTATAATAAAAATTGTTATATTATTTTTATGTACAACTGACCGACATCAAGTGTAACATGGGTACCTACGGTGGAACTGAATAAATGAATGAAGTGGGCACCCAGCACAATGCTGAGTGAAGGCCATATTTGCCATGAACACAGCTACGCACAATAATTTGTAACATATATACCTAGAATTAATTTGCGTAGTTTTAAGTTTGTTGTGTACGGTAGTTTTAAGGTTAATAAAAATATTTTCTTTCTTTCTTATAAATCTACCATTCTAATTGTATATCGCACGGAGTAACAGTAAAAGTAATAATTGATTAAACAGTTTGGTAGAAAAGGTAAACGAATTGGTGACCTTATCGCTTAAGGCGATTTCTGATAGTAAAAGTACATATTATTAGTATTCGTAATAGTCATAATTGTATAGGTACAACTTATATCATTTCACTCCTTAAAATATTAGGGACATTCTGTATAACGCCCTAACAGGGTTTTTATTACTTTGCTTTATAATAAACTAGCTGCGCCCCGCGGCTTTGCCCGTCTGGTAATCTATGTGTCAAATAGTTTATACAACTTTATCTTGAATCACTCTATCTATTTAAAAAAAACCGCATCTAAATCCGTTGCGTAGTTTAAAGATCTAAGCATACATAGGAACAGACAGACAGTGGGAAGCGACTTTGCTTTATACGTATACTATGTACCTAGTGATTAATTTGTATAAATGCGTGCAAAGCTGCGAGGAAAAGCTTGTGTGAAATAAGGAAATATCTATTCCATAGATAGGGCATGCAGGAGTATTTTAAACAATGTCATGAAATATAGAACAGAGACCATAGACAAATCTAATAGAGAATTCGACCAATTTGCATGGAAATGGGAATCTAGAGCGAAGTTGAAAATACTTGTTGCAGTTCATAAAATAATCCGTGGCTTGTGTAGGCTTGTTTGTGGAAATATGATGAACGTTTTGATGATTGATGTGCCGCGGCAGGCGAAGACTGCCTGCGACGCAGGAGGCTGCGGGTTCGATTCCCGCCTTGGATAATTGTAAATATTTGTTCTGGGTGTTCTGGGTTTTCTATGTATAGTAAAAAATGACTATTTATCTAACATCTATAAAGAAAAAATAACTAACATCGTGTAAAATGTTCGAAACGATTTTCTTCAAATTGATTTATTTACGCAATGTATTGCGTATTTTTTTCTATTCTACAACAATCCCCGTGCTGGGCCTACATAGATCTAATACTCTAGTTAAATTTAGCTTGATTGAATAAAGCTGTAGATTATTACGACCCATTCAAATACTATTTCTATGGTATCATCACCACTAATAATTTGCAAGTATCTCCCACGGCTTCTGTTTGCCGCCAACCATCATCCATCGAAAATCAAACACTGTGATTATTTGCGAAACGCATTTATTGTCTATGGAGGGACGCGCGCCGCGTGCGCACTTATTACCTCCACACTTTTATAGCCACCCTCGAAATACCTTCAACCCTTATTCTATAGAAAATAGAGTTCATTTTTGCTTGAATTGTAATTACCAATGGCTCGGTTAGTATGGAGTCGGCCACGCGTCCTCTTTTCAACGGTATCTGTTTGAATTCGGAACCCATTTAAATGTGGAATTTGTTTTTCATCAGCCGGTTCTTCTTTACGATTGAACTGTCATTAAGTGTGTTCTCTACTGATTTATTTGTTGATGTGATTATTCGGTCAACAATTAATAGGGGCCAGTGGGAATTTGGGTGTTTGCTTATGGTTTTATGTTTGGCTCACTAGGAAATTGGGATGGTGAGATATGAACATTTTTACTATTAATTAATTACATTAAAATAAATGTATGGTCTATTTCCAGTCCTTGAGTAGTATAACCATAACACAAAGCTCTGCTTACTTTGGGACGAGACGACACTAAATATAAAATGACGATTTATTTGATTTTACACTGTATTGCTACGAGTGGAAACTGTAGTTAGCTTTATTTGCTCTGAGTCGTTCAATTTTAACCTAAACATATAAGCTTTTAGTTTCTCAAAGAAAATAATGACAAATGGTATTTTTTGGGTAACATAATTAAATTAAATAGGAAGTGATTATGTCTAGATATCTTTAGAAATCTCTTTAATAGATTGAATCTAATGAATTGAATACCTAAAACACAATGATCGATTTTATTTAGATTTATTCGAGGGGCCGACTAATTTGCAAATAAATTCCCACCCTACAGTAGGTATCTGCCATTCAATATTGCCAAGTGGCTTGTTACGCTTCTTCTAATTATTTTATTCAATAAAACTTCCGTTCAAAAACGATCCTTATTTACGTATCAATACGGAACATAGTTTCACGCTAGTTTGTAGCTATAAATCCCGTATCACGGTGACAACCGTGTTTTGTCATTGCTAATAGGATACGGTTTTCAAACTTATGTCACCCATTACGTTATTACATTCGTTTAATAACAGACCTTCGCTTCTAATCCTAAAGCTTATTCTTGAATGATATCATTTTTGTAACTTCGTAACATTATCGCAACCCTGATTTTATTAAATACAAACGTCAGAGTGTTCTATACTCTGTAGCCTTAGAAATACGGTTAATTTTAGATTGTAGCTGATAAGTCCTGTCAGTTTTCCTTTGATGCAGATGTGGACAATACAATATAATTTTGTTGGTGTATCAAATTGAACGTTGATAAATGAAAATTTAAATTTGCTTTTTGATTTGTATTCGAAACAAAGTGCAGATCGATTTGATAAGGTGCTGACAAAATATAGGGCTGTAATGGACTCAGTGATATTTGATAATAATGGTTTTTATTTAGACTACACAGTACACTCGTGTAACTAATTTAGAACAACAATAAACTTAGATGGGTAAAATAAACGTTTATTTTAAAATTTGGCAGAATAACCAGATTTAAAATTTAAAATTATAACAATGTAGGTACATTGTTTGAAAAACAATACTGGTACCTACATTGTTATAATTTGACCTACAATGTGAGATTTAATGTCAGATGTGACTAATATTTTAATTGAACATAGAAAATTCAAGGTGTGGACCTGAAAAATCGTAATCCTTTTGTTAAACAAACCCTAATGAGCAACAAAGAAAAAAGCTAAATAAATTAAAATTTTACCTAATGTCAGTTATCGTTACAGTGTCAGTGTCAGTTATCATATCACACACACAAAAAATTTAAGTGAATAGTAAAATAATTTTATTTGATAATAATTTATATATAAAATATGACTTGTCTAAGTGCTTATTTTGTAAGCCTAAAGAAATAAATTATTTTTTTTTTTTTTTTTTTTTTTTTATTGTCTAGTATACACATTGTAAATAAATGTTAATATACAGTATAATTACAATCTAGCCATAGAATTGGCTAATGGGTAATTTAGTTTTAACTTATTTTTATATCAACATATTACTAAGAACGTGTCCATTGGCACTTTTCTTAATGTCTCTATACTTAAGGTGAAGACACTTTGTTCATGTGTTCTTTAAAATAGCACTTCTGCACATACACTATTATCACTACACTAACTCAAAAGGTTTTGTCCTTTTAAGCCTTCTCACTAAGTCCGTGTTGTCTTTGTAAAGAAATAAATGATTTTTTACTTTTACTTTATTACTATACGAAAATTCCTTTTCTTGGCCTATATCTAATCTGGTCTGTGAAAATATTAATAATGATCAATAATTTATTTCTCTCAACATTACAGGACGTACAATACTTCAAAATGACGGTGCATTTATAATATATGCCACTTACATACATAAAATAAACCTAGCACGTAGTGTCGGCGAGACGTGACGTAACACGCAATATGTGCTGCGACCGGTAATCGTCCAAAAACGCCGGAACAGCACATTCTTCGGCCATAATTCTTCCTTAGTTAAAACCTGGTTAAATCTCTCATTGTTAATTCTATAACGCAATAGTACTAGAAAACAATTGACGGACGACTTGAAGTAAAGAAGCCCTCAAGTCTCTACCTAACGTGTTTTCCTTGAGCTCCGTATTGTCGTGAAGTGTAGTGGTTCGTAAGTAGTTCCCATGTCATTTACCTCGAGTGTCGCATAGACCTCTATGGTCGTATTGATTGCGGTGGTAATGCGAATGATGCTTGAGTTATAGGTAAAATGTGGTTGACGATTGATTGAGTGGTTATTATGAATTAGGGTGCAAGGTGAGTGCAAGTCATGAGCGGTTATCAAACGACTGTATGTTTATACGTGCCGATGTCTTCTTTGTAGATATACATATATATCAAATGTATTAAACACATAATCTATATGGACATACTAGTGGTTTCTTTTTCACTCCTTCCACTGGTGGACAAAAAATTGAAGTGAACATTAAAATAATGTTATTTGATAATAATCAATAGTATAAAATATGACTTGTCTAAGTGCTTATTTGTAAGACTAAAGAAATAAAAACTTTTGAATTTTAAATATGAATATGTAATACTTACGGATTTAGATAAGGGTACTATTCTTCTTAGTCGTGATAATCTCTTTATTAGCCTTCTGTTTCCACTTTCTTGTTTTTAATTTTTTTGTTTATGCAGCTGGTTTTCCTTGAATAATTAAATATGTATATCTAATGTTAAACATTTTGATTGTATAAAGCGTAAGGTAATTTTTTTTTTCGTTGATATTAATAAAATATCATACTTACTGAGTTTTGAAAACTTACAAAAACTAAGAAATTTAGTAAAATCCCTCACATTTTCAATGTTCGCTCTCACCGACTGAGTCACAAGATGAAGTAGGTAACCGTCGAAAAACTAAATGTTTTGGGATTTCTTCTAGTATAATAACAAAAACTATACAAAAGTTATGTCTAGCATTGGGTCTCGTTTTTTAAGGAAGCAGAAGTCTATCAGTAGATAAAAAAAATCACCAAATCAATAACAAAATTCAATTCACAAACATTATCGGCTCTGCCTAACCTTTCTGCAAAAAATCAGCAAGACGGAATAGCCCCGGGGTCCTCGAACCTAACAATGATGTAAGAATGGGTAAAGGGGTCTGCCATCCTTCCGGCTTGGCTTTAGACTCCCTGCTGGAGGAGATTATGTAAACTGAGCGTGTTGCCATAACCAGGGCTAAACGCAGTTTAGTACAGGAAGTGGTTACATGTATTGTAATAAGCTTCTCTTACAGATTCAGCCTTATTTATCCAGGGTACCTTACCTACTGTCTTATTAGTTAAATATTTTGTAGGTGTTTGTTATAATTTTATCCCTTTGAAATGATTAAGGTGCCAATTTAAAAAGTCTGACAAAATAAACTTACACTATGCGAAGATTTTCAGATTTAGGTATCTATTTAATTATTTCTTTACAAAAAAATCGGATGTCACCAAAACTAAACTAAATTATTTTGACGGCATAGTTATGAAAAAAAACCTAGAAAAAAATAGCTGCTTGGACGATCAAATTTTTATTATATTCTTTTTTTCTTTGTATTCTGATAATGTGTTTAGTGTTAAATTAGAATTAATCTTAGGTTGTAAGATGCCAATTTATTGTATATATTTTATTTTGTTGTTTCTGTGGTCTGCCACCCGTGTTGGCACGCGCTCATGGTTCTGTCAGAAAACCAGCGTTGCTCTACTTCTTGTGGAGAAGTAGAGCAACATTATGCTGAGACAGGACCAATTGGTTCGCTTTTTAGAGTCGCTTGTTTTTTTATACCTAGTTTAGTAGTTAATTTTTTATTTTTATTTTATAAGTGCTATGTAGTAGCAAGTTGTACCTACAGTGAATCAATAAATATATTTTCTTTCTTTCTTTCCTTAGATAGCGGTTGAAATGAGAAGGATGGCATCATTTTCAGTGCTATCAAATTAGTTTAGTTTTGAATTGACATCACTATCATAATATAACATTAGTTCCTGATAAAATAAAAAGGGCGTCGCATTAGCACTCGAAACAGCAATATCACAGCCCGGCAATTACTTCTGGCGTGACGCGGCGAGTGCGCGGAACTAATGGTGTTGCCAGGTTCAACAACTATTTACCTACTGCGAGTAGCGATTGTTTTTTTTATTTTTGTATTATCTAAAAAAAATATCGTAAAAAACTCATAGTGCTTCATTTCCTTCAGATGTTGCTAAACTCTATCTAGGACACTTGAACACGTCTGTAATTTTAAATGACATAGTCTAACAGTATTACGTACATTACGCCAAGCACGGGTATTGTCCTCTAGGGTAGAACAGACAATAATGACATCGATATGAGTATAATATGTAATAAGAAATCATGATAAATAAATAATGCTGCACAATTCACACAGCATTATCTAGCCCCATGGTAAGCAGAGCTTGTGTTATGGGTACTAGATAACTGATATACATAATACAATAAATTATATATATAAATTAATTATATAGATAGATATTTTTTATTATACATAGAAAACGACCAGAGCACCCGGAACAATATCTGCAGATCGTACACACAATTGTTCCGAGGCGGGAATCGAACCCGCAACCTCCTGCGTCGCAAGCGGACCTTCGCCCACCGCGCCACATCGGTCGTCAACTACAAATAATGTATATCAGTCATCTAATATCCATAACACAAACTCTACTCGCTTGGGTCTAGATGATGCTGTGTGGATTGTCCAGTTATTTTGCCTGTTTGCTAAGTGGGTAGTATAAAAGATTATTCATTTATTTCGAAGCAGCGTTGGACGAACCTAATGATTCGAAGGGAATCCGATGACTGTGATGTATTTGATCAACTGTGTCGGGTATTACAGGGTCCAGTACATCCACGTGTAAAGGGTTTAAAACGAGTGACATGGCTATAATCAATTTAGTTCTACCCATGGTTCTACCAGTACGGCCCGGACTAAATGAATCTCCATGAAAGATAAAAAAGAACAAAGCAATTGGACGGTACCAGCAGATTTTGTTTTCGGAATGAAATTCAACTTTTTATTGTTGTTCACACTACCACAGATAAGACACTACCCAAAGGTTCGGTTCGTACCAGTTCCTCTTTATAATATTATATAGTATATAGTATAGATAAGTTATCTATAAAACGGAAATGTGAAACTGATTGTTTAGAATACTAAACAATGCCCGTATTTATTGAATTTCAAATTATTATCTACGAATTCCAGGTAACCGTCATTATGATGATCAAACTAAACATTTTTAAGGTTTATGCTTGATTACTACGAAATATAAGATTCATATCATCATTATCAGCCTATATTAGTCCACTGCTGGACATAGGCCTCCCCCAATGAGCGCCATAGCGCCCTGTCTCCAGCTTGCCGCATCCAGCATCTACCTGCAGTCTTTCGCAGGTCGTCATCCCATCTGGTCGGACACACTACACTACGTTTACCGAGTCATGGTCTCCACTCAAGAACACGTTTGCCCCAGCGGCTGTCGGTTCTTCGCGAGGTATTGCCGCCCCACTGCCACTTCAGCTGGCTAATTCTCAGAGCTTGTACTAGCTATAACTTTGGTTCTCTGTCGGATGTATTCATATACCTACCAACGGATTAATGTTTAGACTCATGAAATATTGAAATAAAGCCAATAAACCGTTAAATAACCTAATTCCGAGCGTGGCGCCAAATTGAAGTGTGGGTAGTTCCGGCGCGTGCCCGCGTGACGTAATTTCCGGCTATTTGGAACCGGAAGCCGTATTAAATGGGATTATTCGATGACGATGCCGGTATTTTGATGGGAATTTCGGAATCGTTTGATTTACATGAAACACATTGATCTTTCTCTCAAACGGTTTGTAAGGGTTCATTTCTGAGTCATTTTATCGACAATGCGGATTGCGTATAGGCTCGACAATCCACACAGAACTTGTGTTATGGGAGCTAGATGATTGATATACATACTACAATATATTACATAGATTTTGTCCCAAGGCGGGAATCGATCCCGCAACCTCCTGCTTCGCAGGCAGACCTTCGCCCACCGCACCACAGAGGTCGTCAATAAATAGTAATAATAATAATAATTCGAGTGCACAGAAATCAAATATGAAAGCGCTTTTATTTAGATTTCTGTGATCGAGCCATTACCACCAATACCTTTCACGCATCCATCTTCGTTATTGACAAAACTTGCAGTTCATTCATAACCTTAAAATACAACTAGAGGTACAAAATACAAATCCATGACCATTAAGGAACAAAACTGGATTCGCTTCGGGCTCTTCAGTCCATTCATAAGGATTTGAAGTAAGGAAAGTTATGAATGAACACCTACACAATGGATGTATGGTTTATGTATTTGTAGAATGTCTATGAAGTAGAATAGTGTTATATGTCGTTGCAGTTAAGTAGCGGTGTCTTTGAGTTGTGTGTGATTTGGGAAATATGTTTAGGTATGATAGCTCACGATAGGGCTGGTCCACCAGTTCAAAGTCGCTCAGCGAGCTGTGGAAAGATCTATGCTCGGAGTTTCTCTGAAGGATAGGATTTGTAACGAATACATCCGACAGAGAACCAAAGTTATCGACATAGCTCTGAGAATAAACAAGCTGAAGTGGCAGTGGGCCGGCCATATCTCGCGAAGAACCGAGACGGCTGCTGGGGCAAACGTGTTCTTGAGTGGAGACCACGACTCGTAAACGTAGTGTAGGATACTCTCCGACCAGGTGGGATTGCCTGCGAAGATTGCAAGCAGATGCTGAATACGTCAAGCAGAAGGCAAAGCGCTAGTGCGCTCATTAGGGGAGGCCTAGATGCAGCTATGGACTAACTGATAGGCTGATGATGAAATTGATGTAATTTGAATAAATAAGTTGGTACAACTCATATTTCAAATCAATAATCTAAACAAAATACCTATCTAGAATAGACACATTCTTGCACAAAAATCCTTACAGGAACATTTTACGTTCACAAAAGATCAAGTTCAAAATTGTCTCCGTTTTCAAAGCGCATCGGCACCGCCCCCTCTAATTGATTGCATAACTGCTTCTTTTCATTCACTTCATTCATTCACGTCGTTTGACATGCGGCGACAAATCGGCTCCCAAGATTCTTTTGTTACCCTACTACTGGCAACACTAAATATCCAATACCATCTTTGAATTCGGAATTTTAACGTTCAAAATCAAATGGATGGCGGTTTTCTTTGCTAAAATGATATAAGAAGCGTTTAGAGGCATTTTTGGTAAGAAATTGATACGGAGTTATCGTTTCTTTATAATGTATAGAGGAATTTCATGCGTGCCTTCGGTTTGAATGAGTTTTTTTTTGGTATTTCTATGCGAAGTCAGACGTATTGTCGCCGGTGTGTGCCAGTGCTACTTGAGTGTGAATGAATGAATGGTGGAATTTGTTATGGTGAGCGATTTATCTGTCATTTTTACAAGCGCCGTAAAGGTTGATTTTGGCAGTTACGATATCTAGTCACTAATATTATTATTTTTATTTTGTACTTAACTTGACTGTTACTGATACTGTTATGATTGCTTATAGCTTGCTTGTGATATATAGAAACAGTAGTGCATAATGAATTCCTGTTTGAGTAACTACATAAGAGCTAGGTATCTAATGAGGCCGCGGCCTCCTGATCGTAGAATCAGCTCGTTTCTAAGCTATGTTATTATGTTATTCGACTGATAAATGAAATAAATAAAAAGATATATGAAATAAATAAAAAGAGTTATTAGATTTGAGTTTATAAATAAATAAAGTTCTGATCAAACTTTATGTAACCTCATAATTTAGTGTGATTGTGATGTGTTTTGTACGTTAAATAAACAAAATAAAATAAAAATTACATTAAATTAATGAATTACGAAGATTGGGTCATATTGGCTTTGGCAGATGCAAAAGCAACGTGTATAGTAGCAACTAGCAACAAATTTTATAAGGTTAAAAATGTTAAAATGTACCCAAAGAAGATATTTTTGTAATGTTAATTAAAGATACCAAGTAGAAAATTTAGATTTACATAAGATTTAAATATTTGTACTTAAGTATATCTGAGGTACTATTTGCTGCATAAAATATGTATAACACCAACATAATGTATACCTACCTGCTGAAGAAAACATCATACCTACCTACAACAGAAAATCCACATTTCCACCTTTAAATCCACACAAAGAGGTCCATAAAATAACAAAGCATATCGTAATTCACGAATTATCAATAATAAATAGCATATCAAAGTACAATGCACCCTCCATCAGCCGAGTCCATAGTGACTAAGCCATAAGCTGTGGCAGGCTCGTGCAAAACATCTGTTAGTTTTTGCCCCATCTCATATTTGACGCATCATTTGGTACTCTAACGTCACGCTTTCCACTTATTATCCATTTTTATATCATTTCTACAATAAATTTAATGCCAAATAAAATTCCTTGCCCCGCCTTTACGTAATAAATAACTTATAGAGACAATTTTTTGAAAGGAACGCATTCCGTAAAATTGCTATAAAATTCTATTGTTGTAGAGATTTTAGTGACGAAATTGTGCTAAATGTAGGGTTTTATTTGGATTTGCGGTTGTGAGGGGTTAGTATAGTTTTAATGTATTTTTGTGAGTGGTCCTTAGCGGGGTTGTGATGTGTACCTACGACCAGTTAATTGATAGTTCTGTTGGTTTGTTTGAGGACACTTCGGATTTGATGAAACAGGATGGGTTATTATTACCTACTAAAACTTGAGGACGTTTATTGTGGCTTTGGCAGATATTTACTTGCAAAGTTGCTGAATGCTTGTTCTTTATTAGAGCTGGGAGGTAATCAGCGTATGCCCCCTACACAGGTAGGAACGATCACCCATTTCGAAGATTGGGTCATATCATATGGGGCTTTGGCATATATTTACTACGAAAAGTATAAAAATATATTTTTATTTTAAAAGTTCTTCCTTAAAACCGAAGCGCAATCTATTAATATAGGAAATATACATTTTGTGTTTAACCCTTAGTTACTCGCGCATAAATACATACATAAGTACTCGCGTGGCGTGCTTTCCACCCCAATTTTAGAATTAGAAAAAAACTACCAAAAACATACAAAATCAGACTTTTCTTTATGAATAAGATTTAAAAATTAGCGTTGTAAATTCGAAACTCCAATAACTAGAGACGATCAAAAAGTCGCTGGGGTGTTAAACACCCCACGCGAGTAATGAAGGGTTAAAGTTGTACATCGAATTTTTGTATTTTTATTAAATTACCTATGTAGGTTTAATAAGGCCAAAACAAAGGGTTCTTAAAGATCATCCCAAGTAACACAGCAAAGCAGTATAGCGGCCAATTTACAGCATTTCTGTATCGTTTTCGCATTTTGAGATAGTTCTATAGTTGGATTACAAAAGTTTATACGGCTACTGTAGTGCTTATTTGGGCACAAATTATACGGCTTTTGATCCTAAATAGGTTCACAATAGTTGCTTTATTGCATTACAGTTGCATTATATTAGTATTATTGTGATTAATTAAATTGTCAGTTGGATTAAAGAAGCATTATTACGGCCAATGAAATTGCCAATCGCATTAAAGAAGCATTATAACGGCCAATGAAATTGCCAATCGCATTCAAGCAGCATTAAACTAGCACTATTATTGATAAAGAAAAATTTAATTGCATTACAAATGCATTAGGCTAGCATTAGAATGTACCAAAAGAATGATAGAAGCTATTTAAGTGTGCACAGTTCGAACTTAAATAAACCCTACATCATTGCAAAAACATCATTATTACCCGCCGTACATGATATAAAATACATTAACGTGGTAATTTAACTACTTTGTCTCGCAATATTTGTTCGAACTTAATGAGTGACACCATACTTGTTTTCATCAAAACAAAATTTATAATTTACTCTGTTGTTATTTCATGCCTTCAAATATTACTGCGCAATGCAGTTTACTGTAAATGTCTATATAAGTTTTATTGAAAATTTTCACGCGATTTCAATATTTTGTGGTTTTAATATAAAATGTTAAATAAAGTTATGTGTGAAATAACGAAAACAATTGTGTATTCCTAGTAAATAATTTATTTTGCTTAATAACATAATAGTATGGGTTGGGGATTACTAAATTAAGTTATATCATTACTATATAGGCTATTGCTTTTATAAATAGGTCCGAATGATAATACTTTTTGGTTATAAAATATTTCCAAAATGGTGTCGATCTATGGCAGCCTAGTGAGCCTTTAAAAAGGCTTATTAATGCCGCCAGCAGCATAAATACTCACACGTGAACAATGATTAAGCCAGAGGCCACAGAGAAGACTTTTCGGTAACCACTGTAGTGCCATTCTTTATAAAGTAGTTCTATATGGGTTCACCGGTATACCAATATCAGTAGGTGCACTTGATGTAAACTGAAATTGTGTCATTATAATTTTGGGGATCCATGATCAAAACAATAAAACCAATGGTCAGTTGGTCCCATTACAGAATTTCTGTACAACTTGAATCCGTTTGCCAAGTATTGGCCCATGTGACTTATGATTGCATAAATCATATGATTAATTAATTAGGTATCTTTTTTTATGTGTGATGCTTTTTTATAAAATTGTATCTTATTTTTATAATTTTTTATACCAACTAGAGCAATGCCGTACAAAATTGTACAGACGATAGAGAGATGAAAATCCAACTGGTTATTGTACCTTCTTTGTGGGAGGAAAATGGTAGCTTGGGTGGGGGCCACCCAAAAAACACAGAAAACACACAAATACTTAAAAGATGAGCAATCCAAGCCAGATCACAAAGAATGGAAATTAATGGGCTGCATTCTAAAAAGGAACAATATAAGAACATATCAGCTTGCCGACGCTGAATTATCAATTATGGAGGAAAATTCAGACACAGGCGTGAATGACACAGGCATGGATGCATCCCGGACCAATTTTCAGCATCAAGCGGACGGAAATAAACACGATTTTGTTGAATATTCTCATTAAGTGCAATAAAAGATTTTTCATAACACAATTCCGTATTGTGTGTATTTTGAATGTTGACAGATCCTACTTGATTTTGGTGACCTACGGAACCTTCTTTAATATCGCTAATACTGCCTTCGCACGAATCGTTTTGTTGTGCATTGATCGGATTCGGAGATATCATAATTCTTGCATGTTTCTTTGATATTCTATGGTTTATTTCTGTATTGTTTTCTGTTTTGTGTGGTATAAGAAATTGTTTTCTATCTATCTATCTTTATGCATTACAATGTAATTCAATTTCAATTCACGTGTATTTGATTAAAGAGCTGTTAGCCATACAGCAGAACTCAGTTGATCTTTAAAAAGGCAAGCATTACATTGATTCCTGTTTATGCTGTTTAGCAGCATTAGGCATTATCTCACTACTTAAAAATGCTATTGTAAACACTAAGCACTAAAAATAACTGAAACCTGTATAGCTGATTTACGTGGCATTATAATGGTTCATGTTTATACTATTAAATATCATTAAGCATTTATTTACTACTTATAAATTCAATTGTAAGTCCAAATGCACTAATAATAGCTGAAAGGTGTACAGCTGTGTCGTGGTTTGCTGCACTGAAACTAAAGGCTTTAGAAAAGCATTTTAATATGCCATTATCCAACCGTTATACACCATCATGGTTGTAAAATGCCAATATAATGCTTCAAGATGCTCGGTAAACTTTTATAACAGTTTATGCGGACCTTAAGTTCTACAAGAGTTGATTATTCGTTTGTTAAAATGCTTCCTGTGTTACTTGGGCATGTCATTGATGAAAATTTCGATATTTAAAATTATACTATTTCAGGATACCATTACCTAATGTACCTAGTAGGTAAGGTATACATAAAATACCTTGCTTTAATTTTTTTGGGTATTCAATATGTGCAATGAGTTTTGAATTTAGGTGGCCCTTAATACCCGCAGGTACCTATCTCTTATAGTTCATAGTTCATTTACTTATTTGTGATACATAGATAATTACAGGGATGTTCAGACTTAAAATTAAGAGCACTGTGGTCTGCCATCTTACTCACTGACTCTACAGCCCCTACAAACTATTATCCATATACTATACCAGCTGTTTTCCGCCGTTTCACCCGCGTTAAATACAACAATTCTAAACAATTCTAATTTCACATTTCTAAATTTTAATATAGCCTATGTTCACTGCGGATAGTGTAGCTTCCCAACGGAGAAAGAATTTTTCAAATCGTTCCAGTAGTTTCGGAGCCTATTCGATACAAACAAAAATTCAAACCTTTCCTCTTTATAATATTAGTATAGATATACCCCTTAGGGCCCAACAAACTATAATCTACTCCGTGGCCTAACGAAGCAACGCCGTCCGGCACGTGGCCCAGAGACGGCTAATTGTTATACTTGTTTTTGTGTAACAAGTAAATATTTAGGATTGTATGTTATTAAATGAGATGATGGAATTAGAGATGGTAAGCAAATTAGTTTTGGGACGAAATTATAAAAAATATGAAGGAAAAGATTACTCTGTCGGATTAATTTGTTCATGTAGCTTACTTTTTTTTTTTTTTTTAAGCTTTACCCACCGGATCTGATAGATGCCTACGGTAGGTTAGGTACAGACAATAATATTTACTACAAACTAAAACAATACCATTTACTACAAACTAAAATAATACTATTTACTAAAAATTTAAAAGTACGATAGTTTTATAATAAAGTAGGTACTAAATAAAAAAACTATCTATCGTAGTTTTAAATTTTTTCCCGCGTAAGTAATGAAACGTTGGTATTCTTCCAAGAGCTATGCTCGGATTTTCTCTGAAGGATAGGATTCGTAACGAATACATCCGACAGAGAACCAAGGTTATCGACATAGCTCAAAGAATTAGCAAGCTGAAGTGGCAATGGGCCGGCCATATCTCGCGAAGAACCGACGGCCGCTGGGGCAAACGTGTTCTTGAGTGGAGACCACGACTCGGTAAACGTAGTGTAGGACGCCCTCCGACTAGATGGGATGACGATCTGCGAAAGACTGCAGGTAGATGCTGGATGCGGCAAGCTGAAGACAGGGCGCTATGGCGCTCATTGGGGGAGGCCTATGTCCAGCAGTGGACTGCTATAGGCTGATGATGATGATGATGTTGATGATGATTCTTCCAATATAAATGAGGTTCGTAGTTAACCCGCTCACATCCATAATGAACCATACTCTACTCTACCTTCCAGGTATTAAGTCAGTATGCCTACTTTTATATCCCACTAAAAGACACAAAGCCGATGAAGATGAACCGCATGGAAAAAAAAACTAAACGATTATTCCTTCAAGCCAAAACAAGAAACAGAATAGGTAAGTACTCATTATAAAATCCACTTTAAAATACAATGAATACAATTAACAATGTCACTCGACATAATGAAACAACCAATCACATGCGACCACAAAGTAAACTTAAAAGCACTACAAGTTTTAACAACCCAGTATGATTAAAATACCCTGTATAATGACAAGGTCTGTGCATTATGTTTCGATGAATTCTGTTACTGAATAAACAGTTGGAATTCATACTTTATTTCAATGAAATTAAGGTTCTAAGAAATCATTTCGTATCGTCATGCTTATTTCAAACCGAGAAACAGTATTGTATTAAGGGTTACAGTTTAGGTCTATAACATCGCAAAGCGTTATTTATTTAAGACCTTCTGAGAACCTGATATAAGGTTCATAATTAAACTTCCGTTGGTATCAAACTTTTCGCCCGGATAAAGCTTAATGTCATTTTAAAGTTCTGCAAAAATAATCGAGTCCTTATTAGTAACTAAATAGGGTTGGTTTTGAATTTCGCAATTCGCGTCATACATTCTAATTGAAGAAGCGTGACGAATCAAACCGGTTGCTTTTTGAATTAAACATTTAATTTGTTTCCTTTCTTCGTTTTGTATTTATTAACGGTGACAAAGACGGGATTCGATATGCCCACGTCATTATTTGAATAAACTCTATTGTTATATGTAGTATATTAAAATAATTATTGCTTAAGCTAAATATTTAGATTGTGATTTTGAAAGACGGTTAATTGTGTCAAAATAATTTATAGCTAAGTGTGATTAAAGTTATTTTCTATGGACATTGTGGTTAAATCGAATTAGAGATTTTTAACGGCCTGGTTCTGTTTTTGAAACTTAACGTTATGAACAAAGTTTACAATGAAATCAAATTATACAAAATCATAGAAAACACAGACATTGGTGTTAATTTAGATGGCACAAAAACTAAATGAAACTCATTTGACTGCATTAAAATAAACTATTTTTCTTAGGGTGCCCTGCAAATATTTGGAGGTACCAGGTGTATTTTCTATGTTACCTATATATAAAAATATATACCTCCCCCAAACGGTAGGGGGGGGGGGGGTTGCCATGATTATTTTAATCCTTAAATTAATCATTGAAGATAGGAATTTAGCCATATATATAATAAGTTCTAGAATAGCTCAGATGGCAAATCTCAGAATATACGTATGTAATTTCTAGAATGACTCAGATGACCCTAAACTAAAAATGCACTCATTACCCGTACACCACTTTCAGTTTTATGCCTTGCGGCCCAAGGTTTATGGTTGCATGTTAATAAGTTTTATTAGTACTGTCGGACATTTATTCGCCCGCTGATAGTATTTCTGTGTAAGTCGTATTCACGTCGTGATGGGGTTGAGGCGAGGATGCGTGAAAGTAACTCTGATGGAATTTGCAGGTCGTGGCAAATAATGTTTGTAATTTATGATTGTGTTTTCGTTTTTGGGCTTAATATTTCTCCATAAAGGGGTAGAAAAAAGAAGATTAAAAAAGCGATTGTAAATAAAAACAATAACAACGATATTAGATTTTTTTAAATTCATCATCATCATCATGATAATGAACTTAAAAAAAAAATATAAATTTTTATTATTTTATATAAGTATATTATTTTATAAATTTATATTTTTTTGTAATAAATAATTTAAAAACATATAAAATATTTTAAAATTATTTAGGTACGTATAAATAAATTATTTTCAGATTCTGCATGCGGCAAGCTGAAGACAGGTGGCTATGGCACTCATTATGGGATGCTTATGGCAAGATGGAATGTAATATTTAATTTTAATACACTAATCTTTGGATGGCGTTGTCTGAATCAACAAACAAATTTCAATATGAAATTTATTTTTTTACAGATTTTCGACCTCTGTGGCGCGGATGGCACAGTTCCGCCTGTGACCAGGAGATTCATCATCGATTCACGTCTCGGGACAAATGTGTGTCCGATCTACAAATATTTTTTGACGACCGATGTGGTGCGGTGGACGAAGGTCCGCCTGCGACGCAGGAGGTTGCGGGTTCGATTCCCGCCTCGGAACAATTGTGTGTACGATCTGCAGATATTTGTTCCGGGTGCTCTGGTCGTTTTCTATGTATAATAAAAAATATCTATATATTTAATGTATTGTATTATGTATATCAGTTATCTAGTACCCATAACACAAGCTCTGCTTACCATGGGGCTAGATAATGCTGTGTGAATTGTCCAGCATTATTTATTTATTTATTTATTTTATTTATTTGTTCCGGGTGTTCTGGTCATGTCTATGTATAATATAAAATACCTATCTATGTACTCTATTGCATTAAGTATATCAGTCATCTAGTACCCATATCACAAGCTCTGCTTAGATTGGAGCTAGATGATGCTGTGTGGATTGTCCAGCATTATTTATTATTATTATTTTACCACATCCAAGCACCACAGCCAACCAGCTCTGCGTAAATGCCATTTATTTCAGTTTTAGTGGCAGCCATAAGGGCTCCGGACCTATCCATGTTATAGGTCTGTGTGCAAGGGACGCTGAATTTATACTTTCCATTCCCGGTCTAATGAATAGCACTTAATTAAATGGGGGTAAGGTGCAGTTTGCGGTACAAGTTAGGACTTGATAGAAAACTATTTGAATAGAATTTTATTGTTGTTTAGTGGTTTTGGATGGATAAGCGAATTTAAAACTATTTTGTTGTGTGAAGTGAGTTAGTCATTTGGACAGTGAGTACCTATTTATTAAAATTAATCGAATAAAATAAATAAATTATATTTAATTTATACAATTTAAAGTTATTGTATGATATTTTGAAGCATTCATCCATAGTTAAGTAATCTTATTATTTTGCAAAATTATTGTGCTAGCATAATATGTAACACTATTGACAATTTCAAAAACAAATTAAATTAATGTTACTGTCAGTTCAAGTTATAGTTTATAATTCAAGCGCATGTCAGATTAAATAAATAGTTTTATCAAATTAGGTATACTTCAAAATCGAGTGGGTCCTCTTTAGATAATATTTTATATGGTATTTGACGACCGATGTGGCGCGGTGGGCGATGGTCCGCCTGTGACGCAGGAGGTTGCGGGTTCGATTCCCGCCTCGGAACAATTATGTGTACGATCTGCAGATATTTGTTCCGGGTGTTCTGGTCGTTATTTATGTATAATAAAAAATATCTATCTATGAGGGATGAAGTATTGTATTATGTATATCACTTATCTAGTACCCATAACACAAGCTTTGCTTACCATGGGGCTAGATAATGCTGTGTTGATTGTCCAGCATTATTTATTTATTTATTTATTTAATAAATAACACAGTACAAGAAAAACTTATTTATAATGTGGGTAATATTTACCATATGGCGTTCCTTCAATACGGCGTAACAAAACGGTCAAGTGTGTGTTTGGTGGGACCACGAAAAAGTTTTGTCCCACCAGTGGGATATCGCAGTGGGACCACGGGAATCAATATGTACTAAATTATAAACGTGAAAGTTGTGTGCATAGATGTAGGTATGGATGTTTGTTACTTTTTTACGCAAAATCTACTGAACAGATATGGCTGAATTTTGCATACATGTAGCTTGAGGCCCAGAATAAAATATAGGCTAAAATTTATCCAATAAATCAGATCCCATTCGATATAAAAAATTTAAAACATTTCCAACAAACAAAACGTGCGAAGCCACTAGGCTTCACAAGATAAATGTATCTTTTAAAGGGCAATGTATACGCTTCTACAACAAAACTCCAAGTGAGTTGCAAAAATTATCAATAAATAAATTTAAAAAAATTGTTAAACACATTCTTTGTAAAAAAGCTTATTAAAAAATATCAGATTACTTAGAAGATAAAAAAGCTTGGAACGAGTTTTGCTCCAACTCAAAATCTACCAACTTACAGATAAGCAAATCAAATGTACTAGACAGATAAGTTATGAACATACTAGTGGTTTCTTCTCACTTCTTCCACTGGTGAACAAAAAATTGAAGTGAACTATAAAATATGACGTGTCTAAGTGCTTATTTGTAAGCTTAAAGAAATAAAAAACTTTTCATTTCATTTCCACGGGCAGAAACTAGTTTATCATAACAAAATCGAAATAAGATCCAAAATGGACAGATCGCGTGAGATTGAGTGATACAGATTCAATATTACCAACAAATGTTATGTGGGAAGGTGTGAACTAGAATGATGGATGGATATAATCTATTGAGTTTTTAAACGTTTTCTAGATGTAATGGGTTGAGGACACGCGAGGTGGTAACTATAATCCTAGTTTGTATTGGAAGAACACCAGTTTCATCTCTTAACGAGTACATCGGGGAGGAGTAGCAGGGGAGTGCGGTATTTTAACGGATAAAGCGTTGGTGATTCCAATACAAACGCGGTTCGTTGTTAACCCGCTTATATTCACAATGAATTCCATTCAGCTGAATTCATCAGACTTAATCAAAAACAAGGCCTAGATCATTAAGAGATAAATAAATAAATAATGATGGACAATATACACAGCATCATAATCCAGCCGCAAGCTAAGTAAAGCTTGTGTTATGGGTACCTACTAGATAACTGATACACCTACTTAATACAATATATTATATATGTCAGGTTTTTATATAGGCTGAGTACCCGGAACTAATAATTATTGCAGATCGTATCAACATTTGCCCCAAGGCGGGAATCGAACCCACAACCTGCGGCGTCGAAGGCGGACGATCACCCACTGCGCCAGAGAGATAGTCATTCCATTCATATTTATATCGTGACCTATCTACGAATAAATTCGCTTATCATTCCGAATTCCATTTCGCTGTTAATTATTCAATCTTCGTCACAAGCAAAATAAATAAATAATGCTGGACAATCCACACAGCATTATCTAGCCCCATGGTAAGCAGAGCTTGTGTTATGGGTACTAGATAACTGATATACATAATACAAAACAATGATCATAAAGAGTGAATTATTAATAATAAATTATTCATTAATTTATTTCAGGACAGGAATCGATCCTACACCTCCCTCGAAAAGCTTTATAAACAACCAGCGGACCGTCCCGGCTTTGCACGGGTATTGGAATTTTTAAGGATATTTTAACACCTTGGGTTACATTATTGGAGTTTTAGTTAGGATCCCTAATTTAAAAAAATATATAATATAGCCTATATTCAGCGGGGATAGTATAGCTTTCCAACGGTGAAAGATTTATTCAAATCGGTCCTGTAGTTTCGGAGCCTATTCAATACAAACATACAAACAAAAAATCAAACCTTTCCTCTTTATAATATTAGTATAGATATAGAAAACAACGCTGGTTGTTGATTATGGCGACAAAATAACAGTTCTCAGATAAATTTCAAATGACTAGGATATTTCGTAAATTAACCTCTCCCACGCCCTCTGTTGTCTCTAGGCAACGTTATTGAAATTGCTTATCAACTTTGCGGCTTCGTGTACCTATAAAAATAAATATCTGATAGATTGAAACCTTATTGGAACGGGGAATTAACTTTTTGAATTGAATTTCCTTCAGCGGTTTTGTGTTGCATCAACGTTCAGATATTTGTTTTATTTTTCTATAAATCAGGTTCCATGGTATACAATTTATCTAAAAACGTTTTGGACATAACGCGTGCGAACAAACCCGCGGGTAGGAACTAGTGATAACATACAAGCATCATCATATTATCATATAGCTCTGAGAATTAGCAAGCTGAAGTCGCAGTGGGCCGGCCATATCTCGCGAAGAACCGACGGCCGCTGGGGCAGACGTGTTCTTGAGTGGAGACCACGACTCGGTAAACGTTGTGGAGGATACCGTCCAATCAGGTGGGATGACGACCTACGAAGGACTGTGGGTGATGCTGGATGCGTCAAGCCGAAGACAGGGCGCTGTGGCACTCGTTGGGGCAAATATAGGCTGATGATGATGATGATGATCATAATTATGATTGACTTGATCTAATGAAACATAGTAAAATAATCCCATTGTTTAAATCGGGTATTAGGTCTGACCCCACTAACTTTAGACCAATATCAGTACTGCCTACATTCAGTAAAGTTTTTGAAAAACTTATTTTACACCAATTGCTTAGACATTTTAATGGCAATGACCTGCTACACTGTAAGCAATTTGGGTTTACTCGTGACAGGTCAACTACTGATGCCGGTGTAGAGTTGGTATCGCATATTTTTGATGCTTGGGAGAAGTCGTAAGATGCTTTAGGCGTTTTTTGTGACTTGTCAAAAGCATTCGATTGCGTTCATCACGAAACATTAATCAGGAAACTACATCATTATGGAATAAGGGACAGCTCTTTGGATCTTCTTACATCTTACTTGAGTGATAGGATACAAAGAGTTGACATTAATGGGAAACGATCTAAAGGGTCTGTGGTTACAATGGGTGTACCGCAGGGCTCTATCTTGGGTCCTTTCCTATTTTTAGTTTATATTAACGACCTGCCTCATCTTGTAAAGAATGATCATGAGATTGTATTGTTTGCTGATGATACTTCATTAATTTTTAAAATGAATCGACAAAAAACAAATTTCGACGATGTAAATACTGCAATCTCAAAGGTAGTCCATTGGTTTAGTATCAATAATCTTTTGCTTAATGAAACCAAAACAAAATGTATAAGATTTATTCTACCTAATGTAAAACAAGTTAAGGCTGATGTAAACGTAAAAGGAGAAACGGTAGAAATTGTAGACAATACCGTATTCTTAGGAATAACCTTAGATAGTAAACTCCAATGGGGCCCACACATAGATAAGCTATCGAAGAGACTTAGTTCTGCAGCATATGCAGTTAAAAAAATCCGTCAACTTACAGACGTTGATACTTCTCGACTAGTCTATTTCAGCTACTTCCATAGTATTATGTCTTATGGCATACTATTGTGGGGGAACGCTGCAGATATAAACACCATTTTTGTGTTGCAGAAGAGGGCTGTTCGTGCGATCTATAATATGGGTCCCAGAGAATCCCTACGTAATAAATTCAAAGACATAAACATAATGACAGTACCATGTCAATATATTTATGAAAACTTGTTGTACACTCATAAAAACATCAATCGATTCATTAAAAAAAGCGATATACATAATGTAAATACTAGAAATAAGAATAAACTCGCTGTTCCCACAACTAGACTACATAAGATAAGTGCATCTTTTAAAGGGCAATGTATACGCTTCTACAACAAAACTCCAAGTGAGTTGCAAAAATTATCAATAAATAAATTTAAAAAAATTGTGAAGCATATTCTTTGTAAAAAGGCTTATTACAAAATATCAGATTATCTAGAAGATAAAAAAGCTTGGAACGAGTTTTGCTCCAACTCAAAATCTAACAAATTACAGATAAGCAAATCATATGTACTAGACACATAAGTTATGAACATACTAGTGGTTTCTTCTCACTTCTTCCACTGGTGGACAAAAAATTGAAGTGAACTATAAAATAATTTTAATTGATAATAATGAATAGTATAAAATATGACTTGTCTAAGTGCTTATTTGTAAGCCTAAAGAAATAAACTTTCATTTCATTTCATTTCATTTCATTTCATACCTATGCCATTGCTAGTTCACAGCTAAAAATAGGCGTCATTTAATTTCCGTCTTTGCCGTATCCAGCATCTGAAATATAATTACAATACCTCCCATAGTATACATAGGTACATAGATTAATTTATTGACGCTGAAAACCAGCGCTGCATTGGCACCCGTGTCAATGCAGCGCTGGTCGTTCATTTCTTTTAATTAATACCTAATTTGTTATTTTTAATGTTCCTTATTTGTATTATTTCATATTTTGAAACACAAAATAAACATTTACTATTTATATTTCTAGATTTAATTAAATTGAACCTATTACTAGAGTGAGTTCTAACATTAACTTAAGGCCACGTTATTCGAAATCATGCAATCTTACATTCAGTTTTAAACCATCAAATATCCTTTGTTTTGATCGGAAAAAAATATATGTTGTAGTTGGATATATACTATAGAGCATTCTACGGTTCAAAACACGATATTTATCACTTCACCTGATGATAAAAAATCTCGAAAAAAGGTTAGTTTTTATTTGGTTTCTTGTTGTACTTCAAGTGTATAAACGTTGTACTCTCAAAAAATATGCCAGAAAATAGGCAACGAAGTTTAGAAGGGCATTCTCCGGTTAGTTTTACTCAAAACAATTTTGTATTTTTTTAAAACGAATAATTATAGAATATAAGTACTCCGCGCTCAAGCGGCCTGCTTCAGTAGCCCGCCGGGCCTTGTTGAGGTAGGACCTGTGTCGCTCTTGCCGGCTCCCAGTACCTCCCGTGAATCGATCGATTTACCGTTTAAGAAATAATTAAAAATGGCAAATACTCGTAAATAAAAAAGTATCCAGACGAAAACTACGGATTCTTAAAATAGAAATAAGGTTATATATATTACATATACTTATTTACTATCAACTACCTAAAACAGTCAACAAAAGGAGGGTAGCGTACAGACATAACAGTAGCGCAACTGTATGATCATTTTTGTTCAGTACATTTTTAACTTTGCAGCTCATCGATGCCAAGATACAAGGGCACGTTTAAAAAAAACAGCAAGTGAACAGTAATTAACTACCTACTAG
The DNA here is from genome assembly GCA_943735965.1 of Eupithecia abbreviata. Lineage (NCBI taxonomy): Eukaryota > Metazoa > Arthropoda > Insecta > Lepidoptera > Geometridae > Eupithecia > Eupithecia abbreviata. The sequence continues at coordinate 12,481,621 of OX030985.1, forward strand.
GTACTCGATTAAATAAAAAGGTTCTAGGGCTTTACTATACAGGTGCCACGTACAGGGTCTACTAAGCCGAAAAGGGGTGATTCTGGACATCGAGGGGGTCAACGTTTGTTCTAGGATTAAAAAAAAATATATAGTGTCGTTTTTTCTTCATTGGCTGGATTGCCTGTGACGTCACAACCTGTTTGACATAATTGTTCTCTTTGATAGTAAAGGGGGAGGTATATTTTTTTTAGAGGGGGTCCCAAACGGAGTCATTTTAACTACTATTTTCCAAGGGGTTGTATAGAGGGGTACTAGTGATATTGATTGCAAAAAAGTTGTTGCCCCCTTTGGCCCCCCAGAATCCCCTTTTTGAGGTTGCTACCAGATGCCGTCGTGGTAGGGTGTTTATTGGGGTATAATATAAAGGGTTTCTTTTGTATTGGAGAAAAAAAATCATATTTTCACTTTTGATATCTCCCAAACGAAGCAACTTAGAAGACAATTTTTTTCACAATCATATAGAGAAAGTCGAGTAATTACGAATTCAAAAAGAAATTTTCCTCCCTCGCCCCTTTATACCCCCCTTTTTTATAAAAAAAAACAAAATTTTGCCTATTTTTGAACTTTTTTTCGGGTGGAGGCGAGCCGCAATACGACTATGGAGAACAGACTAATTTGAGGATGAGGATTTCGAATCTGACGTCGGCGTGGTCGAATTACGTTGAGCAAAGCGAACCACAATTCGACATCGCTCGCCTTGCTATGTGACAGCACACACACCCACTGATATACATAACGAAACAAAAACGAAATATATTACATATATTTTACCTAATGTTAAGGCTGATGTAAACGAAACGTTAGAATCACCTTAGTTAGATAATAAACATCAATGGGAACCGCACATAGATAAGCTATCGAAGAGACTTAGTTCTGCGGCGTATACCGTAAAAAAATCCGTCACCTTACAGACGCTGATACTTCTAGACTAGTCTATTTCAGCTACTTCCATAGTGTTATGTCTTATGGCATACTGCTGTGCGGGAACGCTGCAGATATTACCAGGATCAGATCAGGCATTGAACCTGTTGATCACTGAGATATCTCTGAATATGTGCTTGCTATCTGCCATGATAGAGTCGATCTTATTTTTTGTCAGTGTCGGGCTTTGCCATGTCTAAGTGGACACGGCTTACAGGGTAAACCGAAGTTTACTCTGTAAAACGATAAATGTGTTATTTTATTAAGAAACTACAAAACTAATTAAAATTCTTGATTTTATTTGAATAAAATTATGCTGCAATCAGACCAAACCCCAGTCTAGCTGCTCTTGTGTGTGTTGAATTGATATTGTATTATTTTCAATCAATGTTAAAAAAATATTCGAATATTTAGCGCTAAAAATTTTATTTTATCGAATAGTAAAATTAAACGAATAGTGCAAACACTACCTGTGACATCGCCCGCCTCTAACTGTCTTCTACATTTTAAATAAAGCAATTTGTGTTATTTAATAAATGAATTTTTATTTTTATTACTATTACTTTTATTTATTTACTATTTATCTAAAGACTACAAACCTTAAAACAAAATTGGTCATTTGAAAAAACTATGTAATCTTACTTAAACTAGTTTTCATAATTTATAATTAATAAATTCGCATTTAGGGACTGCTACATTGGAGTTAAACTACTGTTACAAATTATACTGTGCACGACAGCGTGGCACGAGCAGCGCGGCGCGAGGTCAGCGAGTTCATTTGAAGTTTGTATTCGCGCGACTTGCCACGCGGGGAGGGAAGTATCGTTAAATGCCTACTGCACTCAAATATCCTGGCCTTAAATAACTTTTGAATATAATTAGTAGATTCACAAATCATCGCGTAGGTGTGTTTGTATGTTTTCATCTATGTTTTTTTCACTCTCAAGACGTTGAAATAAGAATTTCAACGTCTTGAGAGTGAAAAAAACACAACAAACACCAAAATACATACAGCCATCTGCACGTGTGTCCTTTTTACAGCGTTTATACAAATCGCTAGAGGGCGTGGCAGTTTAAGGTTAATTTAGTTCTGTTAATGGCGACGGTGACGTTCCGTTGGACGCATCCAAAGCCAGGTGCGAGACACGAGTCTTACAAAAAACGTGTCACTATGAATACTTTTTCAATGTGCTCTATGATTGATTGTTGTAAAAATAACATCTGAAATACTCAATATGTACGATTTATGTAGTACTTATGTTTTTTTCAGTTCCTTTAGGTACTTACAAGTTGCTTTGTTATAATGTTTTCTTATTTTTCATTCGTAAACTCTGTAGATGGTTGATGTATGGTAAAATAACTAAAAAACTGAATATTTTGATTCCTAAGATTATTAACGTTAATTACTTCATATTCATAACAAGAAGTATAGAATTGGCAGAATTGCGTCCACCCAGACGCATCGCCATTTAGCAAGAAGTTGAAGAAGTATAGAATATAATAATTTCATTGTGATATTGTGTGGTTCATAGTTACATGAAGGTCTAAAAATCAAATGAAAGATCGTTTCGGACGTTTACTAAGAATTTCAACAATTAAAGAATAAGTTTTGATAGAAGTGAATCTCCGGACAATAATGTTTCCAGCATTAAAAGATGATTGCTCTTGGCTCAAAGAAACTGCGATATTGCCCCGGGGAGGCCTAGGCGCGACAAGATAGCGTGCGATGGACCACAACCTTTGAATGGTTAGCGGTTTGGTACGGACAGCAAAACAATAATTGGTAGATAATTTAACTTGGAAAGTATTCGCAATATTTATTTAATTAAGTACTTTATACAATGTTTCAAGTAGGTTATTTACTGTTTGGCCCCAGTATTTAAATTTTTAAACATTTTTTTTCTATCGAGACGAAAAGTTAGAATTTTGTTTATTTTGTGACCAATATACTGTTTTGTGTCCACGCTTTTTTGTTTTAAAAATTTTGGCAGGTGAGTGAATATAGACTAAAAAGAGAAAGAGATAAACGTATGCGATAAACCGAACCTGCAAAACATTAATATAACACTTACACTACACTATGCTAACTAGACATATTTCCTGACAGACGTGTGTCGCTGGGCTCGCCTTGTCTCGTCACCTTGAAGGTAATAGCTGGAAACCAGCGTTTGCTCATAGAGCAATATTATCACTGACCTTTTATCCATTTGACACTGCTACACACACGCATTTTTAGTTACTTACTTTTAATAATTATATTTCGTTTTAGTTTTGTACTTGTTATGATTAAGTCAATTGTATGTGTGTGTTTTATGTGTCAAATAAATGATTTACTTACTTACTTACTTTTACTAACTAACTTATGGACCGTGCGTGTAAAAAATAGTTATTGGAAATGAACACTGGCTGACTAATTCACCGGTGTGCTTGAAATTTTGGGGTGCGCTTCCATCAGGCGTTCGAATTCAAATCCTTTATTTCTTTAGACTAACAAAATAAGCAAGTCAAATCTCATAAATTAAATAAGAAATATGTTTCTGAATAAAATCACTCACTCAAACAGAGTGAGTGATTTTATTCAGGTTGCAAAAATAAAGTCCATTATTTTGACCATCAAAAACCCAAATATCCAACTATCACTTGCTAACGCTACCCGTTATCTCCTAGTACACACGTCTGTAAGCGGCAGATTGCTGCGGGCCTCAGCGGCAGACACTTAATAATCGCAATCAGCCCGCAATGTGCACTAAACCTCATTACTGGGCTGGCTAGCTAGACAGAACTTATAGCTGATAGCCTATCAACATTTAGTTTCTGGCAATGGACACAGGGTTGCCACTTAACGACCTTGTAGAAATTTCTGGCATAAAGGAGCATTGATTGTTCTATATACTAGTAGACTACTGTAGACTACTTTTTTTTTAAGCATATTTACTGTAAGAACTTTTATGAATAAATCCATGGTGGTCCTATTGTGTAATCAAATTAAATTAAGTTCGTTTATTGATTCAGACAATTACATCTATAATATTTTGTTTAGTAGTTCATTAGACTTGACATCCAGTGCCTTTGCAGGCTACTGCAATGTCTGTCCACCAGAACCATTAGCAAGCTATTAGTGCTGCCTACTAATAATTAAAAAAAAACTAATTTATCTTATAACAGAAAACAAAAATATACCTACTGAACAAATAATTTAGAATATCACTATCACTTAAAATGACTCACTGCTGATGTCGACTCTGCTGAAATATTATTAAATAGTCCTACATCATACTGATTTAGACTCAAGGAAATAAGTAAAGTTTGTCTTTCTTGTTGAAAGCGTGTATATGATATATATAAATGGTATACAACTCCAAAACTGCCACTTTTATTTATTTATTTATAGTTAGGCGAGTCAACCTTTTTCATTATAAAGGTAGGCTACTTATCTTTGTCTCAACTTAAAGCATTTCATTTTTCAATATCATCAATACAATATCTCAACAAAATAACACGTGGGTTGTACAGTACCGATAAACCAATCACTTTGTTGGTTTGTTTGTCTGTTTGTTGTAGCTATCTTTACCTTTCCAATAACATAGAGTTCATCGTTTAATCTCTAAGATAACATACTGAGTCAATTCTGCCAAGTTTTGTAAACAGCCATCGGGTCATTGATAAAAGAAAATAGAGAAGTGACACTCCGACTCAGTTGAATCTTTGAACACAAAAATACCAAACTACGTTATCATTCTCTTTTTACTTCTTTGTGTCAAACCTTGGTTTATGTTACAAAATAAGTATGTGCATATAATTATGACGTCATTAATGATTCAACAAGCACGTTTTTACTTTTTCCGCCTTTTTACCATAGAACTCAATAAATGGCAGGGATGTTTTGCGGATAGTGGTTGTTACTGGGATGTCATGTTATACTGTACACGGTATACGCAGAGACTATGCTATACTATTTAAAAATTTTCGGCCTATAATCGGCGATATCTTTTCAGCCCGGTGGTGGAATCATTTTTTAATAAATTCTGCGAAAACAAATTTTTAACCTGGCAATGCCCAAATGGCAGTTTTGCGGTTTCCTTCGAAATGCGTTAACGGCATACTACTGCCCACTACATCAAATCTGCATCATACAAGCAGCCAAGGAGTTACGTTTCTATGCGTTACCGTTATTAATATTCTATCAGACTTTCCTAAGTTTATTGTTCGTTGCTCGATGGACCCATCGGGCCCTTAACACCTCGAGCCAACGAAGTGTTTGTGACCGGCTCTTGTGTGACGAGCTAGTTAATGTTGTACCTGCAGGTGTTAGGTAGAACTTACGACTAAGTAATAGTGGTCCCATGCGGCTGGGCTAACGCTCAAACCTGTTTATTAATTAAGACTTACAAAATAAGCACCACAAGTCAAATGGTATCAATTAACTACTATGGTGTTTTTGGTTGGTCGTTCACAATATTAAATCATTAAATGCCAAATGTAGTTAAATTAAAGTTTGAACAAGTGAGATCGTATCATGATAGTGTTGGATCGGTGCAGTACTGAGTGTTCTTATTCTTCTTAAAGCACCAATTGAAGTCATTTCTATAAGCTACTTACTTTTATAAAATCTATGAATGGTGCTCCGGATCGAGCATTGACAAAACCTCACGCAATTCGATAGAGCGCTGCTCCACGTCGAGCGCGAGTAAACGGTGAATTATCACTACTTAGAGCCATAGACCGGCGCGCAAGTCTACGTCAATCCTTTTAACGTTGCGTTATTTCAAAGGGCGTACATTCGCCGCGCCGCCATTTGAAACCTTAGTATGATTTATATAAAATTGTATGCGCTGGATGCGGATGAAATCTTGTTTTATAAAACAAATATTTGCCTTAATTCTTATGAACCTTTAACTATATTCTACGTAGGTAGTTACATTATTTGGTTTTCCTTACATTAAAATGAGAAATAGCAGTGAAATTTAATAAAATAAGTGTTTTATGGGTAAAATCAAAAGTATAATATTAAATCAATTATAAAAAATGTATGTACCAACACATTATTTCAAAAATCATACCATAACATTATAAATATTATGCATAAAAATAAAACTAAATAACACCTCTCAAAAGAAAAAACAATTACTAAAAATATAAAAATCAGTCACACACAGTAGCAAAAAAATCAAATTTAATCATCAAAAAAATCAAAAAATAACAATTACAGTTCACACACAAAAAATAAAAATAACAATGACGCAAATAAATGTAAAAAAACTTCTTAGAAATAAAAAAACGAGTATAAAAATATAAAAAAAGTATATATCTTAAAAATTACAGATAATAAAAAATCTGTCTTTTAAGTTACAGCCGTTAAATCGATGATGGTCCGAAAGTGATCATCATCATCTCAGCCGAAAAGCTGGGCAAAGGCCTCCCCACCACCACCTCACCGCAACCGATCAATTTCAAACCTAATTTCGGACAGCTTTAGGAAAAAGAATGAGGAAAAGAAAAGATTGAGGAATTCGTTGACGACATCCTTCCTTATGCTATAATAAAACATCAGCTATACGCGAGTTGCAACAAATTCCACAATGTAAAGAATGCAAGTGTCTTCACCAAGCTGCAGGACATCGAGATCATGGAGTCTGTACGGATGGACTTTTTGTTAATCGATGATGGTCAAGTAGACTCGACTTTCGGCTGAGATGATGATGATCACTTTCGGACCATCATCGATTTAACGGCTGTAACTTAAAAGACAGATTTTTTATTATCTGTAATTTATAAGACTTTTTTTTATATTTTTATACTCGTTTTTTTATTTCTAAGAAGTTTTTTACATTTATTTGCGTCATTGTTATTTTTATTTTTTGTGTGTCAACTGTAATTGTTATTTTTTGTTTTTTTTAATGATTAAATTTGATTTTTTTGCTATTGTGTGTGACTGATTTTTATATTTTTAGTAATTTATTTTTCTTTTGAGAGGTGTTATTTAGTTTTATTTTTATGCATAATATTTATAATGTTATGGTATGATTTTTGAAATAATGTGTTGGTACATACATTTTTTATAATTGATTTAATATTATACTTTTGATTTTACCCATAAAACACTTATTTTATTAAATTTCACTGCTATTTCTCATTTTAATGTAAGGAAAACCAAATAATGTAACTACCTACGTAGAATATAGTTAAAGGTTCATAAGAATTAAGGCAAATATTTGTTTTATAAAACAAGATTTCATCCGCATCCAGCGCATACAATTTTATATAAATCATACTAAGGTTTCAAATGGCGGCGCGGCGAATGTACGCCCTTTGAAATAACGCAACGTTAAAAGGATTGACGTAGACTTGCGCGCCGGTCTATGGCTCTAAGTCATCTCTAAGTAGTGATAATTCACCGTTTACTCGCGCTCGACGTGGAGCAGCGCTCTATCGAATTGCGTGAGGTTTTGTCAATGCTCGATCCGGAGCACCATTCAAATCTATGCCGCAAACGTGACTGACTGTTTCACTTTGACATGACAGCGGTGTCATGTCAAAATGCAACAAATCACTCAAAAACACAAACAATAAGAAAGTGTCATGAGAGGGGTGTAAGGGAGACTCCAACATCTCGTCTCCCAACCCAACCTAACCTGCACGTGGTACACCCTGCTAGATAACGAACTAGGCTCTGGTGAAAATATTAAACAATCTTCATAATTTGATAACTCATTGATTTCACTTGTATTTTTCATTACTTGACACTGGCAGAAAAGTGTCCAACCAGACACAGATACCATTAACAAAGAATCATCATTATCAAGTGAAATGAGATGTGGCTTTTTTAGTATCCACAGATAGGTCGTTCCATATTCTGGCGGCTTGGGCTGTTATGGGCAGCTGGGCTGTATGTCGGATTATGTAGAATAAGAACGCCCTAAAGATTTTTGTCAGGTCTGGTGGTCGAATTTACTCATGAACTAATTTCGCTTCCTAAACTCTGATAGTATTAACTAACGAAACTTGAGGGCCTTTGAAATATTCTAGAAGCATCTGGTACATTTAAGCCTTGGTTCAAACAGCGTCCGGCTCGACCTCTCATTTCCCATTCAAGACACAGCCGCTGACAAACTGAACCAAACCAACCACGAGCCTGGTCAACAAGCGTAGCCACAGGGCCGGTTTCAGGATCTTAATAAAAATAATTCAACGTTGTATGTCCTTTTTTTATATATGTTTTACTACTAGGAACTCGGTCTGTCACCGGTTGGCTGATCAGAAAACAATAAAGTTTATAAAGTGTTGATTGATTTTATCTTCATTTAATTTTTTTGTGCACGAGTGGAAGAAATGAACATGGTGACAAGCCTGCACTCGCTTAGGCCCTCACCCACAGACTTTTTTGCGCACACTTGTGCACTAAGTTTAATATTGATTTATTTATTGAGATAATAACATCATAACAGGTTTTTTTATTAAGCCCTAAGGCGATGTTATAACTACTTATACTAAAAATTACATATTTTTGTACATACACACAATACTAAATAATTTATAATTTTGTTTTAATAACATTTTGTGCCTTTTTCATAGCTTTCGGCAGGTTTTCGTAAAAAATGTCTACGCTGTTTTTGGACAGAACATTGAGTAAATATATAGCGAGTTACATAGGGGCAAACTTAAGTAGGTTGGTCCTACAAGTGGGCACCTCCAGCATGGCGGGGCGGCGGCGCCAGCACCACCGGTCCAATATGATATATAATATGGTCACAATATATCCTGCGCACAAAGCTAGTCCCCATAGAGGCTGGCCGTCGCCGTCGCCGTGGTCGAAATTCTGCGAGGAGGACATCATACCCCATAGATAGTCAAATCAAAAGAAAAAACATGTCATGACAAGTATCCATTTCGGAGCTTAGGTAACACTTTTTGATATCAGTCACTATTATAACTTTTTAATGAACACAACTCTAAGTATAGGTAAGTCTAAGTATAACATAGGTTCTTATTACTATTACCTACCTTACCTCACAAAAGCTCGACAACGATTGGTGAAATCAAATTATCTTTTGTTCTATAACAAACTGCCAAGCCCTGCGTGCGTCCCTGCAGGGCAGTGCAGGCTTTGATTGCTGTCCACTCTGCGGGGATCACGTATTGGCAAACGTCGGAAATGTCTTCATTCTCTGGGGGCGGATTTAATGGATTGGACTATCATGGATCCCTGGTTTACGTTTGAAGGCTGTCACAATAAAATATGCATCAGTTTATACAATAATAAATAAATAATGCTGGATAATCCACACGCCATCATTAGCACCAAGCTAAGCAGAACTTGTGTATACATAATATTACCTTACATAGAAACCAGATCGCCTCGAACAAATATTTGCAGATCGTGCTAACATTTTTTTCAAGGTGGGAGTCGAACCAACAATCTCCTACGTCGCAGCTATACCTTCCCCCGCTGCCACATCGGTAGTTAAAAGTTTTTATAAATTTGTTACTTTTAATTACTTTTATTAATGTCGTTATCAAAATTGGTATTATTTCAACACCATAAGATAAATAATCAGAGCCAATCCTCCCTGTCTATGGTCCGTTTTAGTAACTTAGTTTTCTTAATCAGTATCTAGAAAAATATACTTATGTATATTATATACTACATAGTTCCTGCCTGCGGCTTCACACGAACTGATTTATGAAAGGCTATGCAAAAATTCACCCCTATCCATTCAGTAGTTTTAGCGTGAAAAAGTAACACATCCGTACATACAACCACCTAAAAATACAACCTTTTGCATTTATAATAATTCTAGTTTCTGCCTGCGTCTTCGCACACGTTTTTCTATGAAAACTTTAAGGTTATTTCTATGACGAACGACTGAGATCTGGTTAACTGATTTACGGGATAAAAGTAGCCTATGTTTTATTCAGGGCTTGGAACTACCTATATATGTATATATATGCAAAGTTTCAGCCGATCCGTATGGTGATTATGTAACTCGCGACCGGTTTGCGACAGGCGTAAATTAAGCAAGCAGTGCTGTCAAACGCCAATTTTGACCAATTTTGACGTTGTAGCTGGTGTCAAACTAATACAAAATTTACGTTTTACAGCACTGATTGCTTAATTTACGCCTGTCGCAAACCGGTCGCGCAAACAAACATCCATATATATACTTTCACGTTTATAATATTAGTAGGATAGTGTGATTATTCCACTTAAAGCTACCTTATTCGTACATTATCGTTACTTCTGATTGTCTGGTCTAGACTTCATCATTTGTTCTGAAATTACTGAATGTTTAACATTTCTATGGAAAATTTGTCGCTAAAAAACTACGTTCAATCTACATTTTATTAGGTACCTACATCACATCTACGTCCAGAAAAGTAGCGCCCAAACTTAATGATATGGTGCAGAATAAGTTGTATATATTAAGTAAGTTGGTTTAGAAAATAACTCATTTGTACTAAAGTCATTTAAAACGGGATATTTACCATGATTAGATTTTTGAATTTTCCAATATTTCGGCACAGTTTCATGCGCCATGATCACGGAATAACTGAAGACACTGAGAGTTCGTTTTTATGAGCAGATATACCGATCTACCCTCATTTTCTGTCTTTTGCTACGAACTTTACCACTAATATCCCGTTTTAAATGACTTTAGTGTTAATAACCATGATAGTTTCAGAAGTTTAACTTATTTGTAATTTATTTTGTGTAGCTCCCTGTTTCAATGTTCTAATATTTGGGCTTGTGCCACTCTTAGCAAACAATCACTACAACCAAAATTATTTTTTTACCAATTATAGTTTTAACTTTATAGAATTTTAATTTAACTTTATAGATGCTTTATGTACCTAAACCAGTCATTTTATGTTCACGGTCCTTATTATATTATTCTATCCGTGAAAACCTTCAATAAGCTTTCTAGTATTAACGAACTTGTTATTGTGTTATTTATAGGCTTCTGGTTTAATTATAAATATTTTAAGTGTGGATCTGCGACAAAAGCGTCATATAATTTGTCATCGAATAAAATGCTTTTCAGTCAAGGTTAGCGCCACCGCACTCCACCAAGAGTCCTAATTGAATGACTTTTTTAGCCAAAGTTCATCCTTCGTGATTGTCCGTCTGTCTGTCTAGCTCTAGACTCAACACTGATCTGAATTGCAAAAAACTTTAAGCCAGCTTTTACCACGGGAGTGAAGATAAGGTTGAGTTAGAAATCGACAGCTCGGTGGTAAATAAATCTCTATTGTATAATAGAGTCTTAATATATTTTATAATAGGGATCTCTATTTTATGAGTCAGGTTGCGGGTTCGATTCCCGCCTCGGGACAATCTGCACATATTTGTTCCGGGTATTCTGGTCGTTATATATGTAAAATAAAAAATATCTATCTATGTAATGTATAGTATTGTATATCAGTCATTTAGTACCCATTGCAAGCTCTGCTTAGCTTGGGGCTAGATGATGCTGTGTGGATTGTCCAGCATTATTTATTTTATTTTATTTTTCGTACTAAGTGGGCATCGTGTTTGTCAGAATATGTACGTAATCCCAATCTTTTTTTTTTTAATTTAGTCAGATTGAAAACTTGGGACAGTATACATATTTTCGTTGCTGACTGTACCTACATTATTTCTTTTATTGATCTGAACAAGGTACTTAAGCGCTACTTAAATCCTTACATCAGCCGGGGGGTAACCTCCACAATACCAGTAATCATAAACCTCGGATAAAATCTCATCTGATCGCTAAACGGTTATAAAGTGACAATTACCGACTAACACCACTGTAATACAAATTCTATAGCTACTGGTTATACAGGCTGTTGTATTCGCAGAGAACCAAAGTTATCGACATAGATCTAAGAGTTAGCAAGCTGAAATGGCAGTGGGCCGGCCATATCTGTGAATCGACAACCACTGAGGCAAACGTGTTCTTGAGTGGAGACCACGACTTGGTAAACGTAGTGTAGGACGCCCTCCGACAAGGTGGGAGGACGACCTGCGAAATACTGCAGGTAGATGCTGGATGCGGCAAGCTGAAGACAGGACGCTATGGCGCTCATTGGGGGTGGCCTATGTCCAGCAGAGGAACACTATAGCTGATGATGATGATAATGATACAGGGTGTTTGAAATACGAAGTACAATTTTGGGTAAAGTAAAGATTACGTGTGAATTGAAACGCGCTCGGGGATTCTAACTGGTTGAATAAATAATGAAATTGCGTGAGGCACTAGAAGACATTAGAGTTGTAATATAAAATCGATGAGGAGCAAAGCAATGTTGTGTCTCTTTCAAATCTAAGTTATGTTGATTATAAACTAAGTTCTGTTCGTGACTTCGCACGCGTAAGTACCTTGCAGATGAATATAATTATAAAATGTAAATGAAACAAAGAATACCTAAATAACTTTGTGTGCAAATATTCTGTAGTTTGTACTGGCAAGTTTCTAAAGATTTTTTGTGATTAATTTTTTATTTAAGAATTTTATAGTGCTAATTAAAAGTGGATCTTTTCAACGGAAGCCAAATTGTTTTCGTCATTACCTAGCATAAATACCTACACATTTAAAAATAAATACTCTTCAAATAATAATTATATTTTGCTGTAGCGTCTAGCACAGAAGCCGTCTTGTAGAAAAAACATCTAGGGTGATATGAATTTTAGACATCCTGTATATCCAAAACAGTAAAACGTTTGAACAGTAATCTGAATCCCATTATTGTAGTGTGAATTGTCTCGTAACCTGAGAACACCGCATTATACTGAGTGCTGTGTTGACTGGTTTAATCGAGTTTAAATCTCCCTTTGAAATTGCCATTAAATTACCGCTTTTAAGTCCCCCGGTTATTAGACCATTCGATATTTTAAACAGATTAGTTACCCAATTTTTTAAATTAAGTGTTAATCAGGCGTGCGAATTCCGCAATCTATTAGACTTTGAGATGGCATAGTTGCTAATATCCATAGTTATAATAAATATTTTATAATATGGCCATATCTCGCGAAGAATCGACAATCGCTGGGGCAAACGTGTTCTTGAATGGAGACCACGACTCGGTAAACGTAGTGTAGGACGACCTCCACCTAGGTTGCATGATGACCTGCGAAAGACTGCTGGATGCGACAAGCTGAAGACAGGGCGCTGTGGTACCTATTAGGGGACGCCTATGTCCAGCTGTGGACTAACATAGGCATGATGATGATGAGTTTCTAATTCCATTAAACTAATGACTTTACTATAACAAGGTATCGTCTGAAAATGTCATATTTTGGCATTTTACTTTGATGTAAAAACTACAAATGGAGGGACGCGTGGCAAATATGTCAAGGTTGAAACCATTCTATCAATCGATACACATATTCCATTTTTAATAGATAGATTGATTCAAGATAAACGTTTATAAACCATTTGACACACGGATTTCCACGCGGGCGAAGCCACGGGGCGCATTTAGTCTGTACTAAATTATTATACAGAGGAAAATTTTAATTTTTGTTTGTATTGAATAGGATCCGACACTACTGGACCGATTTGAAAAATTCTTTTACCGTTTGGAAGCTACACTATCCCCGGTGAACATAGGCTAGGTATATTATATTTTAGAAATGTGAAAGTCGAATTTAATACGGGTGAAACCGCGGGAAACAGCTAGTAAACTATAGAAACTATAAAAAAATATCTGTTTAATTGTTGCTATACGCAGGCAGGTGATAATCAAGCAATATAATAGCGCTATCATCTCATACATCAGAGCTTTCGTAGCGCTTTCGTCACAAAGCACAGAATAGATAGCAGTACACGAGCGCGCTTTCGCCGACTCACGCGCATCTGTCGGCCTAGGGGCGTGGCCGGGGGAGGGGCTTGCATATTAATTGGTTGGTGGTTTGTCGTTGGCGACGGTCACATGGTAATGATGAGCTTCAAGTGGTTTAACACTTTGATTGCTGAAATCACATGGTATGTGTTTTCTACAAGTGACTAATATACGTAAATCCACACTAGCGCAGCGGCTGAGAAAATACAGATCTGTGTGACTCAGCACAGCCGTAATATTTTTCGAACGAAACGCATGTGCGGCGCAACACAACCGCTGTGTAGAGCGGCAGCACGAATTTTTTAGGTTAAAAAAAGATCGCAGTCGTCGAAAAAAAATCGCAGTCAAAGTGTTAAGTGACGGTTGATAGGCAGTGAGAGAGTTAAGTACTACGTTTCTGAATGGAATTGGCTAACATTTTTTTACTAGTTTACGTGGGGCTGAGAAATTTGTCGAAGATTGTTTGATTGGATTCTTATCATATCTCTTGGAAGGTAGATGACTGCAATACTGACGACCGATGTGGCGCGGTGGGCGAAGGTCCGCCTGCGACGCAGGAGGTTGCGGGTTCGATTCCCGCCTCGGAACAATTGTGTGTACGATCTGCAGATATTTGTTCCGGGTGTTCTGGTCGTTTTCTATGTATAATAAAAAAAAAAAACTATCTATGTAATATATAGTATTATGTATATCAGTTATCTTGTACCCATAACACAAGCTCTGCTTACCATGGGGCTAGATAATGCTGTGTGAGTTGTCCAGCATTATTATTATTATAATAACATTCCTGCAGAACCGGTGTCAGTGGCAGATGACGGCTTATTCGTCAACTCGCGGGCGTGAAAATCGAAATCACTCGCGAGTTGGCACCTTCCAATTTTACCTATTTTTTCTGTCGTTAACTCGCGTGCACATCATAAACGGGGCTTTGTACAGTCAGATGAATAAACGAAAATATGAATATATCACGATATATTCATCGATATATTCATATTTTCGTTTATTCATCTGAATTAACTAATAATTATATTATAATTATTATTATATTAATTATTACTTCAGATTCTGTTCTTTCTATATAAGAACTGCACGCAGTTCTTATATAGAAAACAGAATCTGAATTGAAATTTAAGCCCGCTTACATTCATAATAAATTCATCGTCAAAATGTTTATAAGAAAACTAGTTTCTGACCGTGGCTTCGCGCGTGTTGTTTTTATGGAAACGACTTAGGGTTATTTCTAGCCCATGAAAACTTATTTTAAAATATTAAATAAATAATTAATTGAACTGATCAGATGACGTGATGACTGATGACTGATACTTACTGAACGGATCAGGCTGAAATTGCATAATTACGAGAAGTTCTCGCCCAGAATTATATTATATTCAACTTTGTATCCCATAAATAAGTTCCCATGGGATAGAAATAACCTTAAAACGTTTTTATTGAAACAACGCGTGCGAAGGGCTAACTAGGGCTAATACACTATGGTAGGGGTCACTCCTTGGCATGTTTTTTTTAATATATATATATTTTTTTCATTTTCAATTTATTTATTAAGAATGAACAAAATCACTAACATACAACGGAACACTGGAAAGCGTTAAGTATAAAACTGTGTCGCACCTCCCAGCGTTCAAACTCAGGATAAGAATCCAGGCCGATCTCACCAAACAGAAAGCACGGTTTAATATTGCTGTAATTTTTGATTAATCAATTAGCTAATACTTATGGCACTTTGTTCGGCGAAATCGGGAAGAATTTTTTACAAAAATGAACCGCAATGCCTAAGATTTTAGATTTTCTATGTATTTAGGCATTTTGAAGTCTCGGATAGTCTTTACAATTGTGTTTTTTTGATATATTTATAGGTTTTTACCTAGATCCTGCAAGCTCACGCACTGCACCTAGATCGCGACACACAATAAATATCTGACCCAGTTGCGGCAGCACTCCGACTCATCAACATTCAGCCCACACTCGATCGAACGTGACTAAAGGGTGATTAAAAACCTTCTCGTGTCCTACTTTTGAGGGAATTTCTTGTTTATTGGAACATTTAAAAGCACAACATGGCTTAGAGTGGAGGTTGTGATGGAATTGATCACGTTTTGAGGTTGATTTTATGACGAAAATAGCATTATGTATGTAAGGCAGAGCGTGCGTTAAACTAAGTTTATCGAAGCTTCTTATTAAAGATTCTGAAATTATTTTATGAAAGGAAACTTTTCGTAATCTATATATATAAAAGAAAGTCGTGTTTGTTACAACACTTATAACTCGAGAACGGCTGGACCGATTTAGCTGAAAATTGGTGGAGAGGTAGCTTAAAAATAAAGTAAAAGTAAAAACTCATTTATTTCTTTAGGCTTACAAAATAAGCACTTAGACAAGTCATATTTTATTTTAGTCAAGTCATATTTTATTTAGTTAGAAACCGGGAGTCCAACATAGGATACTTTTTATCATTTAAACAATTTGACACATAGATTTCCACGGGGGCGAAGCCGCGGGGAGCAGCTAGTATGTCAATAAAAACAAATTCGTTGAGGGCAATTTGCATGAAAAAGCCAAACAGTTACAAACGTTTACGTTGTTTAGTTCAGAATAGGGTAATAAATTACGTAAACGCTCTAATATGGAAGTACTCTGCTTAGGCTCTTGCTGAATATTTGACAAGTAATCAGAGTTTGTGATGTGTTCTGTTGCTCAGGCCGCGTTTGGTGTATAATTACTAGCCCGCTAGTTCTAAAATAAAGCCGGCCAAGTTCGAATCGACTCGCATACGGACTGTTCCGTACCATCGTACGTGAATAATCGGCAAAAGGAACCCTAAAAACGCAATATTTTCTAGAACGAAAAAAGCAAAAAGCCAATCTGACGTAGTTACCCACCTAAAAACCTACTGACCGCACCCGACATTGCTTAACTTCGGTGATCGGTACTCAACAGGGTCTGGACATTCAATGATAAATGTATTTAACTTTCATATTTTTTTATTATAGCGTTAATAGTTATACACATCCTGTAAAAAATGTAACTGTCTATCATTTACGGTTCATGAGACTGCCCGCTGACGGACGGACGGACGGACAGATAGCGGTGGTTTAGTAATAGGGACCCGTTTGCACCCTTCAGACACGGAACCCTAAAAAGATACTTGAAGATAGACTGAAATAATACAGTAGGTAGGTATATCTACTTTTAAATGAATTGAATTGAATTAAAAAAAAAAATTCATAAGAAAGCCAATATAAAACAAAGATGAAAAATTTTTTGAAAGATGCCATCATAAAGCAAAGATAAATAATTTTTACAAATAACGGATCGTCCTTGTCTCATTATGACCTGTCTTGCAAACGCCCAAATACCATGTCATTTGCGCTAAAGGCTCTTGACACAGTGTCCTAGACGCAAACAAAAACTAGCTTAGAACCTCATTATCATCATCATCATCAACCAATGTTAGTCCACTGCTGGACATATGCCTCCCCCAATGAGCGCCATAGCGCCCTGTCTTCAGCTTGACGCATCCAGCATCTACCCGCAGGTCGTCATCCCACCTGTCGGAGGGCGTCTCACACTACGTTTACCGAGTCGTGGTCTCCACTCAAGAACACGTTTGCCCCAGCGGTTATCGGTTCTTCTCCAGATATGGCCCGATTATGCCTTGACTGAAATTTCCACCATAGGGAATATTAATTTCATATACGTATGTTTGTTCCCACCGGACCGCCATTAAATTTTCTCTTACGAAGTTACTGTACAATTCCCACCACTAACTATCTCATAGTTTCTTTAGTAACCCGATTAGACTCTGTCTTGGCAGATTTCCCCATGGACTGTCCCGCTTATTATGTGCGCAGCGAATGGTTCATAATTTGCATCGCGGTGGGAATAAATAATATCCTCAAAGGACAACGCAACAACGAATAATAAAGCTAACATTTATAGATGTATAATTCTTCACGCTTGTGATATAGGTTTGATTCCCGCCTCGGGACAAATATTTTTAAGATCTGCAGATATCTGTTCAGGGTATTCTGGTCGTTTTCTATGTATAATTAAAAATATCTATCTGAATAATGTATTGTATTATGTATATCAGTTATCTAGTAACCATAAGACAAACTCTGCTTACCTTGGGGCTAGATAATGCTGTGTGAATAGTCTGGCATTATTTATTATTTATTTATATTTATTTATATTACTTATATTATATATATGTATATATATACATATATAGTAGGGTTTCTCGAGTGGCGACCGCGATGCAATGCGAAACGGAGTACGGGAAGACCTCTCACTCGATGGACCGACGACATTGTACCGGTCGCAGGGAGTCGATGGATGGAGGCGGCTCAGGCTCTTTGGGGAAGGCCTATATTCAGCAGTGGACGTATGCGGCCTGATGATGATGATGATGAAATTTGTTAGCGCCAATTATTGATTGTACTTATATAATATGATTACTTTAGCTTTTTAAAAACTAGAACATAGTCAACGCGATCAAATACATACATAAGTCTAAGATTTGGGTCTTTAGCCGGTTCGAACCACGCGGTGCAAATCGCCCAATACCCCTTATGAAATTCTTTCGCACCGCGGCCGCGCGGTGCGAATAGGCCAATCCTTTTTTTCATATTTAATGATGTGTCAAACATGAAACTACATAGAAAAGACAAACAAGTTTATTATTATTTTTCTATAATTTTCCTGTTCAACATATCGCAAAAGAACCCTTACATTCGAATTCATCAACCCTTAACGCAATTTCCATCAATTGCCCGTGACGTCACGTCGAAACGAGCGAAATCGCCTGAAAGCCTGATACGACAAAAATAGAATTACAATCAGACTCAATAAACAATTCGCTTGATTGTTCGTATCCGTCACAATGTACTTCTGATCACGTCCGTTTGGGGTATACTGTAAGATGTAGGATACAGCGATTGTGGTTTGTCTGTAAAATAAAATATAAATAAATAAATTACCATCTCGGCATGTCCAAAATGGATGTTGGCCTATAATTATATATAATACTAGTTATGGCGTCGAAATCTATGTGTCAAATGGTTTACAAACCTTTCTCTTGAGTCACGATATCTATTTAAAAGAACCGCATTAAAATCCGTTGCGTAGTTTTAAAGATCTAAGCATACATAGGGACAGACAGACAGCGGGAAGCGACTTTGTTTTATGCTATGTAGTAATATTGACACTATAAATCGCCAGGTTATTTCCGTATCTAGTTTAGATTACGGCACAGCATGTTCCTTAAAATCTTTGTCTCCTTAGATAGTCGTTTCCTCTCAAGCACAGACCAGTTGAATCAAGATCTTGATCAACGTAATGTCACACAACAACATAAACTTTTTAGTAAAAAGCTAAAATAATTTTTATTGTGTTGTCATCATCATCATCAATGATGACATCACACAAGTAGCTGGAAAAATGTGGCCACAAAAAGCCAGAGACAGAAAGCTCTGGAGATCCTTGGAGGAGGCATACACCGCCGAAGGCGGTCCATATCAGGACATGACACAACAAAAATCTGACATAATTAATTCTAAATTAAATTAAATCTAAAATGATAATGTACCTACACGACTATTAATTATTTCTTTTACTATTATTATTGTTTTAAAATTGTACATACTAATAACTATTGGGATATGGAATAAAGCTGTTTTTATTTTATTTTTATTCATTTATTTATTAATTTTTATTAGAAAAATATTACTTTTGCGTTGACCAATTTGACACAGACAAACTAAAATGTCATTAACTTATGATAAAACAATGAATAACTTAACATTCTGGCTTCTAAATTCAATTTTAATAATTATATTTCCATTAAACCTATTATTTAATAACGCATGCAGAAACTAGAAATAATAACTTCTCAGAGGAAAGAAAAATCTTTAAAAATGTATAACTTTTTAACAAAGAAGACGCTTTAAGCTTGTAACTAGCCCCACGCTCCCCTTATTTGAATAATTTGTCGTCAGCTGTAACGGATAATTGCGACATACCTGCAGTGATTGCGATTTATTGCTTGTTTGTTCGAAACGACCATAAAAATGACCATAAATTTTGTTCATTGTTCGTCATGCTACTAATGGCCCTTTACGCCTGTCGTAATTACGCGTGTGTTGAAAGAGTTAAGAGGAAAGCTGCTAATTTTCATTGTTTTTTTTTGCGTAATTGATTTATTTATTTATTAAACAAAATCCACAGCCCTTAAAAACTAAAATTAACATATTTAATCACTAAACATAAGTCCAATCAATCTAATGAGATTATCATTACTACATAGATATAATTTATGTTGCTGGTCGATTTATTTGTGAAAATAATATAAGAGAAACTCTGAATTGACCAGCTTTATTTACAAGAAAACTTACATTATGTTTCGAGATCATTTTCGGACGCTGATTACCTCTACAAGTCATAACCTCTTGTCAACGTCAATTTGGCACCAAATAGGTAACAATTTGCGAAGAGATTTGATCGTCAGCGAACTTAGAGAATCAAACCTTAATTTAATTCTCTAAGTCAGCGAACGAATAACCTAAGCTTTTATAGAAAATCACTACATACATAGTATAATACAAAGTCGGTTCCCGTTGTCTGTCTGTCCCTATGTATGCTTAGATCTTTAAAACTACGCAACGGATTTTGATGCGGATTCAATAGATAGAGTGATTCAAGAGGAAGGTTTATAAATTATTTGACACATAGATTTCCACGCGGGCGAAGCCGCGAGGCGCAGTTAGTAATATATAAGTTCTCTGCGTTCCTTTCACTCTTAAATAAAAAATACAGTACTGCTACATTTCATCTAAGTAGGTACTTGCACATTATTTTAATTCCACAGTGCGAAGGAAATCATTTAAATTTGTCCTCGGTTGCGAGTGAGGTTTCTGTCGGCTTTGTTTTATTTCACCCTGCTCTACTGAGGATTTCCTGAGAGCGGTAAAAAAGGTTAAAAAAGAATTATTTTATTTTAAAACCTAGCTTTTGGTTTTTTTGATCGGAATATATTTTATTATATGCTTATTTATATTGCCTTATCTTGTGCGACTTCAGAGACTTTTGCCAAAGTGATACAATTAATTTATCCAAAAAACAAGTTTTTGGATAAGCAAAACATTTAACTTATCCAAAAAGCAAAGTTTTAGGATAAGTTAAATGTTTCTTCGAAAGTTATGTTCACCCAAAAAGTTTGAATTATGTACCTACCTCATATGTAATACCATTTTTTTTTTATTATCTTTGGGTGGCTTGGGTATCACAGCGGCCATGATTGTGATCGCCACTTATACATTCAGCCCCGAAGCCGTAATAAAATATGAAATGTAATACCCAACAAATTAGCTTATCAAGACAAAAATAAATAAAAAGAAAATAAAATAAATAAGACTTCTGTATGATTGCATTCCACGGACCAATATGACCTGAGCCGATGCAAGCGATACAAGCGAACATAATATACACAGAATCTCTTCAAGTAATACACAAAAGACTGCAAAACCTCGAGAGCCTATCCGCTTGATCTTCGGTGATCAATTACGATTGATAAAGATAAATCATCCAAAATAGATATATCGGCCCAGGATTGAAGTCGGTAGCCTTTGAAATAGCGATTGCCGAATTCAAAAGCGTACGTGAATTTGTCAAAGGGTGAATACGTTCAAGTGCCGCCAACGATTTCACGAAGCCAGCTGATTTTTTCGGTCATTTCGATCGAGTTTTTCATCACCTTAACTGTTGAGACCTATCACCTTAACTGTTGATTAAAAAGTGCAATACGCTGTTTTTAGTAAAATCTTATTCGCATACCTGCCCTTTTTATCATGTTTCTAGTGAGCCGTATAAAAATATGTGTTTGAAGTCATAATGATATTATAAATACAAAAGTTTCGATGTTTAGATGAATGGATGTTTGTAACTTCTTCAAACCAAAACTACTGAACAGATCTGGCAAAAATGTTGCACAGCCTGGTCAGAAATATAGTATCAAACATCCTTTTATCCCTAAAAAACAGATCCTATGGGATAATCCATAGACACAACGCGTGCGAAGCCGCGGGCAGAAAATAGTTTACCATATATTCATTCCAACTAAAAAAAACAAAAAAGAACATGAAGAACTAATTGATATTTTATAGAAATCCGTCAAATCATCATCCCCACACTAAATATAACAGAAATCAAACTATTTGCTTCATCAAATGAATTTCGAAGAGTTCCGCGGATCAAAACAAGTGTAAAAATTTAATTGGACGCAGTGTTTTACATTCAAACCATATTTGCGCTTCAATAAACCAACGCACAAAACAAACCAGCATCGGTTCATAACAATGTTTACTCAGTCGCTGTAGGTATAGGGCAGGGAATTTTCCCGAATTTCGTTAGTGTTGCCCGAACTTCTATTCGTCCTCCCATGGGCGTACTTTCTAAGTAAAAAGAAAACTATAGGAATCAGAACAGGCGTATTGTATGGCGTATTTTTTTCTGAGATATTTGTTATTTTCTCTGAAGGTAGGAAATCGTACGTAGGTGGGCATTTCATTTAATTTTCTAGCTTCAACGGTCGAGGCGAAGTTTGTGACGAAATACATGCACACGACTTTTTAATCGGATCTTTAGCTATAAAGGTTAAACCTTGACAAATGGGTAATGGAGAGATTGTCACAAAAATATATCTATGAATGAACAAAAATAATTTTAATTATTTCTACTATAATGAATCGACTATTAGTACCAATATGTACTTAATATAAAAACAGACGAAGCGAAACAAGCAATTGCATATTGGACTATTAAAATACATATAATAAGAACATAGGAGTAGGTATCCATTTTGTTTCGATTGGAATTTTCCCGAATTTCGTTAGTGTTGCCCGAACTTCTATTCGTCCTCCCATGGGCGTACTTTCTAAGTAAAAAGAAAACTATAGGAATCAGAACAGGCGTATTGTATGGCGTATTTTTTTCTGAGATATTTGTTATTTTCTCTGAAGGTAGGAAATCGTACGTAGGTGGGCATTTCATTTAATTTTCTAGCTTCAACGGTCGAGGCGAAGTTTGTGAGGAAATACATGCACACGACTTTTTAATCGGATCTTTAGCTATAAAGGTTAAACCTTGACAAATGGGTAATGGAGAGATTGTCACAAAAATATATCTATGAATGAACAAAAATAATTTTAATTATTTCTACTATAATGAATCGACTATTAGTACCAATATGTACTTAATATAAAAACAGACGAAGCGAAACAAGCAATTGCATATTGGACTATTAAAATACATATAATAAGAACATAGGAGTAGGTATCCATTTTGTTTCGATTGGTTAATGTTGATAACTTGATAATTATTTAGATGGTGTAAAAAACTCTTTTTGCCTAAACCATTTTTTGGCTATTTCTACATGCTGAACAATATAATCTACATTAATTTTTTTTTTTTTTTTGTTGTTGTAACTATAGAGTATTTATTATACTATTATAAATAAATAATACTGGACAATACTGGACAATTCACACAGCATTATCTAGCCCCATGGTAAGCAGAGCTTGTGTTATGGGTACTAGATAACTGATATACATAATACAATATATTACATAGATAGATATTTTTTTATTATACATAGAAAACGACCAGAACGACCCGGAACAAATATCCGCAGATCGTACACACATTTGTTCCGAGGCGGGAATCGAACCCGCAACCTCATGCGTCGCAGGCGGACCTTCGCCCTCCGCGCCACATCGGTCGTCGAATGAAATTAACAGTGTAACAGAGATTTACAAAAGTCACATCAATAAATGCACGTTAATCGTATCAGAGCCTGTAAAAGCTCTCATAAATATAGAATTCAAAGGTAGCGATAAATATTTGGAGCAGCATCCCGCCCCGGGCAAATTGAACGGTGCCCGGAGCGAGGTGTCGGGAATTATGAATTTTGCACGCGGGTAGTGTTTACGCTTCACGGGTTACCATACGTGAAAATGGTGAACTAAGGTAGATTATTTTGAATAGAATTAGGAATCCGTTCCTTTGGGAAGAGCGGTCTATGGAATATAATGTGGAATTCGATTATTCTAAATGTTTATTCTCCGGATTCAAATATCAAATAATAAGTGTTTTATTTGATGTGGAACAGTTTTAAGTGTTGAATGGGTACTAACAATCATGTTTCTTAGTAGCCGACTTCGAAAAAAGGAGGAGGTTCTATGTTCGGATGTATGTTCGATTTCTCCAGCAGTCAATTGCCAACCCAGATAAATCTTAGGCCAATATTAATGTTGA
This sequence comes from Eupithecia abbreviata, assembly GCA_943735965.1. Taxonomy (NCBI): domain Eukaryota; kingdom Metazoa; phylum Arthropoda; class Insecta; order Lepidoptera; family Geometridae; genus Eupithecia; species Eupithecia abbreviata. The sequence goes on from OX030985.1 coordinate 12,505,732, forward strand.
TAATAGTGTAGTGTATGTAGCCTTTCGTATATTTATCTCAAAAGATCACGTTGGTATCGTTAACGACCCCTCGCTTATGTTCCAAACAACCGGCTCTCATAATACCCCGAGACCATGGAAATGAGAATCGTAATAAATTAGAAAATGAAATGTTGCAATAACGAAATCCAACCTAGAGCCGTCAATATCCAATCAATATTTCATCCTCCTCTTTTCACAATAAAGGACAACTTTCGGCTAATCAAACAACAGGCAGGTAGACGTAATAACACAAAAACAGCCTTCGAATAGCAGAATAGCCGACGCCAGCGTGTCTGACACTTGTTCATTCATTCCTTACGTTCATTCATACGCTCCCATTCATACCATTCATTCAAGAAATGAACAATGCACGATCTTTTGTCAATTTTATGGTCAAGAAGACCCTTGTTTGTGGTAAATCGGTGTTGATAATTTATTGCACCTTTTAATGGGTATTTTGGACCTTTTATTGGTGTGAAAGACCTTTTGCGACAATTTTGCTCAAGTGCGTGAATTCGGAAGATATTTTAATGGACTCGGCGGAATTTTTGTAGAGTTTTTTTGGGTTTGAAGCAGTTCAAGTATCTGGGAATAGTTTTTTTACCTGAATACTGCGCGGTAGGTGACGGGGGCTTATTTTATCTCGGAAACAATTATATTTGGATCGGCATGGCAATAATAATAAGGGAAATAAATGTATTTGTTTGATAGTACGTAAGTAAGAAGCAGGTGTTATCTTTAGATTTCGGGTAGTAATCCAGTACAACCTACAACGATAACGATTAAAAACTGGGACGTTTAATAGTTCACGGTGATCATTTATCATAAATGGTCCGCCTTGAGACTCTCTTCATCATCATCCTTTCAGTCGAACGACCGACCTCCACTGCTGGAGTTAGGTCTCCAAAGATATAAGTAGATAATGACAATCCTGAAGCACTTGTCACTATGGATATAGACAGACAGATAGATAGAAAATACTTTGTTGCAAACTAAGGAACAATGTACAAAAAAAAATTAAAAATTAGTTACAATTGGCGATCTTATCGCTCAAGAGCGATATATATAGATGGTATGGAAATAGCTCAACATATGAGTACATAACCCAAGTAGTTCTCCAAATGATTTTGCTATCGATAAGTAATGTCAGTAACATTGCAGTAAGTTATGTGGAACCCATCAAAAACAGACTTGTCAATAAAACTGCACAAACCAGTGACGTGTTAATTGTGCCCTTTGCTCCCTTCGCTGGCGATAGGGGACAGGGCAAAGAGCAATTTGACTATGCGGCCGGGGGAACTCCGCTGACAACCATTTCTTTTTTATAATATTTCAAAATCGTTATCTTAAAACAAAATTAAGAATTCTAAATCTACGGCACGTAGTAAAGAAAAGATAGATAAAGTCTTTATTTACCTCTTCAGACACACACCGATGATGTGACGCGGCGGGCGACTCAGGACGTCCGGGTTTGATTCCCGCCTTGAGAAAAATGTTTGTTTGTTCCGGGTGTTTTGGTATTAAGGGTTATATACTAGATGTCTTTTTAGTATAGAAATGATATAGATAACAAAACATATACATATCTATACGTAATGTATCAAGTACGAGTATATTAGTCATCTAGTACCAACAACACAAGCTTTGCTTAGCTCGGAGCTAGATGATGCTGTGTGGATTGTCCAGCATTATTTATTTATAGTCGTTATGAAAATGTGTTCCCATTCGAAATACCTATGTATTTATCTTTGGCAAGTCCGTCGAAAACTCTCAAACTTTTATCTCAAACAGATTTGCGGGAAGTTTATTCAAATTAATTTGCATTGTGGAGGCGAGATCATCCATATTAATAACATTCTGCATAAAGATGCCCACTCATCGTTTTGTTTCAAAGTTTGCCTGCTAATGATTAAACTCGTATAGGCTTACCTACATTTCAGCTCAATAGAAAACCGGAAAGTGTGTTAAATTTAACATGCAGGATTAAATTTACTTCAACGACCTCAGCAGCCTATATTTGTCCATTGCTGGACGCAGGGCTCCCCCCGATAAGCGCTTTATTGGCTTTTATCCCATGGGGGGTAGTGTACATAATCCCCACGCTGCATGCGAGTTGGAGATCGCAGTTACGTGGAAAATAGTTCTGCGGGACGCGCTGCTGCCCACCGCCCGGTGGATATCCCCAAGATATCCCTTAGTCGCCTCTTACAACATCCGCGGGAAGAGTTGGGTGATGCAAATTCTCAGACACCACACGACACAACAACGATCATTTGAAACTAAATGAAAGGTAGTCAAAATCTAGGATATTAACGCGCCATTGTATGCGACTAACCTAGCTAGCTCAAAGGCTTTTTTTTACTAAATAGTATAAGCACAATTCTAGATTTCTAAATAGTATCAAAAGTATCTCGAAGGGTTATGTGGGACCTTGGATTTGGATGCGAATGAGTGCGGTTTGAATGACTGCTGGCGATGCACAATAATATTTGCACAATTTTATATTTTTAAAAGAATCTTTAAGAAATCTAGAATTGTGCTAATAATATTTAGTAACAAAGCCTTTGATAGCTAGGTTAGCCGCATACAACCACCAATTCCTCTATAAACTCTCAGCATTCTCCCAATTTACAGGAGTACTCGACACCATGGCTAACCGCTGACTGTCCAATTATGTAGCTGAGTGTACTTGTCACACAATGGCTGGGCTCGTTTGATGCGGTGAGAGTGATTGAATTTTTAGCTATACAATGAGCCTGTTAACCCCATAGCTTATGTTTTCGTTATTGTGCCATTTGAATTTCTTATGGGTTATTTTTGTTGGCGAGTGGGAAGCTAGAGGATTTTTAAAGTTTTTCCGCACATTTTTAAAAGCTGTCAATTTTTTTTTGCTTTTTTACTGTCCATTGAATTTCCAATTCTGGCTTCGTTATTTTCACCCGCAAGGCGTGGGTTATGTTTTTCTAGTGTTATGTGCTTGGCAGACACAATTTCCGAGCATCAAAATTGTAAGAGTAAATTTTGTAGGCATTTTCCGACAAAAAGTTAAAACCAAAGACCTAGTCTGGTTTATTATAATTTTCTATACTTACCTATGTATGTACCTATATTATCTTGTTACGTATACATTTATAGTTAGTTATAGTAACCTCTATTCTGTATAGTTATCGTTTTCAATTTGTTACATGTTTTCTCTAAAACTTTCTTGCTATGGTTTTACATTCACTCAAAAAGCCAGGTACCAAAATAATGACTGTTTTTTTTTTTTCAAAATAAGTAGAAGGTATTTTTGCTTTTGTTTATTGTATGTTTACGACTTTGTTTTAATTTCGTGGGAAATAAGAAACTCTTATACGTTTAAGGTTTTGAAAATAACAGATGTAACGTGTGGAAAGCTGACAGTCATGTTATTAGTGGCCGAACCAGACGTGATAAATTAGAGGCTTCTGCAGTGTCGGGTTGTAAAAACCCACTGAAATATGACCCAGGACAAAAAGACACAGACAGGGTTTGGGGAGATAGAGCAAGTACGATAGCAGTCAAAAACAGTTAGGTCTAGCTATTGTAACAGTTTGATTTGTATCCTTAGGGCAAGAACGTTTAATTGCCATTTTTATCACATTTTAGAGGCACTGTGTTTTTCGGCCGTATCTCGCGAAAAACCGACGATCGCTGGGGCAAACGTGTTCTTAAGTGGAGACTACGACTCGGTAAACGTAGTGTAGGATGCCCTCCGACCAGGTGGGATGGCGAACTGCGAAATACTGCAGGTAGATGCTGGGTGCGGCAAGCTGAAGACAGGGCGCTATGGCGCTCATTGGGGTAGGCCTATGTCCAGCAGTGGACTGCTATAGACTGATGATGATGGTGTTTTTAAGGTTACTTTAACCACCTTAGCCCACTGCTACACAAAAGCGGCGGGCAAAGTGACTAGCTTAAAGGCTCGCTTAAATTATTTTTAATAATGATAGTAATCTTATATTGGTCGAACTTCACAGAAGGTTATTTGATCAGCTATTCTTAATTTTATATCCATCTAAAGGTTGCCTGGAAGAAATCGCTTCTAATCAATAAGGTCGCCTATTATTATCTTCTGTTTCATGTTAATGTCTATGTTTTTTATTTAATTTTCTGATGCACAATAAAGGGTCATATATTGTATTGTATTTTACTGTATCTACATACATTTTATTCATCACATATTTATATCGTATACCATAAAACATTTTAGAATATCGAGCAATTAAAATATTACCTCACCCTGCTATCAATTAGCCCCAAGCTCCTCTTGTTTCACCTTGTTTTATAATGTTGTTTTGTCGTTGTAGAATCGTGAATTGCAAAAGCTTTTTCTTGAAAAAGGTAGTTGCAAGAACTTACGGTCGTTAAAAACACCTGAGGCACAAACCAGAGGAAGCATAGTTTGAACATAGTGTGAACATAGTTTGAACATAGTTTGAACATAGTTTGAACATAGTTTGAACATAGTTTGAACATAGTTTGAACATAGTTTGAACATAGTTTGAACATAGTTTGAACATAGTTTGAACATAGTTTGAACATAGTTTGAACATAGTTTGAACATAGTTTGAACATAGTTTGAACATAGTTTGAACATAGTTTGAACATAGTTTGAACATAGTTTGAACATAGTTTGAACATAGTTTGAACATAGTTTGAACATAGCTTGAACATAGTTTTTATAGCGTACGTAAGTCGCCCCGTGACCACGATCACTTTGACTGCGATTTTTTTTCGACGACTGCGATCTTTTTTTTAACTTAAAAAATTCGCGCTGCCGCTCTACACAGCGGTTGTGTTGCGCCGCACATGCGTTTCGTTCGAAAAATATTACGGCTGTGCTGAGTCACACAGATCTGTATTTTCTCAGCCGCTGCGCTAGTGTGGATTTACGCATATTAGTCACTTGTAGAAAACACATACCGTGTGATTTCAGCAGTCAAAGTGTTAATAAAACAATAGGTATGCGAAAAATACCAAACAAATCGCGAAAGTTTAAAAACCCGTCGAAGTATCGTTCTGCTAGATACTCCTAGTTTGAATGTATTGGTACTGTTGAGAAAGTACAATACAAAACAATACAATTACACTTTATTGCACACCAAATAAAAACAGATACACAAGACAGAACAAAGACAAATACAGAATGTGTTGTACAATGGGCAGCCTTATCGCTATGAGCAATCTCTTCTAGCCAACCTTTGGATGGACATGAAGTGTTATAAATAAATAATAAAATAAAAATAAAAAAGCCATTTATTCCATAACCTTAATAGTAACAGTAACAGTGCATAAAGATTAATATGTAAGAAAGAATAATTGCTTGTATACATCTGATTTTTATATTCCTTATTTATGTCCTATTAAATTAAAAATGTAATCAGTTAGATTTTCTTAATATAATTTCAAATAATTAATAATAAAATAATTGCATTCATTAAGTTTCATGTTTAATTGTTAAACTTATAAATTTCTATATATTTATATTTGACATGAAGTGTTAGAACAAGTATAGATAGTGGCGTGTTATTCAGAATAATGTTTAATTGGGACATACTAACAAGTACTGTATATAGCGACGGTGGCGAGAGGTTCTTCGCAGAACCCCAAAGTTGAAAGCAAAGTTCGCAATCTTGCCAGTGGCTGGGTTGTGGATTCTATCCTCGATAATTAACTTTACGTCACTACCAGGTTGTGGCCTCAGAAAGTTTGTCAGTCTTAATATTATTAATTATTATAAAGAGTTAAATGTTGTAAGTACCTGTGTTTTTTTTTATGGGTAGGTAAATTAAAACTCCGGAACTACGGTATTTATTGCTAACACAATAATACATAAAAATTAATTAAATAAATAAATAATGCTGGACAATTCACACAGCATTATCTAGCCCCATGGTAAGCAGAGCTTGTGTTATGGGTACTAGATAACTGATATACATAATACAATACATTACATAGATAGATATTTTATATTATACATAGAAAACAACCAGAACACCCAGAACAAATATCTGCAGATCGTACACACAATTGTCCCGAGATGGGAATCGAACCCGCAACCTCCTGCGTCGCAGGCGGACCTTCGCCCACCGCGCCACATCGGTCGTCAACTAAGTAGGATAAGGCGAGCTTAAATCTAACAAAGACTTTTCTTCCGGCAAACCTTAGGATTATTGTAATAGTTTATATCTTATTATTCGATTAGAAAATATTTTTGTGTGCTGTGTTATTGTATCACTAGAAGTTAGATAAACGACGAGCGAATCCGAAAAAAAACGTAGTATCAGGTAGGTAGAATAAACTAAAACACATACGCAAGATTCAACCGATGCGATGCGGGGGGCGAAGGTCCGATTTGTCCCTGGTGATCTGGGCATTTTCTATGTATAATTAAAAATATCTACCTATGTAATACATTATATTAAATATATCAGTTATCTAGTACCCATAACACAAGCTCTGCTTACTTTGGGGCTAGATAATGCTGTGTGAATTGTCCAGCATTATTTATTTATTTATTTATTATTTACCTAGGTAACCTATTTTATTTTGCATCTAAGAAAAACCTAGCTTGCATAATTAGTTCCAACCTCCAGCCTACTACCAAAATTAGGTAAAAGCGGATGATAAGACGTATTCCTATCTTGATGTGTAAGAATGTACAGACAACAAAAAAGCATTCTCCTTTACAAATCGCTCCGAGACACGGCCATTGTTGACCGTACTTCTAATTGTACACGTAAAGGATTGCTCCTTTTTGCGAACCCTCCCCGACGTGATATGAATCTACTTTTTAGAGTTCCTTGGGCCATGCAGAGAAACTTATCGTCTTCTCGGTCTATGCATACTCATGATCCGTCATATTCTACATTCAAATTAACATTAAACATAGCCTTTTACAAATTACATAGGTATGTCATAAAATCCATCATCATCAAAATAAAATTTTAATACATTGCACGCTCAATAAGGCAGGAATACATTGTGACATTCCATTACATTGTAACAACTTTTGTTACATGTATTTCACGCAATAAATTTATTTAATTTGATTTGATCAACATCAGCCCATATAATAGTCTAGTAATGAGCACAATAGCCCCACAATAGTCTTCAGCTTGCCGCATCCAGAACCTACCAGCAGTCTTTCGCTGATCATCATCCCACGCCGCAAGGCGTCTCACGCTACGTTTGCTAAGTCGCGGTCTGTTTTCACGTCTATGCGTTGTTTATACGAGTACCTATACTCAAAATAAATTCAATAATATATTTAAAAAAAAAAATTAATAAAGTTTTCCATTTATTCCAAAACCATATAATAATATAAAAATAATATCATTTATTGTCTATTTATTCCTTAACCTAAACTAATATTAAACACAAAAATAAATTACTGATAACAGGCACAGGGAGTATATTCAGCATTGTGCTGCATGCCTAGACATGCGGCGCTGGTTTTCAATATACTCCCGTTGGGTAGGTGTTCACCGAGGGGATGGGATAGCGGGCTCCTATATTTATTTATATTTTTCAAACGCAATATTAAAATTCCGTACGGAATACTTTAGATTTATGCGTGTATCCCCCTTGGCCAGTTTGTGTTTGCTCGTTTTTGCTAACCATACGCTCAAAAGGTCTGTTTACATACGGTCGGCTGCACAGTTTGCGATTATATTTTTTAGCTTTGATAGTTTTGTTTTCTGATGCGGATAAAAAATGGCAAAGTGAACCCGACAAACGTTTATTCTTAGGAAAGGTTACAAACCTTTGTTAGATTTTATTGACATTGGTGTCAGCGGAATCGAAGTCACGACCTTTACCTTCTTGCCAAAGGCATCTTGGTTACAATGACGACCTCTGTGTTGCGGTGGGCGAAGATCCGCCTGTGACGCAAGAGGTTGTGGGTTCGATTTCCACTTCGGGACCAATGTTTGTACGATCTGCAGATATTCGTTCCGGGGGTTTTCTATGAATACTAAAAATATCTATGTAATCTATTGTATAAGTACCCATAACACAAGCTATGCTTAGCTTAGGGCTAGATAATGCTGTGTGGATTGTCCAACCTTATTTATTTATTTAACAGAATAATAAATTTATTATGTACAAATTATACTATGTACAAATTCATACAGCTTCACAAGTATGCTTGCTCTTTCTCTTCATCTGGCCTAATCTAATAAAAGGGGGAAAAAAGTAAAAAGATTTTTATTTTATCAGAACTCTTATAAATTAAATTTATAACAGATTAACAGAAGACAGAAACTGACAAAATCGGTCTCCACTCAGCATGTGCTATGGCAGAGCAGATCGTACCATAGCGCTGGTCTTCCGTGGAGACCGTGCTGCGCAAGGTAATACAGGTTTGTAAGGCTCAACTCACGCCAAAAGAGCGTCGAAGCGTAGCGAAGCGGAGCGCAGTTTCAGTGTCATATGAATTTTAACTTTATTTTCATTACAATAAAACTTATTATCGCATGAGAAACTCGAACGAGTCGCGCGGATGCCCGTGGCGCCGCGGGAATTCCGGCGAATTCGACTCGTTCGAATTCGCCGGAATTCGAAACTGAAACTGAAACTGCGCTCCGCTTCGCTGCGCTTCGACGCTCTTTTGGTGTGAGTTGAGCCTAAATCATTTTCAAGCACCAGTCTCTCACAAAGCAGTAGGCCAAGGATTATTCTGTTAGGTAGAATAAACAATAATTACCAAAAGCAAGAGCCAAGTTTTACAGCGATCGCGATGGACGAACTTTCCATCTGTAACTTCCTCCGCTCCCGCTCTGCTTGGCACCGGAAACACACCCTAATTGGTTACGGGAGACCAAGCATGTCCAGCCAACCGTTAAATCATCCCCTACGATTAAATCAGGTTAGTACTAGCTCATTAGTTACCTACGTCGTTATTATAGGGCATCTACATTAGTTACCAAGTTACGGGCGCTTTCCCCTATTCCAGGTTTTGAAAGTTCCGGAGGTCAATCTTAATTGAGTGTTCTAAGTGCTAAATGGCAAAAAGCCATGGTTTCTGGACATTTAGGTTTCTAATACGTAATTTAAAAATATAATTATAACCATAAAGAGACTCATACAGTTACATAAGGGATGCTAGCCACAAGATAAGCTTCTGTTATGGATACTAGATGACTGATCTACTTAATACAATACATTACATAGATAGATATTTTTTGGTTATACATAGAAAACGACCTGAACACTCTTAAACAAATATCTGCAGATCGTACACACAATTGTCCCGGGGCGAGTATCGAACCCGCAACCTCCTGCGTCGCAGGCGGACATTCGCCCACCGCCACAGAGGTCGTCATTAGCAGTCAAACTTTGAAACAAAGCGATGAGTGGGCATTTTAATGCAGAATTTTATTAATATGGATGTCCCCGCTCGCCTCCACAATGCAAATTAATTTAAATAAACTTCAAATTACAGGTACTTCATAATTGCAGGTAGGTCTACCTATGAATGACTGTAATGATGATGTAATTGGCTGCTGTCCAAACCGCCAGCCGCTAGCTGCGCCAGGTATCAAGTAAGTCTCGTTATACCGTTATTGGCTATTAATGTGAAATATTACCTCACTTATACTTTTAGAGCTGGTTTGATTAGGTACCTTCTTACCTATTTAGTGGAGTCTTGTTTAAATTGTAGCATCTAGGTCGTTACAAGTACAGGTAGAGTCGTCCATCGGAAGCCCTTTGCCAGTCCACAGCTGGACATAGGCCTCCCCTCCTCTAATAAATGTCTCATGGACTTTGGCATGGATGTACTGATTGAAAACTTTCGTTTTCAAGCATTGCGGTATGGATGACGAGAAGACTCCGCGGAGAAGCCTAGCTGGATCCTCCCTTTTATAGAAATCAAAAATACTGAAGAATTTTATACTCGACTTATTAAAAATGTGTCCAGTATACAATTCTTAAATATTCTCCGAAGAATTAAAATCAACAATGAATAAAATTTTAATCGACTTCAAAAAAGGAGGAAATTCAATGTTCGGCGATATGTATGTATTTTAAATTTACTGAAGACTATTAAAAGATTTTAAAATACCATGGATCAACATCCGTGCCTCCGTCTGTCTACACCACTTCAGGCATAACTCCTTCTCTTTCTAACTACCTGTTACAAACAATAAGCCCTATCCACATCCGTTGAAGCTTTAAACTAAGCCAAAGGGCATTTCGCGATTTAATAAAAAATCGCAATGCAACAGACAGACAAACATCCGTTTATTTATGATCCTATCAGTTCATAACTGTTTGTTCTTCTCACAGATCGATGTGTGGCACATGTAGAGCGAAGGGTGGGGCTAGGAGATTAGCGGGTTTATAAGCGGAAGCGGAAACAACCAGTCTGTACCAGTTGTTTCCGCTTCCGTAAGTACGAAGGTCGGTACTACAACTAAGTAAAAATATAGGAGTTAGCTACCTACCTATTAGGTAACTTTGATATTAAGTTGTTAAGTTATTTAGTTGTTAATGTAATTTTAACTTTACAGAAAACCGTTGACGCCTAGAATTCGGGCGTTGACACTTTTATACTGTTAAGCTTTGGTATTGTCATCGTTTCAATTGGTAATTATGATCCTTTAAGCAACGTGCTCTCAATTAATGATTTTATTTATAAGTCACTACAAGCCATTTTAAGTTTCAATCGAAATAACTCTGTTAAATGGACGTCACTGCTGGGAAAAACCGTAAGAAAACCCTCCCTCTTCCATATTAAATTCATTTGGAACAATGTAATCATTTTTAGCACAGATACTCAATTCAAAATAAAATCAAAAACGTTTATTTGTGCCAAAACAATATGTACAATTAAATAAACCATTACTTAATAAAAACAATACGATATAAACGATAAACGAAGATAATATAATACAACTTTTGCAACTATCATGGTTTTTAACACAAAAATCACTTATAATGGGACTTTTGTGATAATATAAACTCGCTTCTATTCTTTACAACTGCGGTTCATTCAGGTAACCCCATGTCTCGCTTAGTTCATGGCCCCCTCTAAATAATAGCGGCCATATTTTAACCTTACAACTCAATTGTAAGAACAAGTTTGCACAGCGATGTAAACTGTAATATCCCTTGAATTATTACAAGCATTTTTAAAATGATAATGTATTTTACAATCATAATGCACTGAGTTATTGCAACGCAAACAAGATTTAAAAAGATTTAACTGGAGCTTATTGTACGGTAATGTTAAACGCTGGGTTAAATCGTATTAAATTTTAAGTTAAATATTAAAACGTGTAGGTATATTCTCAACTACTTTCATACAAGCGGGATTTTTAATATTTTTTGTCTCTTAAAACTAAAGCTTACGGACGGATTTGGCTAAAATTTTGCTCGCATGAATTTCTGGACCATTATTAACATAATAAAATACAATAAACAAACAACTATATTTTACTCTAGACAACAAACATGAGTCCATATACATAAGAGTACAATAAATAAAAAAAAGCTACTTCTAGACCCAAAAACACGTGCCGAGCTATTTTTTTATTAAATTGTTTCAAACGGAAATAACCTATAACTAAAGAACTTTTATTCGAACTGTATCAAAATTTATCAAGTTGAAGGGAATCTATAATTAAAACAGTACCAAAATAATTCCATCAAAGCCCTCCGATACAATTATATCCGATTCGATTATCCGATGATTGACAATTCCTATTATCTCCCGTTAACTCGCAATCATCGCGTCATTATCGGATTAAGTTGACGGACGCACAATGTAGGTCATGAGTTCTCCATTTTGGCAGACTTTACCCAATTATAGTGATTTTTTGACAAAATTATGGGGCATCAATAGCTCAGGGCACTATGGGCCTATAGAAAGTATTCACATAATATTTCGTTTTTTTTGTAATAAAAGGTTTTTTTGTAAAACGTGTCGGATAAACTATTTTGTCCTTTGTATAGTACGTTTGATCGGATTATGACGGATTTGTCATTAGCTGCGTGCCATTTTGGGGACAATAATTTGAGTTTTAGGGAAAATAAGATTAGGTGGGTTTTTGTTGCTGTTTAGAATGCAATAATTTTATTTTGTTTCTAATTATAAGATAATTTTTTATTATTTTAAAAAGAAGGTTTTACATCATCTAGTATAGACGACCGATGTAGCGCGGTGGGCGAAGGTCCGCCTGCGACGCAGGAGGTTGCGGGTTCGATTCCCGCCTGGGAACAATTGTGTGTACGATATTTGTTCCGGGTGTTCTGGTCGTTTTCTATGTATAATAAAAATATCTATCTATGTAATATATAGTATTATGTATATCAGTTATCTAGTACCCATAACACAAGCTCTGCTTACCATGGGGCTAGATAATGCTGTGTGAATTGTCTAGCATTATTTATTATTTATTATAGTATTAAAGTGCTTGGGAATACAAATCCAACGAAAAAACGCGACGAGATAAATTAACGCGATAAATACCCGTTGTATCAATACTTATAATAATGTGTTCAGATCGCGTAAGCTTATCGAACAAACCAAAGCTCGACGGGGTTAAGTCGCTTCATTTAGTAGTTCCTAAGCCACCTTCTGTCTCCATCATCAGACCAGCTCGATAGTACCATGGCATTACATTGTCACTTAACTTACATAATTATGCGAGTATTTTAAGTTTAATCACAATCACAATAAATTATTATGATTATGATTAAGTTTCAGCTCAATCGGTTGAGGATAATTGGTCTTAAATTCAGTTGCAAGATTTTTCCCACAGAAACTTTTTTTTTTTTGGACAATCACGCAGCATCATCTAGCCCCAAGGTAAGCAGAGCTTGTGTTATGGGTACTAGATGACTGATATACTTAATATAATAGATTTCATATATAGATATTTTTTTTATTTTACATATAACGACCAGAACACCCGGAACAAACATCTGCAGATCGTACACACAATTGTTCCGAGGCGGGAATCGAACCCGCAACCTCCTGCGTCGCAGGCGGACCTTCGCCCACCGCGTCACAGAGGTCGTCAAACTAATAGGGCAATAGGGCAACAAGCTTGTAATTATCTATCTATATTCACAAAAGCGTGCCCTTTTAGACAGATAATTCAGATATGTATGATCTGTCTTAAAGACACAACAATTTAATTTAATTTCCAATATTTTCTACCGACCGACAACCATCTTCAACCTGCGTCATCCAGTATCTGCCTTCAGTATTTCACAGGTCGTCGTTCCACCTGGCCGGAGAAATGCATTCAAAGTTTCATAAATTTTAACTGGTCCCTGAAGTTCGCTTTTGCTTTTTCCGTCAGGTCCTATATCAAACGGTCTAAAAATTGAGAAAATATCTAGAAAACGCAGCAAATTGAACCTTAGGAACGCTAACGAGGTTATCAACGGTAAGGAATTCCGTTCTCGTTAACTTGGCCGTGTGTCTTTTCAAATATTTAAGCATAGGCCTCATTAGGAACGTTCTGAGCAAGTTGAGGAATGTTAAGTGGAAAATGTAGAAGGTACTTTCATAATTAAGGTGAAGGCGTAATATCTAGATATGAAGTTTCTGCTGTAAGCTATGTAATATATGTATTTTGTCAAAATGGAGAAAATTACAATATTTACCTTGTAATTTTCCTTTGTAAAGGATTGTAAGTTTTATAATCAGACTTATTATATCTTATAATGCTGGACAATCCAAACAGCATCATCTAGCCCAAAGGTAAGCGGAGCTTGTGTTAAGGGTACTAGACGACTGATGACTAGTAATTTTACTGTGTTTGCATACACCCAAAACCGTATAAAAATATTTGAAAGCTACCTTAAGCTCCTAAACGTTCGTATAACTCTAACGCTTACAATGATGTTAGCCATGATATAAGTAGAAATAAATCTCTAAACTAAATCCCGTTCCGGCATAGTTTAGTTATTCAAAAGTTGAAATCCCCTGATAAGCATTATTTCAGGTGAAATAGCATATATTTGCATTAATGGCCTTGCCTACGACTTCTCGCAGTCGACTTGTGCACTTTATGGAACTAGGTTTATAACGTTCAAATTATAAAATGATCAAAGTTTTGCCTTTCGAAAACTTTTTATAATTTATGTCAATTGACATTATTTTAACATCCATTTTTATAATGGCTTTTGCAGCGTAAAATAGTATAAGGTACGACTAAATAAGATATTTGGACACTGGCCGTCTTTTCAAGAGCTTTATATCGGCATAATTCTATGAAAACTGATAAAGTGAGACTTTTAAGTTTTTGGAGGGAAACTGTCATCTGCACTTTAACCTAGACAATAAATAAATAAAATAATAATAAAAAAAAAAATTATTTCAGACAACATAATGAGTCCATATGCTACGAGTTTTTATGACTAACAACACACTATAAAAATAAAGATAAAAAACAAATATAACAAAAAAGGCACTTGTGACAAAATGAGATGAAACAGAGGATTATCCCTCAAGGAAGCTATTTCATTAACAGCCATACTTTAATCTAATGTAGTTATAAAAGAGGATAGTAATAGAAAATCTCTATGTACATACATCTCTCATTTTAAAAATATTAGTTGAAAAAAGTGGCCTTTTCAATCTATAGCTACTGATTCCATATCCATTTTTTATGCAAAATCAGGACTGATCGTAACGATACAGGCAGATACAAACTTAGGTATCATTTATATACACGGAAACTACTTTTCATTATTTTAATAAAAGGTGGTAGCAAAAAATACGCATCGCTGAAAACAAAACCCGAAATCATATATTTCCACTTTATATATTTTGCCATTTTCACACCAAAAACTTCAAAGGTACTTTTTTTTCGTAATATTTTGTGAAAGCCTCATATTTTACGAAAATGGCTTTTAGATTACGAGGATGACAGCTCGTTATCAGTTTCAAAGAATAATATTATTTAACGAGACCCTAACGGCTTGAGACTATGGCTCTTGGATAATGTTCTTCTCACAAACAACACCGACAAATACAACAACTAAAAATAAAAACAAAACTAGCCTCTCCGTTTTGTGATTCGTACTAAAAGTAAGTTTTTTTATAGATTTATCTTTCTTCTAATATTATGATATAGGTTTAAACTGAATAGATCTCTGCATCATGATAAGAAATGTTTTTATAAGTACTAAAATCTAAATTTCAAAAGTTATGTGATGATGACTAACGGCCGACTTTAATTAGTAACTGGCCGCAGCCTCTGTCCATCTGGATGATCCGTGATGTGTCTGTGTCCCAAAACACATGAGGCCTTAGTTTGAAATATTTTTATAGATAAACTTTTGATCTAGTTACAATATAAAAACTGACAAAGTAAATCTCCAAAAGTAAGAAGCTATCCTTGTTGTCTGTTATCTATACAAAAAATCTCGTTATAACTATTATTATACCTAGATTAAAGTACCCATAACACAAGCTTTGCTTGGCTTGGGGCTAGATGACACTGTGTTTATTTTCCAGTATAATTTATTATTAACTAGTTGCGCACCACAGCTTCGTCCTCGTGGAAATCTATGTTTCAAATAGTTTAGAAACCCTCCTCTCGAATCACTCTATTTATTTAAAAAAACGCATCAAAATCCGTTGCTTGGCTTTGAAGATCTAAGCATACATAGGGACAGACAGACAGCGGGAAGCGACTTTGTTTTATGCTATGTAGTTTATATAAGTAAATAAAATAATTGCAGCGCCAGATGTAGTCGACCATAAAAACATATTATTCAAATTGTAAAATGATTAAATTAATATTATTAAACCTCTGTATTTTACCTATATGATGGGTTATGAACGAAATCAAAGAGTTTATTAGATGAAATCGGATAAAGTTTATTATAATCGGTTCTGCACGTGCAGCCATTACAGAGCAAGAGAGAGAGAGCATGTCATTATAAACATAATGACAGTACCGTGTCAATATATTTATAAAAACTTGTTGTACACTCATAAAAATATCAATCGGTTCACTAAAAAAAGTGATATACATAATGTAAATACTAGAAATAAGAATAAACTCGCTGTGCCCACAACTAGGCTACACAAGATAAATGTATCTTTTAAAGGGCAATGTATACGCTTCTACAACAAAACTCCAGGTGAGTTGCAAAAATTATTAACAAATAAATTAAAAAAAAAAAAAAAAAAAATTGAAAATTATTAAACATATTCTTTGTAAAAAAGCTTATTACAAAATATCAGATTACTTAGAAGATAAAAAAGCTTGGAACGAGTTTTGTTTCAACTCAAAATCTACCAACTTACAGATAAGCAATGTACTAGACATAAGTTATGAACATACTAGTGGTTTCTTCTCACTTCTTCCACTGGTGGACAAAAAATTGAAGTGAACTATAAAATATGACCTGTCTAAGTGCTTATTTGTAAGCTTAAAGAAATAAAAACTTTTCATTTTCATTTTCATTTAACCTATCTAGACAGAGACGACAGTTAGTCTAATAGCACTGACATCTGATACTTCTCAAGCTGACTTCGACAATGACATAAGGTTATGTTTACCATTTCCAACACTATAAACACGTTCGATGCTATTATGGGTAAAAATAACCCATCTACATTAAATCACTATCTGTCTACACCTGTCACAGATCCGTGATGGATGCGAGTGGAACTGAAAGGAGTAATTACATTCGGGGATCCAGACGGATGGAAATCTTCTAATGACGCGTGCGATCGCAGAGGGAATGGCATCAAGTGACGTGTTTCGAAGAAGCTGTCAGATCTGTCTCTTCAAGATCTTTGATCACTTATAGTTGAATACCTAAGTATTTACCACTAGCGGTATTTCACACGAGTATTTATTATTATAGTGTGTACATGCGAACAAATAAAAAATCAGATCTTACCTCGTTATAATATTAGCCGCCGCCCCGCCATGCTGGAGGTGCCCACTTGTAGGACCAACCTACTTAAGTTTGCCCCTATGTCACTCGCTATATATTTACTCAATATTCTGTCCAAAAACAGCGTAGACATATTTTACGAAAACCTGCCAAAAGCCATGAAACAGGCCTAAATGTTATTGAAACAAAATTATAAATTATTTAGTATTGTGTGTATGTACAAAAATATGTAATTTTTAGTATAAGTAGTTATAACATCGCCTTAGGGCTTAATAAAAAAACCTGTTATGATGTTATTATCTCAATAAATAAATAAATTAGTATTGATAAGAATCCTACTAATATTATAAACGCGAAAGTTTGTATTTATAGATAGATTTTTGTTACTCTTTCACGCAAAAACTACAGAACGGACCGGAATGAAATTTTGCATATAGGTAGTACCAGGCCCGGAATAAAACATAGGCTACTTTTGTCCCATAAATCAGTTCCCATGGGATAGAAATAAACATAGAAACAACGTGTGCGAAGTCGCGGGTAGAAACTGATTTATTATATTTACATAAAATTACCTGGTTCTAGCTAATGAGAACAGTGGAACCACAATGGTTTTGCATACATGAAATCATCGCTTCAAATTGGGCGTGCACAGCGACTTACTCTTGTTATAAAGACTCATAGCAACTCCAAAAGGTCTGAACCAAACTTCCTTTTGGCATTCTTGTCGTCGTCGGGTAGAAACTTGAAAGTGAAACAAGTCGATATATAATAATATCATGAAGGCAACCTGTCAAGTGTACCTATTGACCCACTTGTGGGTCGACGACCGCGCGACACGCTGACCGGACGGAAGTACCTATCGCTCTCAAGTTTTGTTTTACACAGCGATATTTTGTTTTCATCATCATCGTCAGCCAGCCTACTGCTGGACATAGGCCTCCCCTAATGAGCGCCATAGCGCTCTGTCTTCAGCTTGACGCATCCAGCATCTAACTGCAGTCTTTCGCAAGTCTTCATCCCATCTGGGCGGAGGGCATCCTACACTAAGTTTACCGAGTCGTGGTCTCCGCTCAAGAACACGTTTGCCCCTACATTTGTCCGTTCTTCGCGAGATATGGCCGGCCCACTGTCATTTCAGCTTGCTAATTATTCGTTTTCATAAAATAAAATAAATAAATAAAATAGCCTTTATTGCTGAACTAATTTTACAGTTTTCTTACAAATATGCTTACTTTATAACAGTTACTTATCTTTTTACATAAATTAAGTATCGGTAAACGGTCGTTTCTGTATTTCAGCTTGTCTTTCGACATAGGCCTCCTCTAAAGATTTCCACTCTATTCTATCTTTCGCTACACGGGTCCATATTGGACCCGCCACTTTTCTAATGTCGTCCTCCCATCTTCTAGTCTGTCTGCCTCTTTTTCTTTTGCTATCTCGTGGTTGCCATTCAGTTATTAGTCTCGTCCATTTCTCCTTCTTCTCTCTTATCATATGCCCAGCCCATCTCCACTTTAAGCACCTGTATTCGTTTTCATAATGGTACTCGTATGTAAAACCGAGGTATTGTGGTATAGCAGCTTTTTTAGTCTATGATGTTTTTTAAATGTAGATTGACGCACTTATCAGGTAGAATCTAACATTGTCTACCTATCATAGTATACATTACATATCCCTTGTTCAGTGAAATTTTGGCACTCGATTTTATTTGGGGAAGCGAATTCAACTTTTTACAAACTCAATATTTAGGGAATTCAACTTTCTGTTCCTGAAGGATTGTTGAGTTGGGACAAATATCATTACCTAATAATTACATACACGTAACAAGATTATTTAAGAATAAAAAACATACAATTACATATTATTCTTACAGGTACGACCTAATGCAAAGACTAGTCAACATTGTACATTACAAGCAAAATAATTAATAAAAAAATTTTGTTACACATGTCTGCCAGCAAAATAATTCAATTACCTATAAGTCAAAATAATGAAAAAAAAACATAAATTAATATCAGGCATTAAAAAAATATTACCTATTTACCATAGTACTATTTAAATAGTATGTAATTAAATTACACTACCCATTTCTTCAAACAGACCACGGGTCCTTGTACACCTTCAAATAATAAATAAATAATAAATAATGCTGGACAAATCACACAGCATTATCTAGCCCCATGGTAAGCAGAGCATGTGTTATGGGTACTAGATAACTGATATACCTCTACATAATACAATATACATTACATAGATCGATATTTTTTTATTATACATAGAAAACGACCAGAACACCCGGAACAAATATCTGCAGATCGTACACACAATTGTTCCGAAGCGGGAATCGAACCCGCAACCTCCTGCGTCGCAGGCGGACCTTCGCCCACCGCGCCACATCGGTCGTCAAATATCACAACAAAGCAAAACTTTTGTCAGAAAATTGGAACCCGCTACACACACAAGTCAGTAAAACCACATCCGGATTTATATTTCGACGAAGCGGAAGAATTAGCATTTCAAACGAGCGACACTGGCTTGGCTTTAAACTTTAATACGAGCGCTGGATGTGTGACTGAAGGTGCGGTCACACTCGAGGTGTGACGGCTTTGCAGACGAGAAACTTGAAGACAGACTTACAGTACTTACCTAGCCTAAAATTGTAAGAAAACTTGCTGTTTGCACACTTTATAAAAAAACTAGCTGCGCCCCGCGGTTTCGCCTTCGGGTTTATAAAACCTTCCTCTTGAATCACTCTATCTATTTAAAAAATCCGCATCAAAATTTGTTGCGTAGTTTTAAAGATCTGAGCATACTCGTATGTACCTACATAGGGACAGACAGACAGCGGAAAGCGACTTTGCTTTAGGTATATCATGTTAGTGATGAAGAAAACTTTTTTATGTTCTTTCTAGGTGCAAGGTAAATATGACTCGGTCACGCTCACATTCAGCGCCATCTTTTTTTTACTTATAAAATTCTGAGAAACATGTTTACAGTTCCTTACTTTTGTAAGTATACCAGTATCGGTTTTAATTTTCCAGTTCTGGTACCGAATAAAGGTCTAATATATACTCGTATATATGTATAAAAATATCAGTTATCGGCTTGGTATTAAGAATGTGTGAATCACTCGTCTGGTTGTCTCAGTGCACTCGGTGTGGAGTTCGTAATGAAATTGTATAACTTCTCTGTACCGTAGTAGTACTTACTAGTTCTGGGAGTTGTGAATGTCGTTCTTTCTCAATAGTTCTTTTTATACCTGATTCGAAAAGGTCTGCCTCTCAAAATGTAGATATTATGAGAGGTCCCTAGACCCTCTCAAAATATCTACCTCGCAAAAGACCTATCTCTCAAAAAGTCTTAATCGCGTTTTGACTAGGCGTAACGCGTTATATCCCTAGTCTCACTACGAATTAGGTATAAAGATGAAGCGGTACTAGCTATCTTCTAGCTATTATTTCTTTTACAGTCGATGTATAAATGGGGGATGTAACATAGTATAGAGCAGTGTTTTTCAATCTTTTTGTATACGCGACCCCTTTACATGATGAAAAATTCTCACAACCCCCTTAAGACATATACAGACAAAACTTAATTAATTTAAATTAGTATGTTTACGATTTTCTCTATTTTGGTACGATTTTCTCTGCAATAATAAACTGCAAAAATATTTGAGTCTTTTCCGTGTGTTCAGAAGACTGTTGATGATAATGCAACAACCCAATCACTTGTTACAAAGGCTCACATTCCTTCTATGATACAGAGCTTACGTAATTTGCAAGAGAAATTATTAACATACTTTCCAGACTTGCACTCTGAAGCTGACAATGGGCGTACGTGGATTTTGGTCCATTTCTTGGATAAGTCAATAGAATTAGCAGATCTCGCTATAAATCTGAAGTAAAAACTTGTAGATTTAGCTTCTGACGGCGGCGTGCTGAAAATGGAATATCATTCGCAAAGTATTGACGTGTTTTGGATAAAAAGAAAACAATAATATCCAGAGCTGGCAAGGGAAGCTCTAAAATCATTAGTGCCATTTGCCACCTCATACTTGTGAGAACTAACTTTCTCCTCAATGGTGGACATTAAAACAAAAAGAGAAACAGACTACTACTAGAAAATGATTTAATCATAAACTTTTCTAAAATAGCACCACGCTTTGAGAATGTTTTGAAAAATAAACAAGCACATCCTTCTCACTGATATTGTATTTTTATTATAGTGTGTATTATAGTATTAACCTTGTCATTTCTCTTTTGCCGTCGATCACCCGAATAAGGCTTCGCGACCCCCCTAGGGGTCGCGACCCACAGATTGAAAAACACTGGTATAGAGCAAATAAATAGCTAGTGGGCAATAGAGAGGTAGGGCCATCGACTACGGGTAGCGCACTATTACTCCAACCCCTTACGTTTATATGAGAGCAATCAAAGAAGCACATTTTGATGCATTGCGTTTGACTCAGGCGTCTACTGCTACTGGTTTACAGTAAAGTAAAGTTGTTAATTCTGTTCTAGCGTTTTAGCTATTCTGCATCCAAATTTAGTAAGTAAAGTCAGAAGTAACATGTTTCTTTAGTGCAATCAGGAGACAAGTTTTCCTGCTTAGTTTCCCAAAGAATGTGTGCTAAAGCTCTGAGACCTGATTGTAGGTAGGTGAACCGTGGCGACGCAATGCGACGTAGGTACTGATGATGTTTGTGTCTAGAGTAAGTACTCAGAATAAAGTATGACTTGTCCAAGTGCTTATTTGTCTAAGACGACCGATGTGGCGCGGTGGGCGAAGGTCCGCCTGCGACGCAGGAGGTTGCGGGTTCGATTCCCGCCTCGGAAAAATTGTGTGTACGATCTGCAGATATTTGTTCCGGGTGTTCTGGTCGTTTTCTATGTATAATAAAAAATATCTATCTATGTAATGTATTGTATTATGTATATAAGTTATCTAGTACCCATAACACAAGCTCTGCTTACCATGGTGCTAGATAATGCTGTGTGAATTGTCCAGCAAAAAAAAAAAAAATTTTTAAGCCTAAAGAAAATAAAATATTTTGACTTTGACTTTAGTAGGTACTTACTCTAGACTTTTTACGATAACATGCCTTGTTGACTTCAGACCTTCCTGTTTTGTGTGATATAAAGTATTTTATTAAGATCTCCTGGTGATAGATATATAGATAATGACATCCTCGAGATCAACTTCAGGGCTCTTTTTCTCGGGTTGCCATAGTGGTAATTATGTCATCTGTGAATTATTCATACAGTGATCACTGATCATTCTGTCATCTGTGAGTGATCCATACATTACAGAATGATCACTATGGAAACCGTAAATTTTGCGACGAGAAAAATTGACGAGCTAACTAGCCCAAACATAGAACCTCCTCCTTTTTCAAAGTCGGTTAAAAACCAGGTGCCTCTAAGGAATGATAGCCGAGGTTTATCCTCGGTTATCATTTCTTGGACGCATTTGAACCCTTCACTTGACTCCGCGTCGACTTAGGGAGAAAACGGATAAACTTACTTGTGAAGTAAGTTTATCCGTTTTCTCCCTAAATCTACATGAACACGGTTTAGTGGCTCGTGACAAGTCAGTTCGTGCGGAACCCTAATAAAATTTACGCTTACACGATCAGACGGTCGTTGTTATGTTTCTATTTCGCTCCTGGCGCGAAATATGGATTGTGGCAGTCTTCGTGGGCCGTAATAACGGTGGTAACAGGATTTTCCTTCAATTGAAATTGGTGAGGGTTTTGCTCTATCTCTCTATCTAAACCAATTTGGTCTTGTTTGAAATCAGGGACTATGGAGCTAGTCTTGCGTCTTGTCTCTGTGGGCAAAGTGAACATCTGCGTTTCCATGCAAATGAGTGTTCTTATAATTTCTACTTAGGTTGGCATTACAATAAGTGCCAATAATTATCCCAATAGTAATCTATTGCAAAAATATATTAAAAAAACTATTTGCACGGATGCAAATGATACATATAATCTTCCTCTTGAATCACTGCTATCTATTAAAACAACCACATCAAAATCCGTTGCCTAGTTTTAAGGATAAAAACATACATAGGGACAGACAGACAGCGGGAAGCGACTTTGTTTTATACTATGTAGTGATATGTACACTAATTACTGCAGAACTCACTTTAATTGAAATAATGAGCTCCAATAAACAGTTTGCATTTCTTTGTTTGTACCTAAATGCGGGCGAGGCGAGGGAGAAACTTCACGCAAATTATCTTCGCATGCCAATTAGCCTTAATTATCACACTCAGCTTTTATTTTTAAATTTAAATCAAAATAACCGCAATTATTATGAAAAAAAAAAAACGTCAAGAGCGAGTCGACTCTCCCACCGAGGGTGCATAATAAGACCTTCTTCTTGCTAATTATCATGATGATTCTAGGGCAACGATAAGTATCCTATAGGTTTTGGTCCATGTCTAGAATATATATTTTTTTTTTTCGCTTGTATCTAATTTTTTTTATCAATTTTTTTAACTGAAAACTGAAAAGAATACCGTAACGTACATATGCGGCATTTCTACACGGTAAAAAAATATTTCGTAAACGTGATATACCTATCGTTATCATTTAACGGACTTGGAGTATGTACAGACAACAAAGTGATCCTACATACATTATTTTGAGGTACGGAACCCTAATAACAAAAATTTTCGGTTGAAATTCTATTTGAGAATGGTGGCCAAAACAAAAATTAGTCAGCCAATTAGAGATTTGTTTGTTTTAAATAAAAAATCTAGCTTCAATTAGTCGAAATCATTGAAAGTCGGCGCAGAATGCCGACAATTTTAGTAGCTGACGATGCCAGAGGCTTCTAAAAGTAATAAATAAATAAATAAATAATGCTGGACAATTCACACAGCATTATCTAGCCCCATGGTAAGCAGAGCTTGTGTTATGGGTACTATAGATAACTGATATACATAATACAATACATTACATAGATAGATATTATTTATTATACATAGAAAACAACCAGAACACCCGGAACAAATATCTGCAGATCGTACACACATTTGTTCCGAGGCGGGAATCGAACACGCAACCTCCTGCGTCGCAGGCGGACCTTCGCCCACCGCGCCACATCGGTCGTCAAATGAGGGAAGGGGTTTGACTCGGATTGTTCCTGTTATTCCATCATTTGGTAAACGTTTCCCCTACCTATTAATATAATAGCTTAAATAAGCGTAAGACACTACTACATGCGAAGAACCGACGGCCGATGGGGCAAACGCGTTCTTGAGTGGAGACCACGACTCGGTAAACGTAGTGTAGGACGCCCTTCGACCAGGTGGGATGACGACCTGCGAAAGACTGCAGGTAGATGCTGGATGTGGCAAGCTGAAGACAGGGCGCTATGGCGCTCATTGGGGGAGGCCTATGTCCAGCAGTGGACTGCTATAGGCTGATGATGATGACTACTACATACTTCTAAATTCCTCGATTTTCTGTATGTCACTATTTATTTATTTATTATTTTATTTTAAGCCATTATTGTCCCACTGCTGGGCAAAGGCCTCCCTTATTTAGAGATATTTATTTCCCTTATTTCAAGATATATATATAGTATATAGTATGGGAGTATGACCACCACCCTCCAATATTAAGCAAAAAGCTACAGAAATACTATATTTCAACATTTAATGGATTTTGGAGATAAGAAGAAAAGTATATCGAAGATAGAGGAGCTAGATGTGTATGCTATTACGGCGAAAAACAAAAACAAAGAAAAAGGCGTTAAAAACAGAAAAATTTACCAATGGTTAACTTTAGTCGTCTTCTTAGAAATAAAAATACAAGAAAACATAATGCAACAACAGAGAAAGCTAAAAACCGAGTACCTTGGAGGAGGCTTTCACCGCTCCAGGCGGTCCTAATACTGCCTAAGTAAATAAGTTAGTAGTTCACTTCAATTTTTTGTCCACCAGTGGAAGAAATGAGAAGAAACCACTAGTATATATATACATAACTTATGTGTCTAGTACATTTGATTTGCTTATCTGTAACTTGGTAGATTTTGAGTTGGAGCAAAACTCGTTCCAAACTTTTTTATCTTCTAAGTAATCTGATATTTTGTAATAGCTTTTTTACAAAGAACAAGAATTTTTTTAAATTTATTAATTGATAATTTTTGCAACTCACTTGGAGTTTTGTTGTAGAAGCGTATACATTGCCCTTTAAAAGATACATTTATCTTGTGTAGCCTAGTTGTGGGCACAGCGAGTTTATTCTTATTTCTAGTATTTACATTATGTATATCACTTTTTTTAGTGAACCGATTGATATTCTTATGAGTGTACAACAAGTTTTCATAAATATATTGACACGGTACTGTCATTATGTTGCTAGTCTACAACATTCCCAAGTCAATGACCGTCCTTCTCAAGTCACAACAAAAGCTGAAGTTACCTAACTGAGTTTTAATGAAAAACATTGTAACATCCAGATTGGACTCCGCGATGACGTGATGCGGCCATTTTGTCCGCCAGTGTCACTCAGTTTTACCAACTTATTAAAAGTTGCAACCGAGATTCTCTAATTAAAATTATAAGGACGGGGAAGAGTTAAGATAAACGTTTTGCAGTACAAGTCAGCATAGAAAGACGACCGACGATGGACGAGGTGCTCTGTGCCGCGATGGACGAGGTTGCGGGTTCGATTCCCGAAGTACTCACTTATTTTTAATAATAAAATTTTATCTAAATTATGAGTTATTTTGAAGTCAATAGTCCATTGTAGTACCTGTATATTATGTAATTTATATCTTGTATTATTTTCTGTTCAAATTCCTTGTTTGGTTGAGGTATGTTTCGCAGTGAAGTCACCTATGTTGATTAAGTGCACCAGGCGTCAGGCAGATCATTAAAAAAGCAGACCCATATGTTGAAAATCACCCAATATCATACATAATCATCATCATGCTCAGCCTATAGCAGTCCACTACTGTACATAGGTCTCCCCTAATGAGCGCCATAGCGCCCTGTCTTCAGCTTGCCGCATCCAGCATCTGCCTGCAGTCCTTCGCAGGTCGTCATACCACCTGGCCGTAGGGCGTCCTACACTACGTTTACCGAGTCGTGGTCTGCACTCAAGAACACATGAACACCCAATATCATTAAACAATATTAAAACGGTCGTATAAGACAATCGCGGCCCGGTAGCGATTCATCGAAGGCATTCTAACGTATCCTATAGCCATATAAATATTTATGGGAGCCATAAATAAAGCCGTAAAGCCTGGTTACAATGTAAAGGTTGCGTGACAATACTTTAACATACAAAGTTACATTTTGATGGATGTGGTGGGTTGTGTAATGTTATGTAGTGTTAGTCCGTCACTTACATTACATTTTGAAACTTATACCTATGCTTTGCAAAGTATTGCAACATTTTTTGACGACCGATGTGGCGCGGTGGGCGAAGGTCCGCCTGCGACGCAGGAGGTTGCGGGTTCGATTCCCGCCTCGGAACAAATGTGTGTACGATCTGCAGATATTTGTTTCGGGTGTTTGGTCGTTTTATATGTATAATAAAAAATATCTATTTATGTAATGTATTGTATTATGTTTATCAGTTATCTAGTACCCATAACACAAACTCTGCTTACCATGGGGCTAGATAATGCTGTGTGAATTGTCCAGCATTATTTATTTATTTACGAACAATTAATTTGATTAAAAATACTCGTTACATTAAAACTTTTGAAGTTATCATGGTTATTAACACTAAAGTTATCTAAAACCAATGTTTCGGCACATGATCATGGCGCATGAAACTGTGCCGAAATATTGGATAACTCAAAAATCAAATCATGGTAAATATCCCGTTTTAAATGACTCTTTACATTGTTCAAAAATACCTTGGTAGGCACTGCAGAATATTTTACACAGCACGATTTATTTTTGTTTGATATCTAAACAATACAAATAAATGTTATTTTGATTGAAAAAATTTAATTTTAGACCGAAATATCACATCAAAGTTAAATTAAAACCTGCCTAAAGCTATAAAGTGCAGCGTAAAACCAAAAAGCTAGTAACATAATTATCTCGTCACACTGTCTTGCACGTCAAAGGCCAAAGGAAACCGAAATAAAACCCTGGCCCGGAACTGAACCTGCACTTAGCATTACCACTGCACGTAATTGCATTTAGAGCGACACGCTTCGCTGGCTTTAATGTATATTCGTGGAGCTATGAAACTAACGAGTCGTTGTTAAATTTTGGCGTTAATCGAGTGACGGCGTATCGCGTTTGACCTATGGAGCTGAGACGTGGACACTCACGATAGGGCTGGTCCACCAGTGCAAAGTCGCTCAGCGAGCTATGGAAAGAGAGCTTGGAGTATCTCTGAAGGATAGGATTCGTAACGAATACATCCGACAGAGAACTAAGGTTATCGATATAGCTCAAAGAATTAGCAAGCTAAAGTGGCAGTAGGCCGGCCATATCTCGCGAAGAACCGACGGCCGCATACGTGTTTTTGAGTGGAGACCACGACTCGGCAAACGTAGTGTAGGACCCCCTTCGACCAGGTGGGATGACGACCTGCAAAAGACCTACAGGGCGCTATGGCGCTCATTGGGGGAGGCCTATGTCCAGCAGATGATTATGTATCGTGTATGCTGAAACTGCGGCAAGCAGAACCACCGTAGGCAAATACCTTTTTTATATACTTTTATTGAACTTGCTCAGTTATACCTATGCGAGGGGCAAATCTTGCAGTTGAATTTTAGACCAATTTTATCCTCAACCGATGGCTTAGAGATTTGCATTCAAGCTTCTGTATGTCAGTTCAGTTACAATAAGAGTTCCAGAAGAAACGACGAGTTTATGAATATTACTAATTCTTTTTTAGAAAAAACGGAAGACAATTTAAACAGTGTATTGAAAAAAAAAACAGACGCGCACTAAAACAACTATTCGTGTATTCCTACACTCCGAAATCCGCATCTGTCGTTCTGACCGACGCGCACTTTATTCGGACTGGGGATAAGGCAATAATGGCAGATGTTTGACAGCTTTCAGAAGAAAATATGAGAGAGACTTCATACTAGGGACCAGCTGGTCCCTGCTTCATACTAAGCCAAGCAGAGCTGGTAAACATACATATCCAAAATCCGTTTCCATTTCACACTGAAATCTCTTTAATGCACAATTAACCCACTCTTAGGAGAGTGGTTGTGGTAATGACGAGGCTCTGATAAATAATAATAACACCTGGTGGTTGTGTTTTGGGAGCAGTCGTGGTGCACTGTATCAGAGAGGTGATGAGGTCCAACTATCTAGTTGGAGAACGCTTTCTAAGCCTCTTGTTCTCAATTCTGCACTGGAATCGAAATTTTCCCAAACGTAGAAATCGAACCAAGTTTCCACCGTTCCCAAGCGAACTTATTAAAGTGGTCTATTGACAGAAATAACGGGAATGAAAAGTAAACTGCAAAAACCTGTGCCGTATATTGGAACTGCATTTATCATGCTTCGAATATAGGTGCAGTCGCGCAGAGCTCCATTAGTAGTAATTGCACGGTACTTGAAATTCCCAACAATATTCTCCGGATTGCCGGAGCAGCCTTTTGGATAGATCTCAATCCAAATGGCTTTGCTTTTGAATGTTGGTTTGATTCGCTTACTTTGGTTTGAGTTTGATAATTTAACACACATCCTACTAATAATATAAACGCGAACGTTTGTAAGTATGGATGGATGGATGTTTGTTACTCTTTCACGTAAAAACTACTGAATGGATCTTAATGAAACTTAACAATAATATAGCTTATACATCAGAATAACACATAGGCTACTATTTATACAGATATATTGTATACTATTTATACAGATATAGATACTACTATTTATACAGGTATATTTATACAAAAAGGTGAATTTTGATAATTATATACAAGATCTAATGAGTAATAACCTAAAAAAACTTGGAAACATATTGGAAACGGA
This sequence comes from Eupithecia abbreviata, assembly GCA_943735965.1. Taxonomy (NCBI): domain Eukaryota; kingdom Metazoa; phylum Arthropoda; class Insecta; order Lepidoptera; family Geometridae; genus Eupithecia; species Eupithecia abbreviata. The sequence continues at coordinate 12,534,628 of OX030985.1, forward strand.
TAGTTTTCTCTCAGATTTTTTATTATTTCATACATTTTCCCGTTAATTATTCAAAGTTTATTCATGAGGACATGTAATTTCGTATAACTTTAAGGGTAAAATAAATTTACCGACCAAAAAAAGTAAAAGTAAAGTAAAAGTAAAGTAAAAAATCATTTATTTCTTTAGGCTTACAAAATAAGCACTTAGACAAGTCATATTTTATATATAAATTATTATCAAATACAATTATTTTACTGTTCACTTCAATTTTTTGTCCACTAGTGGAAGAAGTGAAAAGAAACCACTAGCATGTTCATCTCTTATATGTCTAATACATGGTTATTTGCCTATTTAAGTCTAAATATAATATGATTCGATACATGTCAATATTTAAGTAAAGCTATGCACAACAACAAATTACTTACTACATACTATTGTCGGTGCGAAACTGAGCGACATCTGGCCAAGCATTAACATCATTGAGATAATCATTTATGGAGTAGAAAGCCTTCTTGATGAGATTTAGTTTTATGTAATTTTTAAATTTACGAATAGGGAGCTCAGTTGCTTCAGATGGAAGCTTATTATAGAAGCGCACGCTATTGCCCATAAATGATTTCCCTACCTTGTGTAATCTAAATGATGGGATGTGTAACTTGTTCTTGTTTCTTGTATTTCTATTGTGAACATCACACTTTTTCATAAGGCTATCCTTATTTTTGTGGGTATACATTAAATTTTCATAGATGTATTGCGATATTACAGTCAGAATATTAATGTTTTTAAATAATTCCCTCAAAGAATCTCGTGGCTTTAATTTATAAATAGCGCGTACCGCCCTTTTTTGAAGAACAAATATGGTCTGGATGTCAGCTGCCTGTCCCCAAAGTAAAATACCATAAGACATAATACTATGGAAGTAACTGAAATAAACTAACCTAGCTGTGTCTTCATTGGTAATATATCTAATTGTTCGAACTGCATAAGCTGCTGAACTAAGTCTACCTGCCAGAGCCTCTATTTGCGACCTCCATTGAAGAGAAGAATCAATATGTAACCCTAGGAATACAGTAGAGTCTACAAGGTGAACAATCTCATCCTTCAGCATTATTTTTGTTGGGAGTTCTCTTACATTCGGTAGCATGAATTTTATACATTTAGTCTTTTTAGCATTGAGTAGTAGGTTATTGGCAGTGAACCAATCTAGTATTTGTGAAAGCGAATTATTTACATCGTCATAGTTATATTTATTTCTATCAACTTTAAAAATCAATGAAGTATCATCAGCAAATAAGACTATATCACAAAGATCTCTTGCTAAAAATGGAAGATCATTTACATATACTAAAAATAAAAAAGGACCTAATATTGATCCTTGCGGGACGCCTAGTTCAAGTTTTGATCCTCTAGATCTTTCTTTACCAATATCTACTTTTTGAACTCTATCAGCTAAATATGATTGCATAAGGTCCAGTGCCTTGTTATTAATTCCATAGTGTTCCAACTTCCTAATTAGTGTACCATGATCCACGCAATCAAAAGCCTTAGAAAGGTCACAGAATACACCAATAGCGTTTTTTGCTTTATCCCAGGCATCTAATATATGCTTTAATAGAACTGTGCCAGCATCGGTTGTCGATCTACCCTTGGTGAAGCCAAACTGATTTTTATGAAACAGCCTGTTAAGGTTGAAGTGTGAAGTCAACTGAGTAAGGATAATTTTTTCGAAAATTTTACTTATTGCAGGAAGTATTGAAATTGGCCTGTAATTGGCCGGATCAGTATGGCTACCAGATTTGTAAAGAGGAACCAGTTTACTACATTTCATAAGATCAGGAAAAACTCCTGCGTCTACACAATTATTGAAAATATGGGCCAAGCAGGGAGCCACTTCCTTAATAATTAAACTTAGTACTTTCGTTGAAATGCCCCAGAGATCCTCAGTATTTTTTATGTTTATAGATTTAAAAGTTTTTACAATGTAATTACCATTTACGTGACTAAAGATAAAGACTTCCTTACATTTCTCAACAGATGATTCTAATAATTCAACCGCCTTTAAAGCTGAGGAATTGAGAGACCGGGTTACAATTTTAGGGATATCAGCAAAGAATCCATCAAAAGCATCTGCAATATCTTTTTCATTTATAAGAATTGAATTATTAACTTTTAACTTTATTTCTCTATTACGTGGCTTTGATTTACCAGTTTCGTTATTTATTAGTCTCCATGTCGCTTTAATTTTATTAGATGAGTTTGTTATTTTATTCTTCAAAAATAGGCATTTTGCTGTGTTGCAGACATTCTTAAATGTTTTCGAGTAGTTATTTACATACAAAAGAAATGCAGGGTCATGTAACATAGCTTCTCTAGCACCATATAGATCGTATAGCCTATTCCTACTTCTGTAAATGCCGGGAGTGGCCCAATCAGTAAACCCGACCCTATCTCTAACTGTGCAAGTTTTAAGTTTGAATACTTCATTGTGTTCTTTGTTTATAACATTAAAAAGTCTGTTAAATAAACCATTAGGGTCATCAGAATAAGGTATATTAGCTACTGCTAGATCTACTTTACATTTAAATTTACTAATACGGCTCTCTGTGATAGGCCTGTAGGTATATTCCTCAACTGTTTTTTTATCATTCAAATTATTAATAAAATTAACACTCTGACCATAATGGTCTGATTTGAAATGCTTAATTACTGCTTTGTTAGTTGGAGATTGACTGCAGTAAATATTATCTAAACAAGTGGCAGAAGTTAGGGTTACCCTAGTCGGATCATTAAAAAGATGTTGTAAGTTAAAGCATTTGAATAAATTTATCAATCTATCAGCGAGAGGATTTGCTAAAATATCTATATTAAAATCGCCACAAACAATGAGATCCTTCCTACAAGTAAATACTTTTAGCATAGCTTCTTCCATAGTTCTTTCAAAGTCTACCTGATTTGCGTCGGGAGGGCGGTACACACACACTATGATATGTCGCTCCAGTTCCACACAAGAAAGTTCAATAGTTCTCTCAATACTAAGTTTAACAATATCTTTCCGTTCTTTACATTTAATACTATTTTTAACTATAATCAGAGAGCCACCACGTATTGCAGTTTTTCTTTTATAGGAACTTGCAAGACAATAGTTATGATAAAAAGGAAGTAACTGATTTTTCACAATCCAGTGTTCTGTTATGCACATAACATCTACATTTAAATAATTTAAAAATAGTTCTAATTCTAGAACTTTGCTGGGTAAGCCTTGTATATTCTGATGGACTATATGAAATGTATTTGGCTTTCCCATTGTCGATGTGATCAGTTTAAATTTGTATTTACTGACACAGTCGCTTTGATGCCCTCATTAGTACTATTACTAACTACACATACAGGCTCGTCAGGTAACTGCGTTATACTACTTATAACGGGATCAAAAATATTATATGCTAACAATTTAGCAATTATCAATTTACATTGTTTGGTAAGGTACATTGTTGTATCTCTAGTCAAAAAAGTTTTACTAATAAATTTATTAGTATCAAAGAATAATACGTCACTATGACGACATGTCATATTGTACATCATCATGTTATTTTGACATCGAGTTTCATTTTGTTTTGATGTCAAGGACTTAGAATATGGGAAGGAGCAAATAATCAGTTTCCCTAGTCCATTTTCTATCTTTCCTAGAATTACCTCAACTAGCCTTATCAACTGTGACCGCTTGACACAACTTTCACCTAGCTGAACAATTAAAGTTGTGTTTTTATTCAAAGAGTTATCTTGCTGAATACGATCAGTAATTATATTTATATTACAATTTGGATAGCAATGATTGACTACATTTTGTACAAGTAAGTCACTCAGTATAATACCCACCCCAGCACCCAACTTATCTGAGTATATCACAGTTTTCCGGGTATATTGACTACAGTCTAGATTTAATTCCTTAACCGGAGATGGTGCAGCTCGCACTGATAGACCCTCAGTGAGTGCACTTGGTACTGCAGAGCTATCACACAGGTCTTCGTGCGAGGGTGATGGCGACACCGCTAGGAGCGCGGATGGTAACATCAGTGATGAGGGGGGCACTACATCTGCAGCACAGTCTCTAGTCAAAGTGTTACTCTTCGCCGTGGCTGTCTCAAGATCTGTTTGAGTGCAGCTATGCCGTACTTCAATATATAAACTGTCATTGTTTACAGTATCTTGCATTTTTAGAAAGTGGTCATTGGCATGTTTTTGGGCTTGGTTATATTTACACGTTACATCATGAAGTGCCCTTTCTAAATTAACTATTTCTTCAGACATATAGTTCAAATCTTTTGAGTTACGCCCTAATAAATTATAACAGGAGTCCAATTCAACTTGTAGGTTACAATTTGACTTTTCCTTGCTCAATTTAGCATTATTGAGCAATTGTTTTTGTTTCTTAATTTTTTTCTCTGACTTCCTGATGAAATTACTTAATTTAACATACTTTTTAATTTTATTGCTCCCTTTTATGACGGGTGTTTGGCTATGACCATGGCGACATGGTGAAGTAAGATCCATCGTTGACATATTAGGATCAGTTGTCATAAGCTCCGTTTGAAGATCTAAACTACAAACACTGGTTGCTGAAGGCAACGGCTTACACTCTAATATATCTAGTTTTATTCTACACTCTGATAGCTCTTGCTGTAAGTCCTTATTGTGCTGTAAAACCAGTTCATAGGATTCATGACAACTGTCCACGGAACGCAGGCATGCATTCAATCGGTTCACTTCTGACTCTGTATCTTCATGGTGAGTATGGAGCTCAGCGAGTTGTCTATTGAGTGATTGAATCCTGCCAAGGTTAGCCAGGAATTCAGCTTCGCTATCCTCCTGCTCTTGAACCAGCCTGTCTCGGTCCTCTCTGACTTCCTTGAGCTGGGCTGTAGCGAGCTTCAGCTTTGCCTCCAGGTCACATGCCTTTCTGGTCATCATTATGTGTGAATCCCTGAAAAATAGCAGTATACAGTGAGCTTCAAGAAGAATAAGAATAAGAAAAGAAATAAAGAGTTAAATGAAAAATTAAAATTAGAATAACAGGTGATGAGAGACTGGTTCTTTCGAGGTCACCCTCTTCTAGGTGAGAAACCAAGTTGAGGTTTGATGGGTTAAATAGAACCCAGTGACCAATGGTGAAAGAAGTCCAGTAGAAATATGAGTAGAAGTGAAGTACAATAATAAAATTAGTTGGGACCAAGGGATTGCTAAAAAAAACAGTAACTTAATTCTAAATTTAAAGTTAAATTAATATTCATAAAATATTAGCATTGTTTATTTTGTTAATGTTAAAAATATGATTGTAAATTATAATTTATAGGAATATCAGACAGAACTGTTTTGTAGAAGTTTCCTACAACAAAGTAACTATAGGTAACAGTGAAATTGCAAGTGCATGCACTTGAAGGTTATTTTTATTGTTGAGTGTCTTGTAAATGTAATATATAAGTGTAATGTTGTGAGGCTAAATGGTATGTCCTCAACTCAACTTCCACAATTTGTCAAGCTAAGAGAGACAAAACGAAGCCTCACAAATTACACAGAGTGAGCAGTGTTTTTGATTATGTGGGTTGTGTTGTGTGTGTAAGTTAGTCAATATGATAAGTGAATAACAATACTCCCCAGGTTAAATGATGTTGATCTTGACTCCGTCCTAGCTGTGCTCGGTCACCGTCGTCGTTGAGAATCGTTGGATTCGATCCTTTGGTTGATTCAAACTGTTATGATAATCTTTTGCTGGAACTGAGTGCGAGGATCTTCCCTGGTATTGGAAGATATAATTCAGGCTGGATTCCTCGACTGTGCGGTATTTATCGGATTCTTTGAGGCTGATGGGAACGATTTTCTTGACCGTTGACCGTTGAAGAATGAATAGTACTTTTAGAGATATTTTGACACTATTTTGTTGAATATTTCACTTGAACGTAAGCACTACGATATTATTAACTGTTTTGAACACTTTCTAGTTACTTATTTCGACTAATTAAGTAATAAAACATAAAATAAATTTAAATCAGCTGATTACACGTCTGACGTTTAGTGTTGCCACCTTACTAAAACACCCGAAACAAATATCTGCAGATCGAACAAAAGTTTTTCCTGAGGCGGGAATCGAACCCGCGACCTCCTGCCTCGCAGACAGAACTTCGCCCACTGCGCCACAGAGGTCATCAAAATATTGAAAGAATCAGCATATTTTTCACTAGTAGCAAGTTCTGAGAGTTCTTTAGTCTAATAAAAATGCAAAAACATACCTTGCAAGCAAAGCCGCAAATTCAAAGCTTTAATAATTCAACTCAACCAACCTATCCGAAGCGAATGCAAAATTAATTGAATTTCCTAACAAAACAGCTATTCAAGCTAAAACTAACCCTATTCTAACACAAAACAGTATTATTTGAAGTGATTATCGTTCACCGATAAGCCTGGATCTAGAGCAGAAAAGTAATTATTACGCACATACCATCAAAATGGGATGGGACTCTTTCGAACTAACCTTTTGTCTTAGTTGAATTAACGCGACGCGACGGTTTTTCCATATTTTAAAAATGTAGGAGTGTCGTCATTCATTCATGTTGTTGGTGCTTCTGAGAAGACCTTATTATGTACCACATATACACATAGACATTATACATTTTAAAAGCTTTGTGATGTTGTACTATGTATTTAAAATTTGCGTTGCTTATGGTCAAAGCACATTAAAAGAGATTATAATATAATAATAATAATAATAATCCGGCTTTTTAAGGAACCCATCCAGCATTCGGCAAGCCATCGTCTGCCACTCTTCTAAACATTATGATTGACTTTTTTATGGCAGACGTCCGCAATCTCCCCTATAGCCCGATTACCCAGTCCATCCATCCATCACAATAGCCTGGTTTTATTTCTTTCATTTTTCTTTGCAATAGTCTCTACACCTGGTGGATACCATCTTTGGATGTATCATATTGTGCACCCGAGGATGATACCCGCTATGTGTAGCCATCGCCTTTAGATTAACTTCTCAAAGGGCCTCTGTGCTGTTGGCTTCGGCCCCACGCAAGCCTTCCAAAGGACCGGGTCACTTTATGGCCCGAGATCATGGTAAATGAGAGACATAATAATAATCGTACATGACATGGAAAAAAAAACAGTTTTGAAAAACGATGTCATCTGCAGTAGTTTAACACTGTGTCGCAGAATGACAACGCCCTCCTCACAAACCAGTACGATTAGCACTAATGAATACATTTTAATACTTAAAGTCTAACCTAGTCTTATAAAGTTATTCTAAAGCCAGTCATCCATGGTGAGAAACTAAGTGAGTGGGTGTGAGTTGAATTAAAGAGTGTGTGATAACGTGTTTTTATGTATGTGTGTGTGTTGTGTGTGAGGGTGTGTGTGTTGTGTGTGAGGGTGTGTGTGTTGTGTGTGTGTGAGAGAGAGTGAGTTTGGGATTAAGTGCTAGATTGTTTTATAAGTTGGTAGCATTACTTTAATATTTCTTTAAAAATTATAAATTTTAGCATGCCTTTTATTATTTTGATGGATTGTCTAAGATGCCTAAGTACTTATTTGTAAGCCTGAAGAAATATACTTTTTTTTTAAATTTTGATTTACTTTAATAACTATAATACACTTCATAGACCCCTTCTATGGTCGAGAGTTCTCATTTTAGATTTCCTAACATTTTACTTCGACACAGTTCCATCCATTTCTGGTAGCTACAACTATACCTGACTATCCAATATCGGGTAGGCCACCGGCAAATTGTTTCAAAACATTTGCTCTGCAAATCTGAGCACTGGTTACTGATTGGAAATTAAACTCTCTAATTTATTCCATTCATTGTAACAGGATAATGGATTTGTTTAATAGCAACCCGAGATTGTGTAAATTCAATGTCCAACCTGAATTGTGAGGTCTATTTATTTTTATCAACGTATTGTCATCATCATCATCAGCATATGTGAGTCCACTGCTGGACATAGGCCTCCCCTAATGCATGCAAGCGCTATAGCGCCCTGCCTTCAGCTTGAAGCAACCAGCATCTATCTGATGTCTTAAGCAGATCGTCATCCCACCTAGTCGTAGGGCGTCCTACACTACGTTTATCAAGTCGTGGTCTCGACTCAAGAACACGTTTGCCCCAGCGGTTGTCAGTTCATTGCCATTTCAGCTTGCTAACTCTACTTGTATTTGAATTTTATCTCTTCTAAAACAAAAGGGCCGTAAAAATAATAGTTGAATATGGTGAAATGGGTACACACGGACTTCTGAAAAAGAAAGCAATTCAGTAATTTGATTTTTCAAGTAACTCCCGAATGGATTCTTGATGTCTGTCTGTCCGTAGCTACCGTCTAGCGGTTTAGCCAAATTTTGGACAACTGTTTCTGTAGGTAATTTGTACCTGTATATTACCTATTGCTATAAACAAGTCCCTCTGTTCGCACTGGTGATTAGACGGTAACCACAGCGGCACTGTCGTGATTGGAACGGCACGCACCGCCACGTTAGAACAGAGTAGTAAAAATGATGTTAGTGTATAATATCTTTAAAAGCCAGAAACAGAAACCGTGGCTGGACTGGAGGCGAAGGCGTGCGGGTTGTATTGTACGATGTACAGACGATATGACAGACTACACAAACACCGCCGAGCGGTGGACGAAAATTTGATTCTGTTTGTGGCGACTGTATTTGGTTTCCTTACTGGTTTCCTTCTATTACGTGCGTAGAAATTTGGAAATTATAAGAAACCAATAATTGTAGCCTAAAAAAAGAAAACAATCAGGCCCGGTTTTATTTTAAAGTTTTGCAATTAATTGACGACCGATGTGGCGCGGTGGGCGAAGCTCCGCCTGCGACGCAGGAGGTTGTGGTGTGGGTTCGATTCCCGCCTCGGAACAAATGTGTGCACGATCTGCAGATATTTGTTCCGGGTGTTCTGGTCGTTTTCTATGTATAATAAAAAATATCTATCTATGTAATATATTGTATTATGTATATCAGTTATCTGGTACCCATAACACAAGCTTCTGCTTAGCTTGGGGCTAGATAATGCTGTGTGAATTGTCCAGCATTATTTTATTTTATTTATTTATTTAATTGTCGCAAGCAAACTTTCATCCACTTGATCACCTACATCGTAGGTCTACATAGATTTTGAAAATACTGTTATGTATTATTGTGTGTTATGTAATGCTTGTTATTTTATGAATTAAAGCTCCTTATCTAAGGACACATCACTCCAAGCATCGATATAATCAAATACGGCAGTATCCAATTAACCGGATAGGGTCTACGAATTCCCGAGCGCTACGAACGACTACGCGATTGCTACGAGGGTGCTACGAGGTACTACGAGGTGCTACGAATTGCTACGGTGCTACAAAGTTTATAGTCATAGCACAGGATAACTATAAACTTAACTTACTATACTTTACTATAACTTAAGTTTATAGTCATAAACTTCGATACGATATTATCGTATGTTGTGGTACTAAAATTATGTATTATTTAGTTCTCTATTTGGATTTGAATATTAATTAGTTGTGGATTTCGTATACGGTTCACAATTTAATATTTTAGTAAAGGATTAATAATAAACACTTTATCAGCCAAAGGTAATGAAAAATAAAGTAAATAAATATCTCATAAAAAGGCCTCTTTGTATTTGAATGACGTCTCAAACTACATTAAAATAAGGTATGGCTGGTGGTCCCCACGGGTAAAGGGGATAGAAAGTAAGTATTTTATTTGGACCACACAAATTTGTTTAATATTACTAGATTTAGGTGTCAATTTTAAAAAGCCTCCCACGCACGGTTTTCAAAAAGGCTCTGCCTCAGCATAATACAAGTCCACAAAACAGGATTACACAAAAAAGCATCAAAAAACTTGATGAACAGCTGACACCGCATAATATTTTTAATTCATCAATTTTAAAAAGCCTCCCACGCACAATCCCGGCCCCACAAGTGAAGGGTCCTCAGATTTAAGCGTTCTCGAATGTCACTTGATGTTAACCTCCTTGCGTTAGGTCGGGTAGAGAGTTTTTTAAAAGGAAAATGCATAATTTTTCTCTTGGCTTACTCAATAGTACCTATTATTATATATTGTACGGTTATCAGATACCTACAGTGCAATTAACATCATCAGTAATTGTTGGAAGGATTTTAACTTGTAAATGGATAGACCCATTTTGGTTTGGCTTTTACAGTCGACTTCATAAAAGGTTCTTGGTATTCGAATATAAGATATTTACCGCTGCTGGGGTAAACGTGTTCTTGAGTGGAGACCACGACTCGGTAAACGTAGTGTAGTATGCCCTCCAACCAGCTGCGAAAGACTGCAGGTAGATGCTGGACGCGTCAAGCTGAAGATAGTGCGCAATGGCGCTCATTGGGGGAGGCCTATGTCCAGCAGTGGATATTTTAAAGTTTGTTTGTTACTCGATATTGTTGCACAAAATTTTTATCCAATTTTGATAACTCTTTTGCTTTTGAAAATTATCGTATAAAATTTTTAAAATTTATTAAAACTCTTTAATACACACCGACTAAACAAATATTAATTTTACCCAACTTATAGTATTCGACTACCGATGTGGCGCGGTGGGCGGAGGTACGTCTGCGACGCAGGAGCGACCTCCTGCGTCGCAGGTTGACCTTCACCCTTGGGGTTCGATTCCCGCCTCAGAACAATTGTATGTACAATCTGCAGATATTTGTTCCGGGTGTTCTAGTTGTTTTCTATCTATAATAAAAAATATATATCTATGTAATTATATTGTATTTTCTCTTCTTCTGCTCTTTCTATTACTCTGCTTACCATGGGGCTAGATAATGCTGTGTGAATTGTCCAGCATTTTTTTTTTATGTTGACATAATTTGCCTAATTTTGTTTCAAATGTTATGTTTCACAATGCAATTTGTGATTAACACATTCACTGAGTTTTCGACCAGTTCAAGAGCTAGCAACCGTTTGCTACACAATCTAATAAAGCCATAAACAGACAGTCACCGGTCGCACCATTAACCGAGATACCAGCGTCCTACCGTCGCGTCGGCAATATCCACTAACTGCCGCTACGCAGTAAATATTATACGTTAGTAGCGCAACTTTGAATGTTTGTTGGCGTATTTTCTAGTCATGTTTGCTCTTCACTTCTATGAGTATAATAGAGCTCATTTATTTTGCATTTATTGCCCTTTGCTATGAATATTGCCTGCATGAAACTCTAAGTTCATAGCGAGATTTACCTCGAAGTGATTTAGAGAAAGAGTGTAGATATAATGACCTAGCACTGCGGAACCTTTAGGTGGCTGATGGACACCAGCTATAGTTGAACGCCCAGTGGAATCGAGGCGACCTTGAAGCAGACAACCTGCGAAATAGTCAGATGACGTTGTCGAGGTAGCCAGAGAACTACGGATGAGGTGAGGTTTGCATACGAACAATTTAGCTGGCCTTTAAAAGCGTTGGCCTACATGCCTTCGCTTAGGCCTCCGATAGACACCTACTGCAGATAATGAGGATTAAGGTAGGTGGTGCAATATTTAGGTTAAGCATTATTTTTATGATTTATTGTATCTTATTATAAGTGAACATTTAGTTGTATGAGAATCTAGCGGCCCGTCCCGGCTTCGCCCGCGTGGTCATTTATTTCAGGCAACTCTTTTTTCTCTCCGTAAGAACCATCCTCGTACTTCAAGGAATATTCTAAAAAAAGAATTAGCGAAATCGGTTCAGCTGCTCTCGAGATTTGCGCTTAGCAACACATTTACCGATTCATTTTTATATTATAGAAGATAAACATCTTTAAACAGAACTTCAGCCATATTTTCTTGCCGTTTTATTTGTACTATGCGCGCAGTGTCCCTTTTCTTCATACGATAAATTTTTATACATCAACGTCTTCTCGGAAAGTTTGCACTATTCAGTTTGGAATAGAGAATTTATCTTTATTTTAAAGGGATTTGTGGCAATAAAGACTTATCTCTCTGCTTGACGTGCCCTAGATTTGAGAATGGTGTCGCCGCAAATAAACTGAAAGAGCAAATCGTTGTTCAATTATACGATAAAAACTTTTACTGTAGATAAATTCCAAAGCAAGAAAATGGACGATCTCTGATGCGAGATTGATTATTGCTTAGTAGCAAAGATATGAATAGCCTACATCCATAGTAGGTGCTTAATAGATAATTGTGTAAGAAAATCTCAAGATGTTAATGCCATAGTCTGACAATTTTGATTGCAAGATCTAGAACGATGGTTGGTACCAAAATCGTTATTCTGTACAAGTAACTTTCCAAGGTCAAAAGACATGCCTTCGGCCTTGAATGTGACTCGCTAGTTAGTACTAGTTTGTTTAAGTTCGTATTGAAACAGACTCCTAAGTAAAACCACCTGCCTGCTTGAGTAATAATGACTCACTTTGACTGCTGAAATCACACGGTATGTGTTTTCTACAAGTGACTTATATGCGTAAATCCACACTAGCGCAGCGGCTGAGATAATACAGATCTGTGTGACTCAGCACAGCCGTAATATTTTTCGAACGAAACGCATGTGCGGCGCAACACAACCGCTGTGTAGAGCGGCAGCACGAATTTTTTGGGGTAAAAAAAGATCGCAGTTGTCGAAAAAATACCGCAGTCAAAGTGTTAAGGGCTGTTTCAATGGCTATCTGAGTGTTTCATCCCCAAATGAAAAAAAAACAAACCAGGGTTCACAACTAAGCTAATGAAGTTAACCATACTCAATTAAAAAGTCTCCATTTTTCAAACTTTTTGTTCGGACACTCGTTCCTGGCTATCTGAGGTGTGTGTTTCATCTCCAAATGAAAAAAACAAACTATGTTTCACAACATAGCTAATGAAGTTAACCACACTCAATTAAAAAGTGTCAATGTCCCAACTTTTTGTTCGGTCACTCGTTCCCGCATCTGAATAACCTCAGCCATACAAATTGGTTGCAATAAAACCAGAAAAATAATGAAAACCTGTCGCGAGCAGACGGTTCGAGTTAGGAACTGAGCCAACCCAATCACGGAGCGATTTTAAATGCAAAACTGAAATTCAACTCTCGACCGACTTTAATAATTTGAATCAGTTTTGCCGTTCTATACAAGTTTGTTAGTGGTTGTTATTGTTTTTGTTGTTGGGGTTGTTAGGAGGTGCATTGCAGAGGAATAGAGGGGCGAAAACGACTAAGCTAATAAACAAGTTATAATATACAATTTACGACTGATTTTATTTTAGCAATGAACTTTAAATAAACATTTATTAGATGTAAGATGTTATTTCCATCATAGTTAATTTATTTTGCGTAAAATTAATGCGAAATTTTCTGGAAAGATAAAATGCACTATAATCAAATGTTTTTTTTAACATTATTGTCTTGTAAAACTTTTGAGCATTATGACAAGATAACGCTGCACTCGTTCATGAAACTAACAGCTAACTATCGCTCAAGCTAGTAGGTAGGTAGGTAGGTCGATAACAACCCTGTTGATTTATTTTGACCTGTTTTATGTCTAAAGGCGCTTTCACACAGAATACAATTTACAGAATCCGTATTTTTCCGTGATAACGTATGTAGTTTCACTTACCTCGGGCAGATTCTGCAGTTACGGAAACACATTTTAAGAAGGAGGATTCAGCTAGGCTGGGCAGCGTTTGGGAATCTTTGCCGAGACTTCACGTCATCCATCCCGCAATGCTCGAAAACGGGCTTGAAAAGCTATGGAAATAGCAATGCCCGGACTATCTCTGAATTCGTAAAACCTATATCGAAAGACTGCAGGCAGATACTGGATGCGTCAAGCTGAAGACAAAGCGCTACTCATTAGAGGAGGCCTTTGTCCAGCTGTGGACTAACAAAGGCTAATGATGTCACGTAGTTGAGTGAATACACACCTCATAGTATTTCGGATTAAGTAAACGAATGTTTCCAGTAACGGAGGATCCGTAAAAATGGATCCGCTGTGTGAACATACCCTTAGTTTACATCAAATATTTTGGATTTAGCACAGAGTATAGGAATACTCGATTAACCGAGTAATATCGGAGTTATCGAGTCGGTCCGGAAGACTCGCTCGCTGGCGTGGAAGGGGTAATGCTCCGTGAAATGAACAAAATGTGCCCGACCACCCTCTAGTCCCGTATCTGCCACAAATCGCATTGGGAATCCATTGTACTTTGCCCTTGTGGTGTTAAACTGAACTCTGGGCTTAAGACAAGATCTAAAGAGAGGGTTGCGTCCTAGTCTTTAAGAATGTTTTTTTTTACTAGTTTCTGCCAGCGGCTTCGTACGCGTATTTCCCCTTTCTTTTCTTAGGCACTACCGCTTGGCACTACTAGTAGAGTCAAGGGAAATTTTACTTTCCCGTGACACTACTGGTAGTGCTACGGGTAAAAGTTAATTTCCAGTGACACTACACTGTAGCCAGTAGTTTTACGGGAAATATGATTTCCCGTGGCACGAGTAGGTCGTTTGTAAAAAATCTCATAAGTTCGTCGATCGAACTAATCAATCGAACTGGTGAGAACAAACCGAGTGAGCATGCGAGTAGGCCATCTATAAGGGCTATTATATTTTTATCATAACTGCAACCTTAAACTACTTGGAACAAGGAAGGTACTGGCACTTGAGATGAGTAGATGAGTAGAAAATTATAATGTCAATGTTACGCAATATGAGTAAATGTTTTGAACAAATAAATATTTTGTTTATCTTGATATACTTAGTATTAGTAGTGCCATTGGTAATGAGATAATCCATGGGAGATTTTATAATATGCGTTTAATCAGCCAATAAGAATGGTGGTGTCACGGGAAAGTAAAATTTCCCTTGACTCTACTAGTAGTGCCAAGCGGTAGTGCCTAAGAAAAGAAAGGGTATTTCCGGTATGATAAGTTAAAGCTTGTTATAATGGATTGATATATTGAATAAAGTAAATAATTCGTCGCAGATATGTTTTACAGACCTTTACTATAAGATTCTGTGATTAAAAGTTTTTATTCATTCAAAACTATAAAAAAAAATACAGTATTATACTTTATTTATCATAATTGCTTTATGCTTCGAGGTGATAAAATATCGAACCACTGAAATACTCTAAACACACCACGCGGGTAAAAAAATAGATTGCATGGCACTTAATAATAGCTATCTATGTATAAATGTTTATATAAATGTTTCTCGTCCAATTAAAAATTAGTAGTGTATTATTTATTTTGGATTTTGTAATATTTATTTTTAGTTATTCTTATTTAGATAAACTGTGGTACACCCCTGCCTTTTCTTAAATTCATATAATTCTTTCCATCCAAAGGTTGCCTGGAAGAGATCGCTTCTAAGCGATAAGGCCGCCCATTGTACCTGTCGCATATAATGTATTTTTGTAATGATTAATTTGATTATGGTGTACAATAAAGAATTTTTGTATTGTGTTTGTATTGTATTGTAAAAAAGCAGCCTGTAGTAATAATTCCAAGTCTAGAACATGACAATACATAAATCCTTTGAAAGTTTACCTCCAACTCAGTTCCCCTCCCGTACTGAAGGCGTTCGGACGTGTCTTTGTTCCGTTTAATAAACAATCAAAGTTATTGTAAATAAGTATTCAAATATAATAAAAGTGCAACAGTGATAAAGAATTTGTGCAGTCGTACCTATCTACGCTAACGAACACCGGTGAGAATTCATTCAATAACCGGTACAATAATATTATCGAATCGCGATCGCTGTCCATAGCCGCTTATCTACCCTCTAAAATGCCGAAAACACCACCTACCTTGCATGTTCCTAACTCTGCCTCAGATACAGACAATGTATCGACGGATGGCGCAACACGGCGTCCCAAGAAAACCAAACGATTAGGTGAAGACCAAGGAGATGCATTTCAATCGTTCATGGCAGAAATGCGTGATTTATTTGATGCCTTTACTACAAAACAGGACGCTAGACTTGTCGCATTAGAGAAAAAAATAAAAACAGAAATAAAATTACAGTCGGCAGATCTCCGCACTTCCTATACAAACATAGAAAAATCTATTGATTTTATGTCAGGCCAACTCACAAGCCTAGAAAATAAAATATCAACTTTAGAGCAGGACAAGAAGGATATGACAATATGCCTTACAAAGCTGGAGGATAAAATGGAAATTATTCAACGCGAGTCTAATAAAGCCTGCATTGAAATTAGGGGCGTTCCTAAAAGACAGCGTGAGACCAAAAAAGACCTAAGTCAGCTCATGGAGAATGCCTATAAATTTCTTCAAAAGGATTTCCAACCTTCATACCTTCGCGATGCCTATCGCCTCCCAAGCAAACAAGATCAAAAAGTATCAACAGTTGTGGTTGAATTCATAAACACCTTTATCAAAGCAGACTTCTTGGAGTATATCAAGAGCCATAACCGCGCCCAGCCGCGTGATCAGCTGCGGGATACCGTCCTGGGGTTGAAGGAAAATAATCCCATTTATATTTCTGATCACTTAACTCCAAAGATGAGGCGGCTCCACTATCTATCCCGAGAACTGGCTAAATCCCACGGATATGCCCACTGCTGGACTAAGAATGGTCAAGTATTCTTGAGAAAGGCAGACCACCAGCCGTACATCTGCATTAGATCGGAGAGCCAGATTGATGATCTCAGGAATGCTAAGTGACTACATACGACTGAACGGCCGCTCACTATCTTTGGAACTCCGTATAGTGTTTATATTATTGGACAATTAATTCGTATAAATTGTTTCACGTCATATTACTACTATATATCTGTAGTTGGAGTGGCTATTTGCTATTTCACGCTAGACATATTTAAAATTAATTCAATTAGATACACTTACTGTAGATATCGAACACCACTAATTATTTATGAATTACCCACTTGTCTGTGTTGTTTTGATCACTTGAGAAATATCACATTGAATGACAATCAATATAACGTCACTTTATTCACTAAAATTCCTAATAAATGTTTCCAGTACTGTTATTTACTTGCTACTGTATGTAACTTTTACTTATTATGTATGATAAACACTATTAATTCAATTGAGAGCAACACTACTGTAATAATTGAACATAAAACAAAGCAAACAGAGTTTATGAACCTACTAAGTAGATCGCACTATGTATATCTCCACAGTATGTCTGTTCGGAACTTAGATATACATGAGATATTATTGTCTAAAATACACTATTGTAACTTGTCCGACTATCGTAATGAAGAGGGTACCTACTACTGGACCAAGAGTGAATCGCATTCCATTCATAACACAATAACAACAAAAAATGAACCTTATTTGTACTACAGTTTCAACTTATTACGGGTTTACGGACTGAAGTGCAGCATAATCGGATTGCTAGAAAAACTGATAC
Organism: Eupithecia abbreviata; assembly: GCA_943735965.1. Lineage (NCBI taxonomy): Eukaryota > Metazoa > Arthropoda > Insecta > Lepidoptera > Geometridae > Eupithecia > Eupithecia abbreviata. Next base: position 12,552,010 of record OX030985.1, read on the forward strand.
CCGCACGCATTGTATTTTTTATTCGAATATTATTATGCTACTATTTTACACAAAGGTTCAATTGCTCCCTCTTCAATGAATGTTGCACAAGTTTAATATATGTCCGCAAAGAATTCATAAAATATTCATTAGTACCTTTAGACTTAACTTTGAAGGTGCGTGCTTTGAGAATTAGCCGATATTTACTAATATTTGGTTGTATGCCGCGCGTAGACACGGTGAACTCGTACTCTGATATCCCCCGCTGCGTAACTACGATCTTTAACCTTTATTTTGACATGCTATGGAACTCCCCTTCTTGCACATATGCTTTATTTAATATTTTGGTATGGATTGTGTAAATCTAACACAGGAACTGGATGACATTTGTTTTGTACCTAACACTCTAGTTACATCGCCAGACCAATGTCTGCCATTTCTGGGAGATGTAAAGAAACAATTGACAATAGTCTCTCAAAATATAAGGAGCATTAATAAAAACCTGGATAGCTTTATGGTATTCATCTCAAGGTTAAACTTTATACCTGATCTAATTATTCTAACAGAATGCCGTTTAGATATCACCTTTAGTCCTATTATTTTACCAAATTATTTTTGCCATTTTTCGAAATATTGCTTAAACCAAAACGATGGCATCGTAGTCTATTACAAAAGTGATCTGGAAGTACACGTCTCAGAGCCACCATTCCGTGAAGCTAACTGTTTAGTTATTGATATCGAAAAAATCTATACATTAATAGCTCTGTATAGATCTCCCTCCTTTAACAATATTAGCGTCTTCCTGAACAGCCTAGATAATATATTGAGTACTTGCAAGGGAGAATGTTGCATGTTAACAGGTGATATCAACATAGACATAAAATCGGGTAGTATACATCCGCGCTTAGATGACTATATTAACCTCCTTGCACACTACGGCTATGTGCCAGGCCACTCTTACCCGACCCGTGGTCCAAACTGCTTAGATCACTTTTTTATAAAATCGCGCCTGCCTAGTAAATCGATCGTATGTACTACTGACGTAACAGATCATGATACTTTAGTATTTGCAGTTGAAAAGCAATTGGTTACAGTACCGTGCCATAAGGTAAGGACCAAAATAGGCTATGAGGGACTAGTGCATGATTTAAGTATATTTAACTGGGAAGAGTTATATACTCTGTCGGATATTAACATGGCTACAAACTTTTTTACTAATATACTTAATCAGATTATTTTGAAGCATACAATTAAACGTAAACGCAAGAAGCGACATGAAATAATCCTTCCTTGGATGACCGCAGGGCTTCTTAAATGTGCTGACCATCGAGATCAACTACATTTAAAGGTAAAGAAAAATCCAAATAATATAGATTTGCGGGCCAAATACAAAAAATATCGAAATACATGTAACAATATCATTCAAAATCAAAAAAATATGTACAATAAGAATTTACTACTTAAATATAAAGGTGATAGTAAAAATACGTGGTATACTATTAAACAAATTTGTGGATTAAACTCTAAAACTACTTCAAACATTGAACTAACCAAACTTGCTACTTCTACGACAGATTCACTTAACCTGGTTAATGATTACTTTAGTTGTGTTGGAGAGAACCTAGCTAATAATATACTGTCTAAATTGAAAGTATCACAGTCCGATCTGGCAAACAAAATAAATAATTTACCACTACAAAATAACTCAGCCGAATCCTTTTTCTTTACACCCACTGACACAGCTGAGATAGAGCGTTTAATTGGGACCTTAAAATTAAAATCCTCATCTGGTCACGATAACATAACTAATATTATATTAAAACAAGCAAAAACTGTCTTGGCGGAGCCCCTTGCTTATATTTGTAATCTGAGTATGGAGAGCGGAATCGTACCTGACAGCTTTAAACTAGCTAATGTTACACCAATTCTTAAAGATGGTGATCCAAAGTTAGCATCAAATTATAGGCCGATATCTCTTCTTAGTTGTTTATCCAAGATGTTAGAAAAACTTGTCAACCGCAGACTTTTGAAGTTTCTAGAAGATAACAAACTTCTAGCTCCGCAGCAATTTGGGTTTCGAGCCAAAAAATCCACAGAGGACGCCGTAGTTGAGCTTTGTGACCTTGTAGTCGACAAGATTGACAAAGGCTATAAATGCACTGGAATTTTTCTCGATCTTGCCAAAGCATTTGACACGGTGTCTCGTCAAATACTCACAAGGAAACTAGAACTATTGGGGATTCGCGGAATTGCACTAAGTTGGTTCACCTCCTACCTGACAAACAGAAAACAAAGAGTCCGTGTAGAAGATAAATACAGTGACTATCTGGATGTAAACTTTGGTGTGCCCCAGGGTAGTGTCTTGGGTCCAACACTTTTTTTGGTATATATCAATGATCTATGCTCCCTTGACATTACCCAGGGTCAAATCTTTACTTTTGCCGATGACACTGCTATTGTCTTCTATGGTGATAGTTGGGACTCAGTAGAGCAGAATAGTCAGATTGGATTGAATATGGTAGGTACTTGGTTACAACAAAACATCTTAACTCTGAACGTTGATAAAACTAAATTCATATCATTTCGAATTAGTGAACGAACACAGCCAATTCGACCTCTTAGTTTAAAAATTCATAATTGTTCCTTGATTGATACAACGAATTGTGACTGCCCAGTTCTTAAACAGGTGCACTCTCTGAAGTATCTTGGGGTCATTGTTGATGAAGGACTTACATGGGCTAAACATATAGAAGCTATTACTGGCAGAGTCCGGAAGCTTATGTTTATCTTTAAGCGGTTGAGAGCTATAGCAGATGAGACTCTGACAAAACTTGTGTACACTAGTCTATGTCAGTCAATCATCAACTATTGTATAGTAGCTTGGGGTGGAGCATGCAAGACGAATCTGCTAAAGCTAGAGCGCGGCCAAAGAGCAGTTCTCAAGGTAGCTCACAAAAAACCACTCTTGTATCCAACCAAAACTCTTTATCGAGAATGTAGCCTCTTGACAGTAAGGCAACTCTTCATTATGTCAGTTATTTTAAAATACCATAAAATAGCGCCTTCTAAAATTGTCATGTCCTTCCGACACATCAAATGGAAACCCCCTTTTAGGCGAACACAATTTCTTTGTAGATTCTATCCCTGGTTAGGTCCTTTCTTATACACGAAAATAAACAAGACACTTAACTTATTTTCCAAAACCAGAAGAGGTTGCAAACAGACCCTACATTCATGGCTTCTTGATATGGACTATGATGAGACGGAGGCCATCTTATCATACTGTAGGTAAATAAATAGATATAGAAAATAGGTATGGCAATTGTTAATTTTTATTTTATTTTATTTGTATATATAGTAGCACGTAACGGAACTGAAGTAACAAGTCAAAGTCATTCAAGTATGTTCCGAACAATACTTTAGTACTTGTCACTCTAAATTAGAACCAAACTCCTTTTTGGTCTCTACGGCACAGGGTATCCTAGTGTAGAGATCAAAGTGAGATCACTATAATATTTAGTCCTAGTATATTAGCAAAATATGAATAATCTTAAGTTGATCTGATTGTGTTTCTATGTATGCATGTATTTTTGATCAAATAAATTATTATTATTATTATTATTATTAACTCTTGAGAACATTTTATAACACCTTTGTACAGACTACTGGCAGACAAACGAGTTCGGATCAGGTTTCAAATACATCACTCTACGCCACGGGCTGTAAAATACAGGGACGTATATTATTTCACCTCAGGATTTGAATGGAATAATATCATTTTTGAACGGGTATTGTCAGCTTACAAAGGAAAATATAGATAATAGTAATTATAGGACGCATTACGTAATTACCCGTGGGACAAACGTGATCTTGACTGGAGACCACGACTCAGTAAACTTAGTGTAGGACGCCCTCCGACCAGGTGTGATCACGACCTGCGAAAGACTGCAGGTAGATGCTGGATGCGTCAAGCTGAAGACAGGGTGCTGTGGCGCTGTGGGGGAGGCCTATGTTTAGCAGTGGATTAACATAGGCTGACGATAAAATAACGGATAACTTACTGTACTGACCAACACATAAAAAACTAAATATGAATAACCAGTACAAAAGGCGGACTTATCGCTTAGAGAGAGAGTTGTTCGAGTGTTCGTTTCCAAAAACTATACACTACAATACAATTTATTCAAATGCTATATTGTACCGCAGACTATTATCTACCTAGGTAAATAAATAAATAAATAAATAAAGCTGGACAATTCACACAGCATTATCTAGCCCCATGGTAAACAGAGTTTGTGTTATGGGTACTAGATAACTGATATACATAATATGTACAATACATTACATATGTAGATAGTTTTTATTATACATAGGAAACGACCAGAACACCTGAAACAAATATCTGCAGATCGTACACACATTTGTTCCGAGGCGGGAATCGAACCCGCAACCTCCTGCGTCGCAGGCGGACCGTCGCCCACCGCGCCACATCGGTCGTCGAGGTGCTTAGTTTCATTTTCAGTTTATTTATTAATAACGTCTATATGTCATTTTATAAATTATCAATTATCGGTAGATAATAGAGTATATCATATAAATTCAAATAAATTTATTAAAAATAAAAATAATGAATTATAAAATGTTCACTAAACTTATAGTGACATTGCTTAATGAGCCAGAATTTTAGTTTGCTTTTGAAGGATTGCGTTGAGGAGGCACTGACAACCGTAGCTGGAAGCCACAGCCGGCCCCATTACATGCACCAGCTTCGAGGATCTCGTGAGACGCCGCGGCACAGCTCTCAGCCTATAATCCAGTTGTCAAATCGCCCTAGCTCACTATCCTATCGGTATCGATTCCTACAATAGCACACTAATGGCTTTCCTTCCAAAGCTCTTTGATTTCCTTTACTTCTTTCAAGACAAGCATATAGTACGTTACTTGTAAAAGGTATTGCTGATACAGTATCGTACGATCTCGAGGGCAAACTTTGAACTTTTATATCAAGAGGTTTGTGGAAGGTCAATCCTCTAACTATGTTAGGTTTCTTCGTAAGCGATAAGCAACCCATTGTACTTTTATGTTTGAAAAAAATTAAAAATATGTTTATTACTACATATAAACAGAACTATAGTTAATACAGATTTGGTATGGTTTAAGTAGACTGAATTAATTAACAAAAGTGCTAATGATTCCCACACTAGGCTGGGCCTGTATCGTGGGAATCAATATGATTACCTGGTAAGAATTGCCTCAATTTAATGACATGTTAATGTCTTTGCTTTTTGTTGAATATATAAAACAAGATGCACCCTGCGGCTTCGCCCGCATGGGAATTTATATGTCAAATGGTTTATAAACCTTCCTCTTGAATCACTCTATCTATATTTAACAAAAACCTCATCCAAATCCTTTGCGTAGTTTAAAAAATCTAAGCATACATAGAGACAGACAGACAGTGGGAAGCGACTTTGTTTTATACTATATAGTGATATTGATGTACAATAATGAGTTTTGTATTGTATAGTAAACTTGCTGCTGCCCTCGGCTTCGCGCATTCTTTTCTGAAATAGAATAGGTAGTCACCTATGACCACCTCCGGTACGCAAAACATAAAATACCCGCTTATCACAAACCTCATTATGAATGTTCTCTCAATTCTAAAAAAAGGTCTAACAACAAACTTCGCCCTAAAAAAAGGTCCACCAACAAACTGCATCATCATAAAAAGATTCGCGTAAACTCTTATCACATAGAACCGTCCTTGGGGCGAAGGTCAAGGGCGCAGATAAGAAGGGCTCACATGTGACAGATATCTGTCGTGTGACGTTAAGGGCTGCGAGGGATGAAGGTTGTGTCATACTTAGATGACAGAAACAGGTAAGTAATTTTGCCATACTTAAATGACAGAAACAGCTAAGTAATTTTGCCATACTTAGATGACAGAAACAGCTAAGTAATTTTGCCATACTTAGATGACAGAAACAGCTAAGTAATATTGCAATACTTAGATGACAGAAACATCTAAGTAATTTTGCCATACTTAGATGACAGAAACAGCTAAGTAATTTTGCCATACTTAGATGACAGAAACAGCTAAGTAATATTGCAATACTTAGATGACAGAAACATCTAAGTAATTTTGCCATACTTAGATGACAGAAACAGCTAAGTAATTTTGCCATACTTAGATGACAGAAACAGCTAAGTAATATTGCAATACTTAGATGACAGAAACATCTAAGTAATTTTGCCATACTTAGATGACAAAAACAGCTAAGTAATTTTGCCATACTTAGATGACAGAAACAGGTAAGTCTAAATATGCGTAAACAATTAATTAAGCAAAATCGTGTTCATAGCAATAATAAAAAGCTGTTAAAAATAAGTAAATCTGAATGGCAAGTTTCTTTTTAATTCAGTATATAAATATTTCCTACTAGTACATATCCCAATAAAGTGTAAAAACATAATTATTGCTTCCTAACTTCGTCTCAGGTAGAAAGTATTTTGCTACGCAATTTAAAACAACAACAGAAGCCGGTACATTCCCTTAACACCTCTTTAGTGTTTACACATTTCCCATCCAGTGGTTCAGGTTTAAAATAACGATTTAAGATCGAAGAGATCATGGCGCATGCAACTGTGCCGAAATATTGGATAACTCAAAAATCAAATCATGGTAAATATCCCGTTTGTAAATGACTTTAGTAACGATTTTAACGTTCATACAACTAAAACTGCGAGCTCTCGTGTATGGAAAAATATTTTAGCTCACAGGGTGGTCGATATTTATTTCGAGCTTATATACTTTGTGAACAAATCAGGGTTGGAAAAAAAACTGTTTTTTTTATATTTTATAAAACAAACAGTTCAAAATGATTAAAACAACTGTTTTTTATGTTTTTTTTTTAAATAAGAATAGATAGATATATAATTCCTTTATTACATACTTAAAAATGAAACAAACAAGACAGAATAAAATACAAAAATGTGACAATATGGCGGTCTTATCGCTCAAGAACTATCTCTACCAGACAACCGTGATATGTGACAATTGAAGAATGTGCATCTAATGTAAGTTCCTGTCTTTTGCTGCAATAAATACTTTTTTTACTTTTTACTTTAGATAAATAAGGTTCAACCTTGGTCTCATTTCCTCCCATCCCAAACGAGTACGAGTTTTGTAAAGTACACAATAAAGACCCGTCCTTTCGGTACATCTTACACGTCAACGATCGGTACTAGATACGCGCGCTAGTGAGACGTTTGTTGCGAGTAAAATGTTTACAATCATAGTGTCCTCGGTTGGATGGGTACATAAAAGTTTCTTATTTAGGTAACCGTTTTATTCATACGGAGCTTTTTCGAGAAACAAGACCTTTATGAGGGTCGGACGTTAAAACTTTTTAGAGTAAAAATCGTCGTTAGCCTACTAAAACAAATGGTGTCTTTTTACCTTAGAAAGCCATTAAAATATAATAAGTAATTTTTAGTACTAACCCCTAGTTATAAGCCAACTAACACAAACGATTGTAAAATATCATGAAAAGGGTTATGGTTGGGGGTTGTGGTGGATGGCACCGGTTGATACCCAAACAACCCTTTGAGATTGGTAAGGGGTATGGTGTTTGGTTAGTGGTCAAGTAAAGTCACAGGCATGGACTATAATTTACAAGACATACTAAACTGGTTGTAGGTATAGCTATTTCCGCCAACTTATGGTTAAATGGTATGAGATGGTTAAGGGTCCGGCGACCCTCGCTTGCTGAAATCGCTCCGAATATCGCTGTCCCTTGCGCCGCGCCACATGCGTGCGCGATAGCAAAATTAGCCGTTCAAAGTTTGGTTTGTTCCGTAATACCAAAAATAATGACAGAAAACTTTTTGTATTCTTCACAAAGTATTGTTATTCTGTAACTAGACAATATAAGCTATGTTCCTTAATAAATAAAACGTAAGATATTGATGTTTTTAATACGAAACAAATAGCAAGAAAACATGTCCATTTTCGCATAAAAATGTGCAAAATGAGATTGGCTTTCATTTCATTTTAGGTAAGTATTTTGAAAAAAACAAACTATTTGGGAACCTAGATAAATACTATTTTAGTACAAATAATGCAATATTATAGTGGAAATATGCTTGAATTAGAAATAATTTTGGTATTACGTTTGTATGAAGAATTCGTCCCTCCGGAGGCCCCTTAATATATGGTTGAAATGGTTGAACCGTGACGAAGGCGGTTGATCGCGAACTGAGTAAAATTATGTAAATTGCGAGCAAGTACGAATTTGAATGCGTACTTGCACGTTGCAGTTGACTGCAATCGCAGCTAAATGCATATCTGCTGCATGGTCGGTCTACCCGAATAAATTGAATGAATAATATAGAATTTTAATAATATTTTCTCTGGCTGTGTGCTCTAGCAAGTGAATAGAAAATATCTATATTATTATATATAATATAGATATTATGCACACAGCCAGAGAAAATATTATTAAAATTCTATATTTTTATATTATTTAGTTATATACGTTGTTATTTGTATAAGTTCTGCATTCTTAAGTGATTTAATTTAGTCTTTTTCGTGACGTCTTCTGTACGGGTTCTAACGGAAGACCAGTGCTGGCAAGGTCTCTTACGGAGCTTAGTCAGCATTAGGCTGAGTTAGAGCCTTTAATAACACCTCTGTACATAAATGTACCTATTCTATAATTGTGTCTTTTATATGTTGTTATAAATAAAAGTCTTTCATTATTTAAAAAATAAAGTAAAAAAATAAAAACAAATCTAACTAACTAACTATATTAACTTAAATTTTCAAAACACCTTCTTAATTTGGCGTAACGGATGCACTGCAACGGAGATATATAGCAGGTCCCTAACAATTTCCCTTAGTAACTTAACGGAAGGGCGAAGTCACGACTACTCGTAAATTGACAAGTGGCAGGCATCCGTTATGCTGTCACGTGACGTGATTCATTAACGTCTACGTTTTACGTTACAGAAGTTAATCACGAATAATTCACGTAATAGCTTTTGAAGGCGGTATCTGGGTAATTTTATACTGAGACTGTTTTTCATTAAAAATCATTGGTATTATGTAGGCCTTCTTTGAAAATAAATTCGGGTTGATAAATTGATCACAACCAAGTTGAGTATCATCATCATCATCAGCCTATAGCAGTCCACTGCTGGACATAGGCCTCCCCCAATGAGCGCCATAACGCCCTGTCTTCAGCTTGCGGCATCCAGCATCTACTTGCAGTCTTTCGCAGGTCGTCATCCCACCTGGTCGGAGTATGCTCAATAAAAAATATCACATATAATGTTTTAACTATTCGATATTTTTACGCTTTATTTTAAAACTGCTGAGCTGTGGTCGGAAATTATGCATCAGCTTAGATGAAATATATACCTGAAATATCATTACGAATTTAATGTCTTAGAAGTAAATAAATGGAAAATCTTGTTTTAATGAATGTTTTTTACAACGAGACATTTGCTGCCATACCACAGAGAGTTCAGTATATTAAAAACTTTTAATAAGTTATCTGATTATTAAATCTTAAATTAATTAATTACTAACTATAATACAATACAATTAATTTTTATTGCAAACCAAATAAAAACAGATACACAAGACAGGAAAATTTAACTGTTTCCTGTATATGAATAAATGCAATCTATCTATCAAAGCGTTATTTATGACACCTACATACAATCACAGTAATGTTGCCCAACAATGAGAAAGTTTAATGTTTCGATAAATGGATGGATGTTTGTTACTTCATCACGCCGAAGCTACTGAACTAATCGGGCTGAAATTTTGCACACCTTGCACTTGTAGTTCTAAGTCTGGAGTAAAACATAGACTACTTTTTATCCCATAAATCAGTTCTTATGGGATAAAAGTACCTAACCTTAATTTTTTTTTTTCCTTTCAATAGAAACAACGCGTGTAATGCCGCGGCCAGAATCTAGTATTACATGAAAAAACTGAATTGTTTAGTCTTGAGTAGGTACGTACAACATTACATTTAAAAGAAGTCCAATAAAACCTTAACTATTTGTTGTTCTAAAACTACTAAAACTCGCAAAGGCACATTGTTACGAAAGCCGTGGGTTGAAGCCAGTCCCAATATAATAACAAATTCGGCGGCGTTGGTATGACGGAGTGACGTCACCGACGACGTTGATGGATGGTGGCCACGCTTCAAGTCAATTACTAAGCCGCGGGGCCCATACTTCGATGTTTTCCCACTTTATAATACTGCGAGAGTGAATTGAAGTTTGATGTGAAATATCGCTGTACTCGCTTCCTTCTGTGTATTCTCAACACTTCCACTGTGATCCTACGAAGGACTGCAGGCAGATGCTGGATGCGGCGAGCTGGAGACAGTGTGCTATGGCGCTCACAAGGCGAGGCCTATGTCCAGCTGTGGACTACTATAGGCTGATGATGATGACTGCGATCACTCTTACCGCTGCCAAGCGCAGCGAACGTGTCAAAACCCCCTTGTTTGGGTAACAGCGGATGTTATTTAAGCTTATAATTTACTAGAAACTCCGACTTCTGCCAAACCAGCGCGTCAAACATGCGGGATGCGTGACGCGAAGCAGGAGCGTCAGCAATGCGAAACTTTACCATTAAAAATTTCTCGCGTCGCGGTCGAGTTGGTGTATAAAGCATCATTGTATTGCCATTGCATCGTCCGCCGCGCGGCTGACGCTCTCACTTTGCATCTCGCGTCTTAGACGCTCAATTTTGACCGAGCTTTATTACAGACAGAATCTTTTTTTCCGTATAAGAGCGCACAGGACCTTTACTATTATTATTTTCAATCGTAACTATCCCATGTATTTACAAAAAAATACCTTGTTACCATACATATTTGACGACCGATGTGGCGCGGTGGGCGAAGGTCCGCCTGCGACGCAGGAGGTTGCGGGTTCAATTCCCGCCTCGGAACAATTGTGTGTACGATCTGCAGATATTTGTTCCGGGTGTTCTGGTCGTTTTCTATGTATAATAAAAAATATCTATCTATGTAATGTATTTGTATTATGTATATCAGTTATCTAGTACCCATAACACAAGCTCTGCTTACCATGGGGCTAGATAATGCTGTGTGGATGTTCCAGCATTATTTATATTTATTTATTTATATTATTTATATATAAGTAACGTTTTTGGCAAATAAAAAAAACTCTATTTTATCTTACTCCTGGGCAAACGCCTCTCATCTCCTTCCCCTCCTCAAAATTTTACAGAACCTATTAAAGTAAATATACAGAATGAATAGGAAATTATCGCTCATGAGCGGTTTTTTTAAAGAATATTCTGTAAAAACCTACGTGATATTCGCCGATACGGGGAGTATCGGCGAATATCACGCCCTTTCACACATGTTAGATGGAATGATAGTCGGCTCGACCCTCCACGCTTCGCGTAACTTAACTTCGCGTTTTAGACACTGTACATCTTAGGTAAACTGAGTTTAAATTTTATTGCCACTCAGGCGTTTTGCGTCTTATGTTTTTCAAATCTTAGGGAAATTGAGATTAATAAATTTAACTTATCAGGCATATTACTTTTTAGACATCCACGTTAGGCATTTTGCTACAAAGGCTAAAAGCGTTTTAGATGACCCACCCATGAGCGGAAATTATGGATTTTCATTCGTTCCTTTTAATATACTTAAAGTTAAATAGTTATGTACAAATAATCTCATAAGCTACTTTGCTACGGTATTTTCTTGCCCCTATTTTCTCAATTTCCCTTCCACATTAAATTCAAAGTCCATTTCCCCGCATCGGAATCGAACCCGCCACTTATCAGCAGGTTTATGTGCTACCGCCACACGACCCACCACCACATGCTAGAGGTGAATGCACTAGACACGAACTGCTATAGAACAAAGAGTATTTTACCTGCGTCAAGAAACACTTCTTAAATATGTGCTGTGATATATTTACACTATATTATTAATTATACACTATAATACCTATAGAAAACTGAAGTAAAATCTTCAGTTACAAACTACTGCTTTTTACAGTTAAGGACGCCTGTAATTATTATTATTATGATTAATGATTATTTTAAAATCAATGCCTTTTTAAATTTGTATGGTCCGTAACCTATAAATTTGGAGTTCTAGTAAAATAGGAGGATTTTTTTACACTAGTATTGATATGCTTTTATTGGCTTGTACAGCATCTAAGACATTTTGATCAAAGAAATACTTTCGCAATGAATAAATAAAACGTCATCATCAATCTAATCAACCATTTTTTTTTAAACTTTTTTGTCTATATTTATTTATTAGTTTAAAGAGCTTTTTTTTTATTCAAAAAATTGAAGTGAACAGTAAAATAATTTTATTTGATAATAATTTAATGTATAAAATATGACTTGTCTATGCGCTTATTTTGTAAGCCTAAAGAAATAAATGATTTTTTACTTTTACTTTACTTTTTTATCCAATAACATCCCTAGTCAAAATTGAATTTTAATCAAAATAAATAAAAACACAAAACCAACGAGAAATTCATGGAACAATCTAAATTTAAAAGTTATTTAATGTTCTGTTCGTTTTCCAACTCTCACTTCTGTGCTCTGTGGTTTTAAACTTGGAACGATCGCGTTGGAGGCGCTTCCGGTCCGTGCACGCCACTTCCGCTTTTATCGCAGTCGGCTGAAAAACGTGCCCGAGTTGTTGTAAAACAAATTACAGTCAGTTTTCCAGCACACGTTGTGTGTTTAGCTCTAGGAATAATATAATTAGATTTACTTTGCTCTTGTTTAGATTTCGCGATAATCGATTTCGCGATAATAAACCCAGCATCTGCTCTGCCATAGCACATGCTGAGTGGAGACCGATTTTGTCAGTTTCTGTCTTCTGTTAATCTAAGTTTAATTTATAAAATAGTACTCTAGTTCTGACAAAATAAAAATCTTTTTACTTTACTTTATGTACTTAATACAATACATAACATGGAAAGATATTTTTTATTATACCTACATAGATAACGACCAGAACACCCGGAACAAATATCTGCAGGTTGGTTTTGTCGGTCGTTTATATAACTAAGCTCGAAAAGCTAATTAAATGGGATAAGTCGTTTTTAGATTTGTAAGTGTTCAAGCAGGTAATATTTCTATTTTGTGTAAAAGTAAAAACAATCCAACAATAACCATCATCATCCGCATTCTACACAATGCTGGGCATAGGTCTGAGTCTTCCACCAAGATTCTACGCTATAGCTGCATACCTTTTCGCGACGTAATAGAATAATGAGATATAAGATAATGAGTTGTATCCCATAATTGAATGCACGTTTTTATGCTGCACGGTAGCGGTGATGGATTATTACGCGCAAGCTTTAGTTGCGGGATTTGACCTATTTTACTAAATATCCAACAAATCAAAGTAAGTAAATTCAAATTTTACTAAAGCTTCAACTTCAGTGTTTCCATATAAACTGCACAAACACATAAATCAAATTAACGTGAGCTAATTTTCGTAATGGCCGCCAATCTACATGAATAAAATAAAAGTTAACAGCTGCTCTAAAGCGCTCCAATTGAAAGCTATAACGGAGGAGTTTATGCTTGAATGCAGGGGAAATAGCTGCTCTATATATTACCAGCACGGAAGTTGAGCTGTGAAGGGAAACAAGTAAGGTGGTATATTTTTTAATATTATTATTCAGATTCTATAGGACTGCATTGTTCGATGTATCGACCACGGAGGTATATGAGCATCATCAGCAATTTGGCCTAAGTAGGTTACCCGTGCCGAGCGCGGACCGGGCGCCTACAGAGGTCAGTGCATCACCAGCAGCCATTCAAACACCACTCATTACCATCATATTAGTCGTAGTTTTATACAATAAATAAATAAATAATGCTGGACAATTCACACAGCATAATCTAGCCCATGGTAAGCAGAGCTTGTGTTATGGGTACTAGATAACTGATATACATAATACAATACATAGATATATATATTTTATTATACATAGAAAACGACCAGAACACCCGGAATAAATATCTGCAGATTGTACATACAATTGTTCCGAGGCGGGAATCGAACCCGCAACCTCCTGCGTCGCAGGCGGCCCTCCGCCCACCGCGCCATATCGGTCGTCTATCAATATAGCTATTGTAGGGACAATAGCTATATTGATAGACGACCGATAATAATAGTAATAATAGTCGAGTATAGGGATACTCGACTATTATTACATCAGCACCCCGGGAAGAGCTAGCCGCGATTCCTTTACGCATTGTCACGATACCTTATTTGAAGATCTACTTAAATGGTCCTAACTTCTACGGGCGTCCTAACTTCTGAGGGCGTCCTGCACTACTTTTACCGGGTCGTGGTCTCCACTCAAGAACACGTTTGCCCCAGCGGCCGTCGGTTCTTCGCGAGATATGGCCGGCCCACTGCCACTTCAGCTTGCTAATTCTTAGAGCTATGTATATTACTTTGGTCCTCTAAAAAGGTACGCAATCCGAAAACTTACTCACTTATATACACAATAAAGGGATTTTAATAAATATAAATAGGTATATCATAAAAATGTTTTAATATTTGCTAACCAAAACAACTAAATTACGTGCTAATCGCAAAGTATTTAACCTTTTTGTTGGTCACGAACCTTTTCCGGCGCGATAAGAAATTGGAGAATTTGAGCATTTGGGTTGCCATGCCAGTAGCTCATTTAAATTATTTATATTATTTTAATTAGGTACGTATTAAATAACGTATTCAGATTTCTATACATTTAGAGAATTAGAAGAGTCGTAGTGAAGTTTTACTTCTATTTCCTATTAGAACTTGTAAAGGTATATTGTAGTAAGTATCTGAACTGATAGTTATCGAAAATGTGGTTTATTTCGCGGTAGAGGTTATCCTGGACCTTTGCCATTTTATTTTAAGATCTAATAAGATTAACCGTTACCGCGACGTTACTTTCAAGATTACTTTTACAAGGTAGTTCAATGATTTTAATCATCTCACGACAATGATACGCAAATTTCTAGAACCATTAACTAAAACGAAAAAACACATTTATTTTGATTGGAATTCTTTACATACTACCCACCTGGTAATATTTTAACAACCTTGACTCCCACACATCATTCGTAGCGGTTGCTAGGTACATAGTCATGTATTTGATATTAACCTCTATTTCACCCATGTGTAGGAAGTGGGCCCGCAAGGGTTAAAAGGTGACTATTATGCTTTAATATTAACAACTTGGTTAACATTCATCGTGATTCAAATACAAACAGTAGTTTTTTTTCAATTCAATATTTTTCTTAAAAATAAGCATTCTCTCATTAAGTGCCATCTGATATCGACCACACAACGATACTACTAGAACTTTTTTAGTAGTCAACAAACAATTAAAAAACAATAACAAGAAAAACACACACTCAACACATTTCCTATGTAAAAAAATCGAATACTACGTTATTTAAGTTTTGTATTATGGATTTTTTCTGCTCAATCGAATTTTCTTCTAGAAAATTACCCGTGTTAAAATAGCCTCACAATACAGGAGCAAGCTGAATGTGCTACAGTTTAATAATAAAACTTCTGAAATCAAATCATGGTAAATATCCCGTTTTAAATGACTTTATTTGCAGTATTTCACCCAAAATTCTGCGAACATAAAACTCATAAGCCCGCGCCGTGGACCAAAAGGCACTTCCGAGTATTTCCGCATTTTATCTTATACCTTCCTATCTGGAGGGTCCGGCCGGTAACTTTGCTGACCACACGAGCAGGGAAATCAGGATATCTCACTCATTATATCAATTACATAGGTTAATGCAGTAAAAGGAATATCAGAATCCCTTCAATGTAAAGTACATATGTAGATTGTCAAAAAGAAGTTGAACTACGCGAGGTTGACATTCCTGTGACGCACCATGTGTGTTTAGGTATGAGAACCCACTGTTAATGCATTTTGTGATCCGGCATATACATTTTACATAAAACAGTATATAAAACGTATCATATAATATGATTTGTTTTTTAATATCTAGAAACAGACTTCAAATTTCTTAGTTTTTAAGGTTTTGGGATAATAATATAAAAAATCAACGAAAATACAAAAAAAATACATACAGTCTAATATAGAACCTCCTTTTTTGTGGTTCTTTACGCCGGTTAAAAAGAAGGCCTAATAAGCCAAGGTTCCATAACTTTACAAGAACCATCCAAGCCCACTATAGTCTTAAAGTATTGCTTGGTCGGTCTTGCATGCTAGAAAACTAAAAGTTAGATTCCTAAGGACCACTTGTAACATTAATTTGAAAAATCTCAACCACTATCGAGTTTCAAGTATCTGTCTGGCAACGCTTGTTTGGTTAATTGGACATCGGATAAATCCAAAATCTATCATAATATTTATATTAGATTTTTGGGTATTTTGTTTTTTTTAGTACTTTATTTTAATTTTGATATTCATATTTGATATATAGGTCCCTAAGTTTGTATTACTTATGTGCCTGAAATAAAAGATTTTTTATTTAATTATTTATTACCAAGTAATTTTCTAAAATGGTTTGTTATTAATAAATGTATTTCTATTCTGTTCTAATCATATGAAGTAATGTACCATGATATAGTCTATAGTCTTAAATCTTTGAACACAATGATTCCATTCTGATCCCTGTGGATTCTTCCTGACCCAGCTATTCTAAGAACACTGTGCCTAAAGCCAGGTCAGGTGCCCCTAAGAATTAATTTGCATATTTTTCAAACGAATACGTTTTAATTACGCAGTTAATTAGGGAAAACATTAAATTAGTCTATCTCAGGCTGCTTACGAGATTGATGGGGTTCTAAATTTGGTGTTGAGAGCGTGTTTTTTGTAAAAGCGAAAAAAAAAATTGGTTTAGGTGTTTAATGAGGGTAGGCTTTGAAATGTGAACTCAATTCAGATTAATTTAGTCCTCAATTATTCAAAGTCCAAAGTCTTTCATAGCTTGTTTGGCTCCCCTTCATCATATCACACTTTATTAAGCCGGGCACGTATCTACCTCATCTTTAAATGAAAGGAAATGCTTGGATTTACGTATGAATTATTATTTCAATGACATTTCCTCGTAAAAGATGCCCGAATCGCCTGTTTGGGTGAATAACACTGACTTTGAAAGCCGTCGGTATAGTATAATGTATGTAAATAAATATATATAATAATAAATAATAAATAATGCTGGACAATACACACAGCATTATCTAGCCCCATGGTAAGCAGAGCTTGTTTTATGGGTACTAGATAACTGATATACATAATACAATACATTACATAGATAGATATTTTTTATTATACATAGAAAACGACCAGAACACCCGGAACAAATATCTGCAGATCGTACACACAATTGTTCCGAGGCGAGAATCGAACCCGCAACCTCCTGCGTCGCAGGCGGACCTTCGCCCACCGCGCCACTTCGGTCGTCAAATCAAGTCGTGTGCCTACCCTCGGAATAACACACGATAAATAAATCTTACATAATTATAATATAACCAAATAAATTATAGAATTATTAATTATAAAAATTCTGTACTTAGATTACGAACTATTTTGTATTTTTCTTGTTATTTCGTAATGTATTTTCTTTGTTTCCTATGTATTATTTATCTTTGACATATAAGAATATTTCTTATAAATAAAGAACTGAACTGAACTTACTAAGGTATATCCTATCCATCCATGGTTGTCTGGTAGAGATCGCTCTTGAGCGACAAGACCGCCAATTGTATGTAGTTTCTTAAGTTTTTTATTTTACATTGTTCTAGTATTTAAATGTGCAATAAAGAATTATCTATCTATCTACATTATACATACTTATTGACAACCATCCCATACACCCTATTAACAAAAATATATAAAAAAAAAATTGTATAAGTTATAGATAGATAGATAACACTTTATTACACCACACAAAATAGAAAATAATACAGAGATAAAAACTTAGAATAAAGGTATAAAGGGCGGCCTTATCGCTGAGAGCGATCTCTTCCAGGCAACCTTGGTTATAGTTACAAATGAAGACTGCGACTCGGCATATAGGACGCCCTCCGGCCGGGTGGGATGACGACTTGCGAAAGACTGCAGGCAAATGCTGGGTGCGTCAAGCTGAAGACAGGAGGGCGTATGGCACTTATTAGGGGAGGCCTATGTCCAGCAGTGGACTACTATAGGTTGATGATAACGATGATGAATGATGATATTTACAAATAAAGTAAGAGTTAAATGTTGAACAAAAAGTTAAAAACTGCGGCGTAAGCTCTTCGCCCGCCTGCTGATACGACATTAGAATAGAGCAAACTTGTATGTTAAAAAAGTACTTCATCATCATCATCAGCCTGTAGCAGTCCACTGCTGTACATAGATCTCCCCCAATGAGCGCCATAGCGCCCTGTCTTCAGCTTGCCGCATCCAGCATCTACAGTCTTTCGCGGGTCGTCATCCCACCTGGCCGGAGGGCGTCCCACTCTACGTACAACGTAAAAAGTACTAGCAATCATAAATTAGTATTTTAGATGGAAAAGATTTAGAATTATTTCGATGTATTATTATTTAGGCTAGTTAGTCAACGATTTAGTGGGTGACGCAGGAGAGCTTGTATTGTTGTAAGATTATACGTTAACTACAGTAGATAATTAATGTTTTTTTTTAAATTAAGTAAGTACCAAGTGCTTAGACAAACCAAGCATATGCTTTAAGTCACTATTAACTAAGTTATGTAACCTAATTGTACTTAATAAAATAATATATCTATCTTATACTAAACCAATTGTTATTATCCAATAATAATAATAACAATCAATCCGCAATCTCCCCTATAGCCCGATTACCCAGTCCACCCATCCATCACAATAGCCTGGTTTTATTTCTTTCATTTTTCTTTGCAATAGTCTCTACACCTCGCGGATACCATCTTTGGGTGTATCATATTGTGCACCCGAGGATGATACCCGCTATGTGTAGCCATCGCTTTTAGATTAACTTCTCAAAGGGCCTCTGTGCTGTTGGCTTCGGCCCCACGCAAGCCTTCCAAAGGACCGGGTCACGTTATGGCCCGAGATCATGGTAAAATAACAATCAAACATTCTCAACATCTGAAGAGACTCTCGCTCTTGGACTCGGCACGCATTGTCAGGTAGTTCCTATCTCTGCAGCCCTAGTCACCGGCCGCTTGAGCCTAGTAAAATAGGTAGCAATGTTGAAGCTAACAACAAATAGATACCCCAACACCCCACGGGGTGGGGGCGTACTGTGTCAACGGTGTGGGACCATCCGTCGAAAGGTCACGGTCAGGACAAACCGACGGCTTTATCCGAATATCCTCTGTCGTATTATTTTCAACGAGGATTGGTCCCTTTTGAATATTTGATTCTATATTCTGAAGGGACCGGTTGCGGTTTAGGATTTTTAACAGTTATTTTCTTTATACGACCATTTAAAAAATTACAAAAAATAAATATGTACCTATATAATAAAAAATATATATAACAACTAAACTTTATTAGCGAGGAAGGCAGGTAGTAATAGCCGATAGATAAAATAAATAAATAATGCTGGACAAACATCATCTTGCCGTAAGCCAAGCAGAGCTTGTGTTATGAGTACAACTTAATAGCATACTAATTTATTCCAGATAGGATGTATAGATTCAAAGAAATACATAATAGCATATTTAATTCAGGGATGCCGTTTTAAATTTTTTGGAAATATGTAAATAGGTTTATTTTAAGTTTAATATTAAGTGGTAGTTAGTAGCGTGTTGGCGCATCTTATGAATATTAGTTAGTAAACTTTTTATTTAAGTTTTCTTGTATTTCTTTGTCGCTTCATATAATATATAATAAAATATTTTATCAAATAAATAAATGTATTATGGCGCTGGTCATAATATCAGAACGCAATTACTATATCTGTCAAATAATTACTACTAAATAATATCGAAATCCCAAGCTACAGTCGCTTTAGTATAGTTTACTACTCTGTGACGTAGGATGGTTAACCCTCGGCATGCCTGGTGGTAAAAAGTTACATGGTATGCCTGGTGGGTCTGTGGGACCCGGATTTAATAAAATAAACTTTGGGGTAGATGCTGTGTACAATTATCCTAATTTATTGTTTTTTATTGAAACTTGCTTTATATTTAAGGGAGATAAGTAAAAAAAAAATTAAAATCAAATGTTAATTAATAAAAACTGTTATTAAACATTTATACTCTTTTCAACGTCAAATTAAACTATTATGATTACAAACATGCAAAATCAACTTAAAACAAATGAGATCTTGATTAGACTTCAGGAAAAATTAGGCACTTCTATAAACTTATATCTTATATCAAAATCTCTAGTCCTCCTCACTTAAAACATCGTTTTCTAGAGCCTCATTTTGAAAGCAGTTTGCACTTAAAAATGTTACACCACGTGCCTGGTGGGGCCCGGACTGTGAAATCTAGTGGTTGGCGTAAAGGGGTTCATAACGGTCAGCTACTGAGAGCGGTAAAGTGCGAAATTCGAATTCGGATACAATACAACGGTTTTTCTGCGTTGGTGGGTCTAAGGGACCCTACCAGGCATGCCGAGGGTCTACGTGACTCATACTATGCACTTTAGTACATCAACTATCCGCTAGAGGTGCTGTAAAAGTGTTCATACATTTTGTTTTCTACAGTCCCTAGCGATAATATAGTTCTAGAGATCTACATATATTATCTATATTGACGACCGATGTGGCGCGGTGGGCGAAGGTCCGCCTGCGACGCAGGAGGTCGCGGGTTCGATTCCCGCCTCGGAACAATTGTGTGTACGATATTTGTTCCGGGTGTTCTGGTCGTTTTCTATGTATAATAAAAAATATCTATATATGTAATGTATTGTATTATGTATATCAGTTATCTAGTACCCATAATACAAGCTCTGCTTACCATGGGGCTAGATAATGCTGTGTGAATTGTCCAGCATTATTATTATTATTATCTATCTAGCGATCGTATAGATTGGTAAAACTCATAGACGACTGCATCCGACCTTTGTCGTTCCGGTAAACTGTCTGTGTGTTGTACATTTTGCACGTGTAAGACTACCTAATCTTACACGTGCAAAATGGTGGATTTTCCAAACAAAAATAAAATATCGTGAAGCCATTGAATTGGTTATTTCAGGAATTTCATATTACTGGAAATTAAATGCTGCCAGCGAAAATGCTTTACACAACATTTCAGTTATTTGAAACTTTGTTTGACATTCTGGTTTTATGCATGACTAGTTTCTGACCGCAGTTTCGCACGCTTTATTCGGTATAATTATTAACTTATATAAGGTGATATGAAACATGTGTACCAAGCCGAAAGGGGGTGATCCTGGGCCATGTCAAATATTGATTTATTTTATGGAAAAAATTAAGACCTTTTTGAGTTCTTTTACTATTATTATTTTAAGCACTGGTTTTGCTGAAGAAACAAGTATTTGTCAAATATTTTATACTGATGAATAATAATGCAAGGATGCGTGCTAGAAAACATTTATGAAGAAAACTCAACAAGAATTGTAATAAAATAAACCCTAACCCGTTTCGTCTAAGTGCACATGTTACGTGGCACCCTGTCTATAATTTTAGGCACACAAGCTCATCGGAACAAAATTTCCGCCCAATTCATGAAAATAAACTGCCTAAATCTGAACAGGCATTTAAGTTATGCGCCCAGTGCAATGGAATCGGAGCGGACGCTGCGTATGCGATGTCGGTACTTACAATACGCCGATAGGGTTCGCCTATTGTTTTTGGAATTTGCAGGGGTACTACAGACATTTTTTTTTTTTTTTTAATTTTTATCGCCAGATATGCCGATACCATGAACGCTGCATCATAGAAATCAGTACAAAGAAACAAATGTTTACACTGCGTTGACTTTACATAATTATGTTTCGAAAGCCTGCGAAAATATACTAGACTGAATTTCTTATTTATGAAAACGCTAATAACGATTAAAAAAGTGAATAGTATACGAAAATCATCGATCAGCGATTAATTGTATAGAAATTTCCTAAAGTCAGCACTCCGCTATTACTTGTATTGAATTGAATACTGCAAAAGTCGGCAAAGTGCGAAAGTCGGCACTACGTTCCGTAAACTTGGATTCCGGTCCGATAGACATGCAGCTTAAGGATGTAACACTTGTGTTTTCTTACATTTTAAATTTCCGCGCGAATACAGCTGACAGCGTTGACAGCCTCACTGACAGCGGCATTAGATAACGCTAATGACAGCGAGGCCTGATAGCGTCACTTGAGAATTTTGCTTGACAGTTTTGAGCCAAGCCAGCGACCATCAGTCAAGCACAATGAATCTTCATTTTGAGATTGGCACTGGCGAGACAAAGCGCTGACTTAATATTTGTTTAAATTCTTAATCATAAAATAACGTTTAAATCCAACTGACTCCTTGCTTAGTCTTCCGGAACTTGTGAAACCCCAAATTGGGGTTCACCTTACGGGCAGATTTTCTGGAAGAAATCCGACTGGATACTTCGCGCACGTCACCAACCTCAGTACGATCGCAGCCGCGAGTGGGCTTCCATCCTGAGCGAGTTAACGTCCACCCTGCACGAGACGGCGTCCATCTTGTTTGTCAGCCCGGACCGACTCCCGCACTTGCTAAGGCCAGTGGTTAACTTAACGGTACTCAACGCGATTCGGATACGACCTTTTCTCACGACCTTGAGATAATATTATAATTCTATTCTAGTTTCTTAAATATATATATTGTACAAGTTCTTCTTGTTTTCTTAGCATATCCTTAGACTAGGAATAAAAACAAGTAGGACTGTTTCAAGGAGTAAGCATGAATCTACCGCAATAGAACAAAATAAGAGTTTTCATATTCTTAGATATAGAATGGGCAGACGAAGTAACGTCACCCAAAAGAAATTTTTATCTCGTTTTCTGACCCTCCAGCTCTGGGGGCTGGTTGAGCGAGGGTCACGGTCGCACAAATACTTCGCACTACTAGTTACATACTCAGGGTTCACTAGAGTTGAGCAAAAGCTTCGTAGGATAGGTCTGCCAAATAATGCTTTGATTAAATCTAATACAGAAATAAAAAATCAATAGCTTTTATTTCTTTAGGTTTATAAAATAACCACATAGACAAATCAAATTTTAAACTATAAATTATTATTATCAAATAAACAATAAAGTGTTAATTGATTTCCTCTTCGCTATATTTTTTTGTCCTACTTGTGCAAGGAGCGGTAAATAACCCACTACTGTAAAAAGGCCTCCCTGTTTCTCCCAATTTCCACTCAACACGAAATTATAATAAATTAGTTAAAAACCATTAAATCTATCCAACTCAGTTACTGAGCATAGAATTCGTCTTTTTTATTTTAATTACCATCAATGCTATTAGTTTTTGTTCTAGTTAAATGTATTGCAAAACGAATAAATAACGTTGTTTGTAAAATTAGGACTAAATAAAATGTACACTACAGTTTGACCAAAACCGCTGTACCGCGCCTGAGGTATGCGAGCGGCGAGACCGGGGGGAAGGAAATATCGGCCGCTCCGATCCATCAGTCTGCCGTCAACGCGTACTCTTGCTCGTTTTTCCTCGCCCCCCACCTCGCCGCACTTTCCTAAGGAGCGGTATAGCGGTTGCAGTCAAACTATAGCTTAAACTTTCATACGGTAATTGTCTAAATACAAGAGACTCACCTCTAATTGACTCCTCTTTGAATCCCTCAAAGTAATATTTTTACAAACACCTAAACCGTATTATCAGATATCAATAGGAAAGGCTTGGGAATCGAAACCTTTTCACCGGTCGTGTGGAAAATAACTGAACGTCTCGAATTCTGATATGTTAGGCCCAACTCGAGTGATTTTGCCTTCCGAGATTGATTCAAAAATAGACTTGGTTGTAGGTACTAAAAGATTTGTCTCTGAGTGTACAGAATCGTCTCTTTTTGTAACTTGTTTACAAAATATTGAGTAAAATATATATTTTTAGGTGTCCATTCAAGGCCCAGGATGAGATGGCGTGACGAGCTCGAGGCACATCTTCCATCGTGGCCTGTTGCAGCGTTGGATCGCGAGGAGTGGAAGGAGAAAAGGGTGGCCTTTGCCAATAGTGGCTAAAAATAATAATAATAATCCATTACACTTTTAACAACAACAGTTTCTCACCTAGATACAGTGGGCGTCTCATAGTACCCCCCCCCCATTCTCTATGTATATGGGTTCGAATCCTGCCGCCTGATTGGGATATAAAAACTACACGTTATTTATAATTTTCCATTTTTATTAATATGTTTAGACGTTTCCCACACAAATTGTATGTTCTGTGTTACCAACGTGACTTAAAATTTCGAACAAACCTATAAGATTTAACTAGGCTATGCGCAGTAACAGGCAAATAAATGCAAGATATGAGTGACAGGGTTCAAATCTCATGAGCAGTGTTTTCTTTTTTTATAAAATGTTATCTATTCTCTTTGCATTGTGCAAGATTTTTGATTAATATTGTTCCTTATGGGATTAATGGCAAAAAAAAATCTTTTTTTTTTTTAATTTTTAATTTATAGACACCTAAAACAAAAGACAATAAATACTAAATGTGATTACTTATGTGAGATTAAGTAACGAAATAATAGTTAAAAATTATAAATAATGAAGAAATTTTGGCTCTTATAAAGTTACTCAAATGATGCATCGATGAAAACACTCAAAACTCTCAAGAGACACGTACAAAGTAAACCACACGAAATAATACGAGTGACAATTATACTTTGTTCGCTACAAAAGATATCAAATCAAACCCTACCCGCATCCATAAAATAAATAAAATATTGGTAAGACTTGGCATTAAAACAAGGGAATAATTAGGACCATACATAAAATTCGAAGCAGCAATGAACAGCTAAATGGCTCAGTTGGTTTATCCGTGATGAATGATGAAATGAGTGGGTAGGATCAATCCTGAGCGGCGTGGTTAGTTTTTGCATGTTAAAATTGGTCACAAGTTACAAGGGAATATAAGTTATTGAAAATATTTTATAGACAAGAGGGATACTTAAATCTGACGCGCACTTTACATATCCTATGTAGTTAAGTTATCTTATATATTATTATTGAATAATTAAAGAGAAGGTGGACACTGACATCATGTGCCAGTAATTTCACCGGCAACCTCTCATATACCCGCCGAATTACATTCCATAAAATACCCGTGACCCGGGCCCATTAGTTCCCTCTCAGTTACGTAGCTCCGCCTAAACGCTGCCATTTACATAGCGCTACCACTCCGGGATATTGCGGGGAAATTGTCCCGCGAACTGACGGGCCGGGACTTGCCACAGAGACTCTAAGGCTTTTGGAAAGACTGTTAGACTAATTGATAAAGAATTATTTATTGTCTACTAGCTGCGCCCCACGGCTTCATCCGCGTGGAAATCTATGCGTCAAATAAATTATAAACATTCCTCTTTAATCACTCGATCTATTAAAAGAAACGCATCAAAATCCGTTGCGTAGTTTTAAAGATCTAAGCATACATATAGGGACAGACAGACAGCGGGAAGCTAGTTTGTTTTATACTATGTAGTGATCATGTTTTCACCCTTTGGTCGTACTATCGGATATGAAAGAATTATTTTCTTATCTTTCATATCACGTCGTTCGTACGATATGTCTCCGTTGAGACTGGTAGCAATGGCCGAAAATTCTTGAAAATGGCGGAGACATCGTAAGTCATGGCATGTTTAATTACATTTACGAAATATTATTTTAGGAGAATCAGTTTGGAGTATTATTAGTAAACGGTGCAAATAATTATCCACGAGTACTTTGAGAATCGAACCCAGTTCTGCTTGTCAACTCCACTAAGTCGTCTGTGCCTATACCAAACTAACTTTAAAACCAATATACTCGTTTCCCCTTAACTTTCACAATTGAGCAAAGTTATTATGCTAATTGCCGGCAGAAGTCAGCACATCCTAAACCAATAAACTCTATAATCTGCGATGAGGCGTAAAATTCAATTCGAAAAACGCTTTCCCGTTTCCCTTTTCGAATATTATTTAATTTGAAATCTGAAAATACCAAATGTAAACAGGTTATTTCATTTCGTGTGTTGAATGAAAATTATAGAATAATTTCGCCAATTGAAAAGGCGTAAATGGGAAACCTAAATTGGTTGAGGAAATGTTTATTTAAAACCAAGAGCTAGTAAAATTTAAATAGCTCTTTGAATATCTTGAGTTGGAATTCTCGAGTCTAGAAATTAGGCTATTTAACCTACTAGCTTTTCCTGCACGTGTTGTTCTATGGGAACGTTTTCCGGTTATTTATTATATTTTACATCGCATGGGGACGCATATATTATGGGATAAAACGCCTATTGAGTTTTTTGCCAGATTAAGAGCTATAGTGCGTCTTGGCGCGCTTCATCGTCGATGCCGGGCCGGCGCTTGACCGACGCCGGACGTTTCTCATGGTGGCGATTAGGTATAGGTATTCCAAAAAAGAACAAAAAGCCGTTGAGTCGTCCGCTGGTTTTGCTGTAAGATTTCTTATCCGTACGGCGTGCTAGGCTGGGCCTCTTGTCACAATCGACGTCATGTCGTCTAAGTCGTATAGCGTTATAGCCACATACCGTTAAGAAAACGGTTCCTGTATTCTGAAGGTAGATAAACTGCGAGTTGGTCGTCCACTGACAAAGGTTGGTTTAAATTGATTTATAATCCCTGTAATAATATCTCAGGGCAGAAAAGTTCATTAGTCTTTGTTTACTCGTAACCAGGGCTGGGACTGTTCAACATTGGACACTAATTTTGCTTTCAGTTGCAAGCTTTTTCATACCTTGCTACCGATTTTTTTTCTTTCGAATCGACTATTATGCTGTTGACCTCAGATGGCCATGACAGCGTTACCGGACTTTTGGCGGGCGCAGAGGGCTCCTCACCGGTAAAAATTAGGTTAGGGCAACACGCACAAGGGCCACCACTTAGGTGCGAGCCTCGGCTTGGGCTGTTGCCAGATGCTACAAGAGGGTAGGGAGGTAATGCCTTAGGTGCACGAGTGCACCTGAGGGCGGAAACAGGGAATTCTTCGACCCCGCATCCGGCGGTCGGTTATTGGTCGGGTGTGTAGTGTGCGGAAGCTGAGTTGTTGCCGTCACTTCCGTGTTAGCGTCAGTGAGTGGGTCAACGGGGTCACCAAGAACGTATCTCGGTCTACGGAGGAGAGAACCTTGCTACCGACTATATCTGGAGGAATTTATATATTTGCCGTGCTGGGTTTTGTACACGTTGTGTCTCCATTCTTACGCTATTGTATGGGAAATAATCTCGAGGTCGTCATCATCAAATGAAATATAAATGATGAACTCCTTAAAATAACGATAATATGATGCACTTAACTACACACACAAATTAAGTAATGTTATGAAACATAGTATTAACCATTTTGCATAATTCGGATGGGTGCACCTTTAAGTAAAATCTCGTTTCTCAGTGACTTTTCAATAACGGCGGCGCTAGACTTTCCTACGATAAAACCATCAAGTAAAGAAAAAAATATTCCTCATTAACTATTACCGTTTAAAGATTTCCTTCAAAGTATAGGTTACAAAGAAACAATTTTTTTTTTTTTTTTTTTAATAATGCTGGACAATTCTTATTATTTTAAGCAGAGCTTGTAATATGGGTACTAGATAACTGATATACATAATACAATACATTACATAGATAGATATTTTTTATTATACATAGAAAACGACCAGAACACCCGGAACAAATATCTGCAGATCGTGCACACAATTGTTCCGAGGCGGGAATCGAACCCGTAACCTCCTGCATCGCAGGCGGACCTTCGTTCACCGCGCCACATCGGTCGTCAATCAACGGTTTCGTATCCGGCCGCAAGAGATAGCATCTATATTATTTCAACGCAAAAGCAAGTCCAGTTCCCACCCCTCCAAGCGTCCATCCCACGCGGTTTCCATTCATAGAAGCAAATGAAGTGTAACACGAGCTCGAGCAATTACCTTTTAATATAAAAACAACAGCTTTGTTGATATTGCCTTATTTTAGATCGCCTGAAAGGGTGGAAATATTCAAAATGGCTTCCTTCCAAACAACGAGGTGGTGAATTTAGTAGTAATAAAATTATTTAAGTAACTTCTTACACAATGCCACATCACACTATAATTTAATTTATTAAAAAAAAATCATTCATCGTCAAGATTAGGTAAAAAAATCGTGCAAGTATTGTTTATTGTTTCGTATTTAGTATCTGTCATAAATCGGTCGAAGTTGTCATTATGTATATATATTGATCACGGGTACCTCCCTATTCCTAGACCTCTTTTCCCCCACCCCTTTCACGCACCGCACCTCTCAGAAAGTTTTCACGAAACGACTCAGCCGCAATATTGCAAATAATTAAAAACCATTCAGAAATCAACAATTGGTGTGTCCTAGTGTCCAGATATTCCAGCCCATCCACGTAAGTACCTGTGCATAATACATTTATGACACGGCAAAACGAGCGGACGAGTCAACAGCTTTTTGTTCATCATTAAAAAAACTTATTTAAAAACAAAGCTTTCATTATCATCAAGAACCCAAATTCGAATTTTTTGATGTTTGTTACCTCTTCACGTAAAAACTACTTAATATATGGAGCTGAAATTTTGCGAACAGGTAGGCCTGTATTAAAATAATTAAATGCTATTTCCGTCATTTGGTTTCGGTTGGTATTTTTATCCCGCAAAACAAAAAACATGTCGATTACATTTAGATACCTACGTAATTTCAATACGAGTCGGTATTTTGTGTTGTGTGTTTATGCATGAATTAGATTAATAATTGATTTATTTATTTCGGAACACCATCAGCTACTATAATATCTATAGACTTAAAAATGACAACAGAGAGCTAATAATAGGTATTCACTGATAGAATCTAAATAAGCTAAATTATGTGTAATTGCCCCTTTAAGCAAATTACATTGCTTTACTATTGTTTTAATGTATCATATTTTGAACGATAGGTAATCGTGGAACATTTGCTTTTTTACTGAGACTTTTGCGTCTTCACAGCTGAGTCGATTTGCTCTCGAGTCATTGGTTACTCATTGGCTCGGTAAGTTAATAATTGAGGTTCCAATGCGATGTCCTAGTATTTATACCGAGGATATAGATTTTTGCGCGTATCTACGTGGTTGGTTTCAATATAGTAAAAATCAATGAATATTGACGACGTGTTTGGCGCAGCGGGCGAAGGTCCACGCGACTGCAGAAGATTACGGGTTCGATTTCCGCCATAGGACCAACATTATGTACGATCTACAAATATTCGTTTCTGGTGTTCTTGGTACCTATAAACTAAAATGTTTTGTCCTATGCGGATCCTGTGAATTCCAAGAAACAAAATAACTAATGTCTACGAATATTTCCTAAAGAAACGCTACTTCCCCTAAAGAAAAACGAGAAAACACGGGGAAATTGAGTTGTTTATTCATGTCAACAACGGAGGACTGAGTATGACTTTGGCATAGTTTATATTAGAAAAGTCAACGTTACCCCTTTCATACATCCAGCTCCTTGCAACCGTCTATTCTCAATTGAGACCACCAACTCCTACACTACTGATGACGATCTTCCACAGCTACCAGTCAATCTTGTACACCCCTGGTTTCTCAAGTGAAAATACGGTTTTAGGCGTATTAAATTTTTTTCAGTAGCATCAAAATAGTTATGATGTAGGTTTTGTAATTCAATAGTTTCGTAAGAACTTGATTGCAGGTTTCAAATGATTTTGAGTAATTTATTGGATTTTGGCAGTACAAAACTTAAAATTAAAAAATTAAGCAAGCGGTAGTAACCGTTCTCGAAAACTTTTTACGATTTGTATTTCGCAAACTCATACTAGATTTACAATTATAAATAGGCCAATTCAATTTCCCCAGGACGCAGCGGAAGTAAGTGGTGTTTACTTCAGTAGTTTTCCTTTCAGCGCTTAAAGGTGGCCTCGTTTATTAAAAGAAAACGCCTTTAACATCGTAAATTAGTAACAGCACGTATGTTGGTCTGCTAAATGAGCTTAGATCTAAAAGATGTAAATATTTTTCCCATATTCCAACGATGTGATGATGATGGAGACGGAGACTGTTAGCAACTGCTACAAAGTCAAAGTCAAAATAATTTATTTCTTCAGGCTTACAAAATAAGCACTTAGACGAGTCAAAAGTTACTATAACTTTTATGATATTATACTATGTTACTATACAGTCAAATGTTTTATTGTTCACTTAATTTATTTTTACCCCCGCTGGAAGAAGTGAAAAAGAAACCACTAGCATGCCTGCACTCACCTGCAGAACCTCATCGGTATAACCTTTTTGAGAATACAACCGGATACAATGCCTTTAAGGGTGAAAGGTAGCAGACAGACAAAGATGCTCTCGCATTTACATATAGTATAATATTAATACGATAAACGACCTCTGTGGCGCGGTGGACGGTCCGCCTGCGACGCAGGAGGTTTCGGGTTCGATTCCGGCCTCGGAACAATTGTGTGTACGATCTGCAGATATTTGTTCCGGGTGTACTGGTCGTTATCTATGTATAATAAAAAAACGATCTATCTAATGTATTGTGTAAAACTTTTAAAACTATCATGGTTATTAACACTAAAGTCATTTAAAACGGGATATTTACCATGATTAGATAACTCAAAAATCAAATCATGGTAAATATCCCGTATTAAATAACTTTAGTGTATTATGTATATCTGTCATCTAGTACCCTTAACACAAGCTCTGCTTAGCTTAGGGCTAGATGATGATGGGTGGATAAAAAATCAAAATACATGTGTTTTAAGTTAGGTACCAAATTCTCGAATGGCGGCCCTGATGCAATGCGAAATTGAATGTCGGGAGACCACCTATCCATGGCCTATCCATCCAGGATAGGCAAGATTTGAGTGGTCGCAGAGAGTCGATGGATGGAAGCGGCTCAGGACCGATATTTGTGGCGTCGTCGTATGGGGAAGGTCTATGTCCAGCTGTGGACACATGTGGGCTGATTTATTGAGGTATTAAGTATTCAATGGTAGAACAGAGCATTTATATTCATCATCATCATCATCATAATCAGCCTATAGCAGTCCACTGCTGGACATAGGCCTCCCCCAATGGGCGCCATAGCGTCCTGTCTTCAGCTTGCCGCATCCAGCATCTACCTGCAGTCTTTCGCAGGTCGTCATCCCACCTGGTCGGAGGGCGTCCTACACTACGTTTACCGAGTCGTGGTCTCCACTCAAAAACGCGTTTGCCCATTTATATTAGAAGTTCCTAAATAGAACATTAATTTTAAAATGACACTTTGGGTAATAAGTAAATCGAAATTTAATAAACTCAAATGATTGCCAGCCGGCGTGTCGCGTTGTAAAATATGCGCGTTTATTCCAAACTAAATTGTCGTTAGATTATCTGTAATATTCTCTGGAAGTAGACAACGTAAATGATAATCCAGCGCTTCAACTTAACGTTTCGGCTTACACGCCCACACTGAAGGTTGTTTACGGAAATTATATGAATAATTGCAATGCCCACGCTAGCTTATGCCTCATAGCTTATGGGTTTTGAGGTATAAATAAATAATAAATAAATAATGCTGGACAATCCACACAGCATTATCTAGCCCCATGGTAAGCAGAGCTTGTGTTATGGGTACTAGATAACTGATATACATAATACAATACATTACATAGATAGATATTTTTTATTATACATAGAAAAGGACCAGAACACCCGGAACAAATATCTGCAGATCGGACACTCAATTGTCGCGAGGCGGGACTCGAACCCGCAACCTCCTGCGTCGCAGGCGGACCTTCGCCCACTGCGCCACATCGGTCGTCGAAATATATATAGGTTTCTTGTTCGCTTCTATACTTTACCTTAAAAAGATTGATATGAACAAAAAATCAAAGTGATTACTTCATTTTCTAGTTTTTCTTATGTAATTTGAATTTAATTATAAGTATTGATACAACGGGACTGGAGTACTTACAGTAATTTGAATTTTGTGAAGTGTTCAAGAGCCATGTAAGGTCTATATAAAGCACTTTGTTATATACATACATATATGTATGATAACAGAAAAAATCGCATACGTTGAAGGGAGATATTTTAGATGCAAATAGGAACGGAAGTTTATTAAAAAAAAACCCTAGCAAAATTTGAACTGGTCAGCCTCATCGTAGCTTTCTCCAAATAACATGCCTATAGAAAACTGACAAAAATCACTGACGCACTTTGGCTCATTTGGAGATTTTTGAATGTTCTAATCTAAGTTTATGCAAAAGGAACAAACTAATATTTCCCCCTTTTTCTAAAATCACTGTGGGGATGACCTATCTCACTGAATATTGTTGACTCATGTAACTCGAATCCTAGAGGTGGGCGTCGCGACCTGGGACACAGTATTTTACTTCTGCAGGTCGCATCGCTTCTTTTTTGGTTATTAGTACCTTTGTTATTTAGCTAAAAGAAATACTTTTATGTTTATGTATTTTTAAATACCTACCGAGCAATGTAAAAAGTGGCGTTCATCGACAGATACCTAGCACGACTGACAGGTTTCGAGTCTCGTAATTATGTACATTATTTTTGTTTCTATACAATAGACAGTTATAATTTTATTGATTTTATTAAAATATCCTATTGTATTGCTATTTTGCTTGAATATAATATATTGTAGTTTTATAATAATTATGAATTAATAGTAATTTAATTGTTTTTTTACTAAATTGAGAGGTTTCCTATATAAGGTTGTATACAGGGTGTCCGGAAGGTCGATGCAAAGCCGTGAGGGGGGGGGGGGGGGGGGTAGGTCACCTCGTTACGCATCTATTCAGGCTAGATTACCTTAGTCCAATGTCAACGAATTCCGAGTTATCATAATATCCATGATTTTTGAAAAATTTACCAAAATCATATGCTTATTCGTTCATAGTGTTCAAACAGACAGTAACTAGTGCCTAACAATTTGTTTGCGTCCTAGCATAATGTGTATTCAATCGATAAACACCAAAACAATCATCTGTATCCACATAACTGACTAAATGGGAGGTGTTTAATAATGAAACATTATTCAAAAATTAAAATTACTTTTTGAAATAGCTCTTTTTTTTTAAATAGAGAAGACTAAAACATTCAAACATTTTTTAAAACATCCAGTATTCTTTCGATTGGTGTATCATACACGTAGATACCTGCCTAATTCTCAGAACTAGTATAACAACTGTTCTAGCGAACGTAATTGACATCTTCAAATAAAATCCGAGATTCTGTTTCTAGTTTCTCTGTCCCCATAAATTACGAATACTTTTGCCGACATTTTATATTCTCTGCTTATGTTTCTAACTTTACTTGTGGACTTTGGGACTTCTTTCGTAACTTTTTTTCATATTTGCCATTCGGAAACAGATTTGGGTAATCGTACTTGTGAGGTTTAAGCTGACAATAAAGTTATAATAGCCTAACCCCCTAATCAAAATCAAATCACATTTATTTCAGACATGGTAAAAAGTTATTTATTTATTTATTTTATTTTTTTATTTATTTTATTTTATTTGGGAAATAAACAGTACATAAAACTTAATACTACGAGACTTAAGATATACAAAAACCAAAATAATTTCCTCTATTATGTAAGACATAAAAGCTAAATGAACAGAGCTATAGAAAAAAACTTAGTATGTTGAAAATACGTATACATGAATAAAAATAATAAATAATAATACCCAAATAGATACCTATATTAATACAACTTGATACTTAATTATAATGAGTCCTTGGCAACGCATAGTTGAACTTCTTTACGGAACTTCGGCAATGGTAAGTTAAATACATCTATATCCGACAGTTTTTTATTATGTAATTCACAAACTCTACTAAGAAACATATTTTTCCTATAATTAGTGTTTACATTAGGCAAGAAAAAGGTCTTTTTATTACGAGCAGATCGTCGGGGGCATTGAAAATAAATGTTTTCAAGCAAAAATGGTGAGTCTACTTCTCCAGTTAGAATCTTATATAGAAAGACTTGGTCTCTGACAATTCTGCGGGTTTGCAGGCTGGTCATGCTATCAGTTTCATAAAAGGGAAACCGATACTTACAATGTTTAAGAAGTTTGTTCTGAATCCTCTCAATTTCATAGATATGAATGTTATATTGCGGGTTCCAGACCGTCGATGCATATTCTAGAATGGACCTGACAAAACTATTGTATAGAAGTAACAAAGTATCTAAATTTTGGAATTCTCTGGAAACTCTAAGAATAAAACCAAGCATGCGATATGCTTTGGCGGTGATGGTATTAAAATGAACATTAAATGTTAACTTAGAATCTAAATATACCCCAAGATCTCTAATTTCATTAACTCTAGGAATCACAATATCATTAAATTTATAGGTAAAAAATATTGGTTTGGGTTTACGGGAGAAAGAAATTATATTACACTTTTTAGCATTTAGAAATATGGAATTCGTTTGACAATAGTTTATAAGTCTAGTCAGGTCACTTTGCAGCAAAAGACAGTCAGATTCAGACGCTATCTTCAAGAGAATTTTAGTGTCATCAGCATAAATAAAACATTTTGAATGGATAAAAGTCTTAATGACGTCATTAATAAATAGCAAGAATAGTATCGGACCTAAGTGGGAACCTTGGGGGACACCAGATGATATTGGTACAAATGTAGAGCAGTAACCTTTAACAGTGACAGCCTGACTACGGCATCGCAAGTAAGATTCTAGCCATCTGAGCAGATCTCCATGAATACCAAACTCAGACAGCTTGTGAATTAGGAGTGAATGGGATACCTTATCGAATGCTTTGGAATAGTCTGTATACACAACATCTACTTGAAACCCTTTATCCATAGCATCAGATACTATATGTGTAAACTCACAAAGATTGGTCTCGGTAGAACGCTTGCTGATAAAACCATGCTGTTCATCAATAATCAGTGGTCTCATAACAGGGAATAGTGTGTCGTAAACAATTTTTTCAAACATTTTGGCAACTGTACAAAGTTTAGAAATAGGTCTATAGTTTTGGATGTCATGCTTATTGCCAGATTTAAAAACAGGCACAACATAAGATTGTTTCCATATATTTGGCATACAACCAGTGTGAAGAGACAATCGAAATAAAAGGAAGATAGGTAATGTGAGAGCATCACAAAATTGCCTTAAAAACACGGGAGGAATGCCATCCGGCCCACTACCTTTATTAATATCGAGACGCTCAAGATATTTCTTAACAATGTCCATCGAAATTTCAATATTGTCCAAGGTTGTGACCAAATTCGAATTGCCAGGATTACTATCATTGGTAGTGACATGAGCACCGGGCGTTGCGTGCTCGAAGACAGAATGAAAGTAAGAATTAAAAAGATCTGCTATCACATTACCATCTGAACTCTGTGTGCTATTATAATTCATTGTATCAGGGAGATCATCGGTCCTTTTTTTGGATTTGACAAATGACCAGAAATGTTTACTATTTGTTTTGATTTTATGTTCTGAGATTCTTATGAAATAATCGTAGCATTCTGATTCACATTCCTTTTGTCTAGCCCTAAGAATGCTAAAAGTGTCATAATCATTTTTATTATTATAAATTTTCCATCGAGTATGGTATTTGCGTTTTTCTTTAATAATTTTAATTAATGGCTTTGTATACCAAACCGGAAATCTGTTATTTGATTTATAAACTTTCTTGGGGACATGTTTGTTAATTATGTTATTAAGAATTTCATAAAAAGATTGCACACCGGAGTCGATATCATTAATATTCAAACTAGAATGCCAATCAATTTCGTTAAGGGGTTTATTAACAGCTTTTTGGTCAGCAGAGTGAAATAGATAAACAGTACGAGGAGCTGGACGGATTACTTTACATTTGAGATCAGTGAGTGTGAACTCAAGTGCAGGATGATGAACATTTTCCGGTACTAAGGGATAAGGAGGTTTTACTAAATTACACATAAAGTTGCCTATAATTAGATCTAGAAACCTATCATTTTGATTTAAAATATAATTAAATTGTTGAAATCCTGTAAAAGAGAGAAACCTGTCCAACATCGACGCAAATAAGTCAATGTGTGAATTAACTAGCCTTGGTAAAGAACCAGATAAATCCCACTGTCCGTAAGTAATATTGAAATCACCAGTTACAACAAAAATATCATCAGGATTACGCAATAAATAATTTGAGACTAAATCGAAAAAATATTCCTCCACTGTTTGCTGATCTTTGCCATGTGGAAAATAACAACAATAGATTCTCAATTTAGTGCGAGAATATAAATCAATTACTACTTCAATACCTTCCGCATACGAGTTTTCAAAGGGAATACATGAGAAAGAAGAAACAGGCAGCTCTCTACGTACGGCTATAAGCGTTCCACCACCTAATGAATCTCCACGGTTTAAGTAATCCCGATCACTCCTATATACACTGTAGCGAGCATCAAAACATTCAGAACTGAAGATTCCATCCATCAGCCATGTTTCACTCAGGCAAATAATATCAAAATCAAAACTTAATACATTCTTAAATAGAGTGTTACATTTGGTCCGGAGCCCCTGAACATTTTGATAATATATTTTTAGATCATTTATAGAATACATTGTAATATCGATCTTAATACAAAAATAAATACTTTTACCTTAAATGTAACAGTAGTTACATAAAAGGGATACTGAAAGTGTTTAAACAATAAAATATGTCTAAGCGAGCCACGTAAGAAAATGTAAGAATATATTATATCCAATACAATTACAACAAAGTTGCCGCATTCCGAAGTTAAAAATATATAAAAAATACAAAAATAAAGTGCCAAAGACTCAAAATTTATAAACAGAAAACAAAATAATATAATTCCTATATAATTTTTTTTAAATCTTCTTTGCAAGAGAAGTGCAGTACAGGGCTGGAGTCAGACATACGAGCCATTATGGTACAATGTTTTACCCAAACGTATTTATATCCCTTCTCAGATGCTAGTTTTTTAACACGTTGCAGTAGCGACTTGTTAAACTTCGTGAGGTGATCATTAAAGTAAACGGGAAAATCTTTGCCCAGAAAACCTAAGTCTGATGCCCTCGGTCGATTAAGAGACCTTAGTGCTCGTAAAAATTCGTCTTTTCTGGAACGACCTAACATCAACACACAGTTAACATAACAACCCATATAACGAACCACATTTTGAAAATGAAAATGAAAAGTTTTTATTTCTTTAAGCTTACAAATAAGCACTTAGACAGGTCATATTTTATACTATTAAATTATTTTATAGTTATAGTTCACTTCAATTTTTTGTCCACCAGTGGAAGAAGTGAGAAGAAACCACTAGTATGTTCATAACTTATGTGTCTAGTACATTTGATTTGCTTATTTGTAAGTTGGTAGATTTTGAGTTGGAGCAAAACTCGTTCCAAGCTTTTTTATCTTCTAGGTAATCTGATATTTTGTAATAAGCTTTTTTACAAAGAATATGTTTCACAATTTTTTTAAATTTATTAATTGATAATTTTTGCAACTCACTTGGAGTTTTGTTGTAGAAGCGTATACATTGCCCTTTAAAAGATATATTTATCTTGTGTAGCCTAGTTGTGGGCACAGCGAGTTAATTCTTATTTCTAGTATTTACATTGAATAGGCTTGGCTAGGCGTAAACATACACAGAATACATTAAAGGACACTAATGAAGGAAGTTTCCTAATTATTATAAAACTAATTTCTGCCTGTGGCTTACCTGGAGCGGTACTAAGATAAAATGTAAAGTAGAATATTAGCACGAAATAAATATTATACCTATCGAGTGACAGAATTTTAGGAAGTAAATACACCTATTGGTACCTCCTGTGACTCTGTGTACTGGATTTTGGCATGGCCGTTATGGCTCGAGAATGGAGTCTTCCAACTGAGCCCGTGGATTCTATTCACTCTATATTCCGTTATTTTCAAAATCCGATGAGACGACAGACTGACAACACCGGGGAGAGCACGGTTTAAGTTCGGATCCCTAGTTTTTTGATAATATAATATATAGCCTTTGTTCCAAATGCGGAAAATAGAGTACCCCCACCTGAACCTGAACCTGAGGTGGTGATAGACTCTTCTTCTCTCTCTTGTCCATAGCCTATGTTCACCGGAGTCACGGTGAAAGAATTTTTAAAATCGGTCCAGTAGTTTCGCAGCCTATTCATTGCAAATAAACAAACAAAAAATCTCTCCTCTTTATAATATTACTATAGACTAGCTGCGCCCTACGACTTCGCCCGCGTGGACATATATGTGTCAAATAGTTTATAAACCTTCCTCTTGAATCACTATATCGATTGCTGAAAACTGATAATATTTTATGTATTTTCTGTCAACAACAATGTTGACAGACTACCGTTAGGTGCCGATATTTCCAAGTTCCATTACAATTACAAAGCTGCTAAACTCCAAAGCAAATAATCCAGTTTAGTCGACGTGACCTTTCCCGAAGGTTGTTCGGAATCTAAATATTTACTTGAAGACTTTACTTTACAGATAATAACCGAGGAACAAAATAATGTAAAAGTTTGTAGATATCATAATAATGTTTGGATAAGAGCAGTAAACGCTGAGCAAACGTGTTCTTGAGTGGAGACTGCGACTCGGTAAACGTAATGTAGGATACCCTCCGAACAGGTGGGATGACGACCTGCGAAAGACTGCAGGTAGATTCTGGATGCGGCAAGCTGAAGACAGGGTGCTATGGCTCATTGGGGGAGGCATATGTCCAGCAGTGGACTAACATAGGCTGATGATGATGATGATGAGGAGCAGTAAATAAAACTAGTATCTATTGTATAAATCAAAACACATTTAATACTCATTTGATCACAATAAAGACACGCAATAAATAATTTTACATTCAAATAATATAATATGCTTCGAGCCTTAAGACTATTTGATAATGTACCATCTGATATTTATTATAGTCTTTAGTTTATGTTGATTTAATCTAAGGATAATACATTTTCTACAAAAAAATATTAATATTTTATGAAGCTAAGTATTAATCGCATCTAGGATGATAAATGGATCGCTAATCCTAATTTTGCTTTCATCTAGAAAGTTACGAGTATCTTAGTAAAAATATTCTACAAAATCTTACTTTTAGTAAATATATTCTTTAAATTTCTAAAATCTAAATATAAATGCATTTAATAATTTTGCCCTGTCTGTTAAATCAATAGGTCGTAAGTATACAAATATATGTATTTCAAATATATTTTTTGAATAGATTGGTCATAAATATAATACATACATAAAATTCTGCTCCTTCTGATTTTGAAGCATTATGAATAACTTTTTTTGATGTTTTCAATGCCGATTTTTGGAAAATCAAAAGCTTTCCTAGAATCAAAGGTTTTTGTTTGTATGAAACAAGTCTTCTACTTTGTAATGTTCCCAACAACCAAATTATCTAAGTTCATAAGATTTTCAAGTCAAATTAATTAGTAATTGGTTCTTATTTTAGGGTAATTCGACCTCGCTAAAATTATGCAAAATACATTAGAAAAGCTTTTTACATGGTAGAGATAAATTTAAAGACATATAATATTATCGCTAATCTTAACACATCCTGGGGAAGTGTTTCCTGCCACGTACAGTCTGTACGGGATAAAAATGCGTGTTATTTTTCTTCAGAGAATTTTCTTCAAAGGACATATAGTATAATTAGTTTCGATGGATTTTAATAGCCACATTATCTTTACCTATTTATAGAAAATAGGTAATTAGGTATATTAAACATAAGTGTAATGATATCGTGACAGGTAAATTTATCGGGCTAGAGTGACATTTTGTAAATTTCATAAATTGAAACGATAAAGGAAGATATTAATATGATTATCTAATGACATACATATTATTGCAATAAAAATATATATGTTCATTTTCAATAATATTTTTTTGCTGTGAATTAAAATAGAAGTTTGTTTTTGTCGAACTATGGAGGGTTTTATAATTAGTGGTTGTGCTCTATATTGTTTTATATAAACTTGCTTTACGTTTTAAAAACTATTAAAAATCTACTGTTGTTTTATTTATCGTTTAAAATATTGTAAAAGTAGATTTTTTAAAGTTTGATTCCAATTCTTTACAATAATATCTTCTATATATCTATCTGATAATAGATAATTACTACGAATAAAATATTGATATTATAGTTTTTTTTTATGTTTTCTAACATTATTTTAGTTGCTAGTTACATTGTTATATTAAAGGGTTCAATTCAATACGCATTGCAAAGTTATACAAAGATCTAAGACATATAAATATGTATATGTAAGTGTGCTCATAATACAAAAGCTCCAGCTAGATATGTTGGTCTAAGGAAGGGGTTACATTCATATGAATTCAATAGCTGCTTAGCAATAAAATATCTAAATCCATCTATTTCGCGCGTATTTACTATGAACTTTTTTTTTATACATTAAGATGTCAGATAATTTTTTATAGATTTGAATGAAGTTAAAATGAAAAATAATAGCTTTCTTATTTTGTGTTTTACAATCTTATAAATAAATTAATTATTTTAAAAGATCAAATACATTCTAATAGTTAATTTACAAAAATATTTGCAATATGATACACAAAATATTTTTATTTAAAGCCCGTTCCACGCAGTTGTTAATCAATCCTGATATTATTCAAATAGAGATTATAAAATTTAAATATTTCCTAATAATATTCTTTTATTAACCTAAATCAATTTTGTGCAAACAATTCACATTGCGTTAATAAGGAATATAAAAGTTTATTTATATTTCACTTTATAGTACTACCGAAGTTACATTACATCAAATATATTCATAATTTACATTATTTTCTAATTTGGTAAATATAAATTGTAAGTTTTTCTTTTGGATATAATTCGTTGTATTTTTCTAAACACACTTGTGAATCTACTTTCAAAATACACTTTGAAAATACACTAAAAAATGGCTATTCATATTAATCACTTTACATAAACCGGTTAAAAACACAAATCACTTCGCAAACACTATATTCATAAGCACAATCACCATTTAAATATAATGTATCTTATCTTTCGTTTCGAAAGTCACTTTTTTCTTGTCGCGCGCTGGCACTACGGTCAACCATCAGGCCGGGCCGTTTGTTCTCACCTCTGTACTGACGTTCACTACACCGGGGTTATTGACCCTAACCTTGTCGTCTTCAGGCTCCTTGATGACGGGTATACGTTTGTCGACGTGGTCTGCGTGAGTGAGGACCTCTTGCACGTGGATGGTGAGCTCGGGCCGGACGACCTGACAGGTAGAGACAGACAATTATACAAGGTGAAAGACGAACGACAATAAGTATAAGTATTGATACAACGGGTATTTATTCAGTTTATTTACCTATTTTCCCGACGTTTCAACAATACCCATTGTATCAATAGCTATAGTTATGTGTTCAGATCGCGTTAGTTTAAACAGATGACAAACGACAAGGTAAGGAAAATAACTGAAATTGATTTATCCGATTTAGAGCGGCCATAGACAGACACACCGACACCCAGACACTAATAGATGCTAAGCGCCACAGACCTCCCACTCTGTGTACAGGTAGCGGTCGCGAGCGGTCGATGCATGGTGGCGGGTAAGGATTGCTATTTGCAGCGTCTTTTGGGTGAAGAATACAAGTTCAGCAGTGAACGTGTATAGGCTGATAACAATGATGCCACAGATAGAAACCAACCTGCGTGAAGGGCATCAAGGCCCCGGCGACGTCCATGGTGTTGTTGATGTTGCGGTGCCACAGTTCGAGCACGACGCTGCGCCGTTGCTACTTGTACCGAGGCGGACCGAGCCAGCCGCAGCCGAAGATCTGAACAAAGGAGTTTGATTACCTATGAATTAGGAACTTAGATAGTTAGATAGACACTTTATACTTTTATTGTACACTTAAAAATAAAACAAACAAGATACAAAAAATACAAAATATGTGACAATTTGGCGGTCTTATCGCTCAAGAGCAATCTGTACCAGACAACCGTGAAAACCTTAGAACTTTGTATAGGAAAATTATACTTTCACACGACATTGTAGGTATACAAGTTATTATATAAATTATAAAAGCTCCAGAACCGGCCGGGTGATTATGTTACTCGCGACCAGTTTGCGACAGGCGTAAATTAAGCAATCAGTGCTGTCAAACGTCAATTTTGTATTAGTTTGACACCAGCTACAACGTCAAAATTGGTCAAAATTGGCGTTTGACAGCACTGCTTGCTTAATTTACGCCTGTCGCAAACCGGTCGTGAGTTACATAATCACCAACGGGTCTCTGCAAGACAAGAAGTAAAGAGATGTCTTTCATTCAGAGCTTCGTGATACTTCATCGGCCATGTTATAAAATGAAGGCATATTCGCGATCAACAAGATAAAAACATTTATAAAGTTATGGGAATCGAACTTTGGTCATAAGCAGACCTTCGCCCACTTTGCTAACTAAGTAAGCCTTATTATAAAAAATCTGACTAAACAAAATTAGTTAGAAAATCATCAAATTAAAACTTCACAGTGCCTTCTCAGCCTCCACAATAGAACTAGTGGGTGCCTCGTTATTATAAGCCCCGTCTTACATCAACATAATAGCGAGGAGGGTCATTGAGATACTGTCTGAGCCATGATGATAACCGCACTTATAACGCTATAGAATTGTGTATAAACAAATTAAATGGAAATTCTATGAAGGGGTAAATCTACGTTTATGCTTCTATAAACTGATATCTGTGCGTAAACCATATTGCCTCATAAAACCAGCGCGCAGTAGTGACATCGCTATTTATACGTATTTTTTTGCATAGCTATACACGTAGTATATATGCTAGGCAAAAAATATAGGAACACATTTTGTTACCATGTAATTTTTGTCAAACTTAGTGTAGAACGTTCCCTGGCCAGATGGGATGAAGATCTTAGAAGTACTACTGGCAGATGAGTGCCGAAAGGTAAACAATGAGCGGTATATTTTGGGATCTAAATGCAACCTAAAAAGCAGCTACTGTTAATGACTAAATATAATGATCACTGTAAAGTCGTTTTTCAAGTTACTGGACTTTACTACCGGCCTTATCTAGAGAATAACCGACATCTGCTGGGGAAAACATGATCATGACATGAGAGCAGACTGCGACTGTGCATATCCTCATTTTTTGATAAATTAGGCAAATGATGAGTTTGACTAGAGAATTATTCTTCCATACACATAGACAGGGACCTTTTTGGCCTATCTGTATCTTTTATCTATTTCCTTTATAATTATAATAAATAAATAAATAAATAATTTTTTGTTTGACGACCGATGTGGCGCGGTGGATGAAGGTCTGCCTGCGACGCAGGAGGTTGCGGGTTCGATTCCCGCCTCGCCCTACAATTGTGTGCACGATCTGCAGATATTTGTTCCGGGTGTTCTGGTCGTTTTCTATGTATAATAAAAAATATCCATCTATGTAATGTATTGTATTATGTATATCAGTTATCTAGTACCCATAACACAAGCTCTGCTTACCATGGGGCTAGATAATGCTGTGTGAATTGTCCAGCATTATTTATTTATTTATTTTTGTATACTTACCTATTGTGTCATGTGTCGTGTTATGTATGGTGTCAATTAAATTTATTTTCTTTCTTTCGTCCATACCTGACAGAAAACAAGCGCCAGTAGCAAGAGCAGCATCAGCGCAAAAACTCCCCACACCACGCCGAGCTGCGTCAGCGTAATGACGTACAGCGTGCGGTGGCACCACTTGTTGGGCTCGAAGAGGGTAGGGGCGTAGTCAGGCCACATGATCTCCAGGGTGACGATGTTGCCGAGAGCGAACCTGGGGGAAATCACTAGTTAGTCAAATATAATATAGCTGCATCAATGTTACGGC
This sequence comes from Eupithecia abbreviata, assembly GCA_943735965.1. NCBI lineage: Eukaryota > Metazoa > Arthropoda > Insecta > Lepidoptera > Geometridae > Eupithecia > Eupithecia abbreviata. The sequence goes on from OX030985.1 coordinate 12,596,049, forward strand.
CACTATGTGCAAAATGGCGCTGTTTCAGAGGCGTACCTAACTACTTTTTGGCTAAGTAACTATCATCCTAGTAGCTACTTAATCTACACTAATACAAAAACTACCTTCACAGCAGTTCATAAGTCTAGTTTGATAGTGAATCAAGCGATGGTAGGACTGCTGTTATTTGCTTCTTTAATTCTTATTCGAGAAACATTCCTTCCATAAAGTCACTTGCAATCTCGTAAGCTCGTCGATATCAGACCCCTAGGTAACAAACGTGTACAAAGTGCTGTTTTTTTTTACTTTCTGGTTGTAAGGGATCCTATAAGAATTTGAGCTCACAGGCATTGGATTTAGATCACAGATCTATCTAGGTAGACGGATGTTTGTTTGTGCTCTTGAAATGTAACCAGTAAACTGCATAACTTGCTGTGTTCATTATGTGCCAACAGCTGAAATAAATAAATTAAATCGGCTTAAAAAGCACGCATAATAAGTGCTATACAAATCAACGATTATAGATCCAAACTTCAGTCCCCTGATTTATTCATTAAAGGTGAATGCCGGCCTAGGTCAGCAAGTTCTTTTAAATGAAAACAAGTAATTTTCGAACAGCTTCAGTAAATTATGAAACTTAATTCGTTTCAAAATGAAATTCTGAAAAGGTTTTATGACAAAAATAAAAATCAAAGCTTAATCTACTCCTAGATGACTAGAATTTAAACGCTTGTCATTACATCAAGTAAATTTGATTTCGCGTGAGCAATATTCTTCTATATTTTTACTAAATTAATTCTTTACAACAGGCAAGTCATTGAACCGAAAGTTCGAAAGCTTTGTTTTATTTGACGATGAATTTGCAGCAATTGTTTAAATTACTGTTTTCATTACATAGACTAAATAACTAAACGGTTAGTAACCGTAAGCAATCCTGCTAAAATCTCGGGAAAATCTCAAACTATTCGTGACTAGATACGTAGTCACGGGTTTTTGATTTTCATGAGTCTGAATTTTCATTGTACGCGTAGGTAAGCAAAACTTCAAGTTGTTGCCAAAAAACCAAACTTAATTATTGCTGAACACGAACAAACTTGGTTCGAAACCACAAAAGCAGTTCGAAGTTCATACGCTGCCTCTCATCGAAACTAAGAAGTTTCAAGTTTACTTTTAAAGCAATAACGACGTCAGTATAAAGAAGGCAGGCATATTAAAGACTCCACATTGGATGCTGATATTGAATGCTAAGCGGTTGGAAGTTCGATTAAACTCTTCTTTTCTCATTTTAACATGTTTGAAGTTTATGAGGGTAATATTTTGTGCGTATTCATTATTTTCTTTATATAACAAGTTTCGTAGATCTCGTAGAATCTAAAGTCATTTAAAACGGGATATTTACCATGATTTGATTTTTGAGTTATCAAATATTTCGGCACAGTTTCATGCGCCATGATCACGGAATAACTAAAGGTACTGCGAGTTCGTTTTTATGGGCAAACATACTGATCTACCCTCATTTTTGTCTTTTGCTACGAACGTTACCACTACCACCGGTTTCATTATTACCAAACGCAGCTCGATCACGACACACAACTCTGATGGTATCAGAACGCGAAGCGGTTAGTACGAGTATATCACTTCTTCGGTTTTCTCGTAGAATCTCTACGAAACTTGCTACGAGCTTTTATGGATTAAATTGGTTATAAATAACTTTTTTCATTCCAGCTCAGTAAAAACAGAGTAAGAGAACAAGCCAGCAGACTAGGCAAGGACCTAGAGCCTCGACTGGCCAGCTGTGCTCACAGTAGCTAGTCCGCGCCGACGCTGGCCCACCACACAACCATGTAAACTGGGATACAAGGCGAGGCATCTTATGGTCACCTGGTACTTTCACTGTAAATAGCACTGTGCAGACACTCAGGCCGAATTTCTTTACAATAAATACTTCCACTAACCAGCTCAGTAAGAACAAGGTGAGGGAATAAGCCAGGACCCTCTCCAGAAGACTTGGCGAGGACCTGGAGCTCCGACTGGCCAGCTGCGCCCACAGCAGCCAGCAGATGCCTGCGCCACCGCTGGCTCCACCCACCACCATGTAGACCGGGATGCGTGGCTCGGCTGGGCAGTCTCGGATGTACTGGACACCTGGAGACAAAATAAAGCCTGTGAAATTTATCTCCATCATTTTGCACACATCAAATCCACGCGACTTTGCCTTGCACTACAAAAGTAGGTATCCTTTGTGTTCATTCAGCCCAGAGATTTCAGAAACAGGCGGGGATTGAACTGCAGCCCTCAGAATAATCAATTTATTGGTAAAAATAAATATTAAAAGTCACAAAATCATTATAAATAACACCCTTCGCTACTCTGTACGAGAATGTTTTTTTTATCTGGGACATTCATCGAGGCTTGTACCTAGAGCTCTAAAATTTGCCTAAGTTATGTTTATGTAAGGGAAACCATACAAAAAGTTATCATAATTATGTTTTATTTAATATTAAGAACGGTATCCTTTCAAAAATGATGTTCAATCCGCTAAGTACTTTTGGCGTGGTCGTGACTCTAACTTCATCAAAGGTCAAAAACTTTTGCCCTAAATACAGCTTCTTGTATCCCTTTCAAATAATTTCTCAGAAGCCCCGGTAGGTAGTTAGCAATTAAAATAATATAGAAACATCGTATACTAGCTTTCGAATCGTAATAATTTAAACAAGGACGTGCTTGCAAGGGCGGTTACTATTTGTCGTTATCAGAGTAATAATGTTCTATATCGGTTACTAATTGTTATTATAACTAAATAGTTATTTGTTACACATATAACAGGCTTGTTAATAATAGGTGTCGGTTGCCTAATATTAAACACGTAGGTAGGTAATAAAATACAATAACCTACTCAGTTATTGATACATCGTTGATATTAACACTAATGGACCGACAATATTAAAGCGAATAGAGGTCGCAAGGATTGTATTGATGGAAACAGCTTAGAACCAATATTTTGGGCGTCGTGCAGAGTAGGCATATGGCTAGCATTAATAAATTGAAAAGTATGTATTTAAAAAAAGTACTCACGTGTTCGCTTTTAACTTTTGAAAACTAAATGGTAGGGTAAATCTAGAACGCGTGTAGGAGATAGACACAAGATTTTAATAGGTACCTCATTAATCAAAATCAAAAGAACCGTTTTGTTAATTGGAGGTAAACAAAGGATTATCAGCTTACAATACAAATAACCTCTAAAACAAAAAACGTGTCTAAAAAGCACGTTAAGCTGTTGGACCTGCGCCAACCTCTCGATTGTGTCGGTCTGCCATCCCTTATAAGAGGGAATAGAGAGTGCACCTGTATTTGCACACACACTTGTACACTATTATATATCCTGCGCAGCTAGCTAGTCATCGGTGAGACTGGTCGCCGTGGCCGAATTTCGGCTAAGGGGGCATCATCATCATCACATTCTACAAACATCGCGGGTAAATATTAACTCAGTATAAAGTTACCTGCAGAACGGGCACGGGTAGTACTAGACACATTCTAAAAAATTACAACTGAGGACCACAAAATACGAACGTTACGTACTACGTGAGCAAAGGCGGGGACAGGAGCAAGTTATTTATAAGAAGCAAAATAATGATTGTTTACCGAAGAAATGTTCCACAGGCAGAATGTTCCTCGCGTAGGCGAGTGGAGTGTGCCTCGTGTGGAAACATGAAGCAATTTGTTGGAGCCACCTACTTACCTACGCTTTGTGTTTCATTCCATGTATTAAACCTTCAGTGAAAATACATTGCAGAATCTATTGAAATAATGATGTATACATAGAACTTTGTTGGCAGGTCATTGAATAATATTAAACATTGCTACAATTTAATTAATGCCACCTCGGCAAATCCACGGGTTATTTATCAAGTACACAAACATTAATAATGCAAAAGTCATTTATAAAGGCATACTCACTATGATTAGATTTTTGGAAAACATCACGGTTATGAATGACTTTTGTGTTAATAATCAAGATAGTTTTAAAAGTTTTATAATAATACGAAAGCTTGCATGTGGTGAAGAACTTTAGATTTGTATTATGTGGTTGTGCAAGTATCAATACAATACAATACAATACAAAAATTCTTTATTGTACACCATAATCAAATTAATAATTACAAAAATACATTATATGTGACAGGTACAATGGGCGGCCTTATCGCTTAGAAGCGATCTCTTCCAGGCAACCTTTGGGTGGAAAGAATTATATGAATTTAAGAAAAGGCAGGAGGTGTACCACAGCTTATCTAAATAAGAATACTAAAAAACAAATAATAATATTACAAATTCCAAAATAAATAATACACTACTTAAATACATAAATAAATAAATAATAAGTACCAATATTAAGTATCACTAAGATTAAATAAATAAATAATGCTGGCCAATCTATACAGCATCATCTATCTGCACGCTAAAGAGAGCTTGTGTTTGGTCACAGATAACTAATATACATAATACAATATATAACATAGATAGATATTTTTTATTTTACATAGAAGAGGACCAAAACACTCTGAACAAATATCTGCAGACCGTACAAACATTTACCTATTCTGCGGCGGGAATCGCACCGCACCACAGAGGTCGTCATAGATATCACAAATTGTCCAATGATAATTTTGATGTCAACGAACCTCGCCAACTGAAACCTTTATAAATTATGAGTGAAGTCATCAAAAGATTTCCGAACGGGCCGGTTCGTAACGAGCTCGCTCGTGGCTCAATCGACCACGTACATAAATATTCAAAGCGCGTGTATTGTCGTCAAGGGAATAAATCGCTCGGAAATAGCTGAGCAACTGTTGCGGCACTTATTGCGGCAGCTATTTCTTTACAAAGAGTTAATTTAAACAGCTATTGATTATGGAAGAATGATCCGTCTATTCTGGGTAACAATTAAATAGCTGCGTGAAAATGTCAATAAGAAGGTATCTTTTGAAAGTCATTTATATGATACTTACCATGATTAGATTTTTGAGTTATCCAATATTTCGGCACAGTTTCATGTCCCTTTATCACGGAATAACTGAAGGTACTGCGAGTAAGTTTTTTTGGGGAGGTATCGATCTACCCTCATTTTTGTCTTTTGCTACAGACTTTACCACTAATAATCATATCATGATAAATATCCTGTTATAAATGACTTTTGCAGTAGGTATCTATTTCTATATTTAAGTTTATTGTAGTATTAGGTTCTAGGTGTATCAAATAACGAAGCTCTGGAGACGGTGGCGTTTTTAAAAATAGAGAAAAATTCAATAAATATTTTCTATTTATCATTTGAACCTCAGGTGAGATGCTGTTCAATCACTGTCAATAAAAATGTACATACGTCAAACACTTACAATCAATCAATAGGTATATATGTATTAGATATCAATAAAGTTATGATACAAAAACAATTAAGATGTCCGATGTGTAAAAATAATTATTTCAAAATTAAAATTACCAACCTAAATATCAATTAAAATTACAATTGAAATCATCAAACGTACTAAGGTACGTGCATTCTATTTCTATGGGAAATTGTGAATAGTCCAGCATTAATTATTTTATTCTTCAACAGACGACAAAATGGTAGGAAAACTGGTTGCTTTTGCTATCCAAGCAGGTTGTTAAGCTACTTCTGAAAGCAGTACTCCAACGAAATTACTTTACTCTTGTAAATTGGAATGACATTTTTGGTGAATTAATCAATTTAGACAAATTACCGCAGGGCCTTTTGGGAAATTTCAAAGCGGGAATTTCGTACCTTTGTACATTTTATCACTTTGTTGAAGTTTTGCTTAAAGTATCGTTCTTAAGTAATTTGTAGCACAACCCAAATCTTTTATCTGAATCTGAATATTTAGTCCGGAAGTAATACTCATAAATCTATAGATTCTTATGTTTATTCGTACGTTATATTTGCGTTATTGAACGAAATCCGTAGAGGAACCATAGTAACCGACAAAGCTCTTTTTCTGAAAGGCACAATGGCAATGGTCCGGCCATATAGCTCGCAGAACCGATAACTGTTGGGGAGTAAAGGTTCTCGAGTGGTGACCGCGATGCAATGCGGAACGGAGTATTAGTAGACCGACGACATTGTAGCGGTTGCAGGTGGATGGAGTATGGGGTGTTGTATAGGGGAGGCCTTTATTCAACTGTTCACGTGTGCGGGCTGATCACGATGAATAATGTAAATATTTAATATAACACGTAAAAAGCCAATAATTCCTGGTTGATGGAATTCAATTCTAAATCGAAGTAAGCGGCAAGATCTTCCATTCCTTTGTATAATACCTACTCTTTGATTGTGAGTACTGGCGTAATATCAGCAGACTTAATATCTCTCTATGTTACCAGATTTGTGTCACAACTTATTTAAAATTAAACAATGCTCAGACTGAGAGTTGAAAAACACACTTTTTCTAGAAGGTCATGATTTGGGCGGGCAGAAGTTGGATGAGTCATTAAAAATAAAATTCGATTTCTAAAGCTGAATGCCTTTAATATTAAACTTCAGACAACGAATTTTAAAATACGTATAAGAAATCGTATAACACCGAACCCACTTTCTTTTTTGGTCACTTAAATATTTCGATCGTACCACAGAAGTCTTCAGTGCGAATTATTTTACCTACTCAATATGGTAAGCTAGCTGCTAAGCTGTAAATTTACTAATATAAACAATAGAACATTTCTCTTGTAGATAGGTCAAGTATATCTACCTAGAAGTTGTTAAATGAATCATCAGAATTCATTTGTTCATTCTCCGATTGTTTGATTCGATGTTCATTTATTTTATACTGAATGAAAAAAAAAGTTTAGAAATTGCAGAAAGTTGAAGGAGGGCATAATATATAGGCAAAGACATTCTGATAATGATAACTAAGTTCACTCCCTTTGGGTATAAGTCTAGAGATCTATAGCTAGCTACACACCGTCAGACACGACAATGATGAAATATGTACAAGTATCGACCAGTAGTCTCGAAATAGCAACCAGAACACTCGAATGAAGAATAAGTATTTATACGTTAACGGTTAGTAGTTATAATGAAAACTCGAATCGTTTAGACACTTACTAACGATAATTCTGCTTTTAAAATTAAGTTAACTTCTAAGAATTAATCAGAATATTAGTTATAAAGTAAAATGCAGAGAAAAAACTATTCTCAAGAAAAGTACAGTTTTCACACCTTATCGTATTTTATTTATGTTTCTTAATTGATCGCTGTATACCATAAAATAAATCCCTGAAAATTACCTAAAACAAGTATTCTCACCCATTTTTCAAGTTTGAACTCATAAAAGCCTAATTTTACTAAGCTTTAAGTAAAGCGTTTTTATTGGAAGCTTAAAAATCTGCTTAAGTTATTTTCCACTCGAAGAACAAGATGAGTCTAAGTAGGATTAAGATAATTATTCTTTTAAATTTTAAAAGATTTTACCCGACTTCTGAACTTATGGAGGGTATTGCAATATTTCACAAGAGTGTCAGTGATATTATTTGATACGGCTTTTGAGATGTATCATATAATATCTTTTTTTTCTTCTTCTTTTATATTCAACTAGCTGTGTCCGCGTGGAAATCTATGTATATTTCAAATGATTTATAAAACTTCCTCTAGAATCACTCTTCTATTAAAAAAATCGAATCAAAATCCGTTGCGTAGTTTTAAAGATCTAAGCATACATAGGGACAGAGCAGACAGCAGAAAGCGACTTTTTTATACTATGTAGTGATATATCTTCGTTGAAAATCTCACCTCAAGTGACGATGTAATTATCACAAAGGTCTAAAAGACCCTATTCACTCATGGGTTTATGAGACCCAGGTTGTTAATTTTATTACAATTCTGTTTATAAAATAACAAGGAGAAAACAACCATATGGAAATGCCCAGGCTTTAAATTACAGTAGGCCGTGCCAAGGCCGAGAGCGGCAAGAACGGCAAGTAAAAACTTGACGACCGATGTGGCGCGGTGGGCGAAGGTCCGCCTGCGACGCAGGAGGTTGCGGGTTCGATTCCCGCCTCGAAACAATTGTGTGTACGATCTGCAGATATTTGTTTCGGGTGTTCTGGTCGTTTTCTATGTATAATAATTACTAACATTTATTATAAGATCATTACTAACAAATTATGGATCTATAGTAGTCCGAAATAAAAGAATTTTATTTATTTTATTTTATAATAAAAAATATCTATCTATGTAATGTATTGTATTATGTATATCAGTTATCTAGTACCCATAACACAAGCTCTGCTTACCATGGGGCTAGATAATGCTGTGTGAATTGTCCAGCATTATTTATTTATTATTTATTTATTTAAAAACGTGCGTGGTGTCGATTGCACTAATATTTGCACAATTTTTTTTTAAGGCGACTAACTAACGATTGAATCTCATCCAAAGCTTTACTTTCAGCGTAATCTGTGAATTGATTATAAAGATAGATAATATCATATTAATTACAAATAGGTTACTTAACTTAGTTAATAGTGCCTTAAAGCCTATGTCTGGTTTGTCTAGGCACTAAGTTCTCATTTAATTAAAAAATATATAATATATACTATAGTTAACGTAGTACAATCTGACAACAATACAAGTTATCCTGCGTCACCACTAGATCGTCTACTAACATGCCTAAATAATAATACGTCGTAATAATCCTAATATCTTACCCACAATCAGCATGATGACTGGCAACGTTGACAGACACGCCAGAAATACAGTCATCAGAACTGCAACAAAAATGTATACACGTTGAGAAAAAAAATTACAAATAGTTTTTGTGGAGTGAAGCGGAGATGTAAAGTCGACATTTTGACAGAGTCATCATGGCGCTTGATTTCATTTTATTTGGGAGCTCGTACAAGCTGAGTCAAAAGCTCATCAAAACTTGGCCAAATTATAAATGCGCTATAAAAACAACCAATTTAAATTATTTCAATGGTAGGTACTTAAAGCATCAAATTACTAGAAGACTCAAGATGTTTTACATAGTTTCCCACCGATTTGCTTTCGTGGAAAACAGCTCTGATCTGTTGATATAATGTTTTTTTCTGGCAGCATGTTCGACCTCTAAACCTGGCTATAATTTGGTAAAACTTACTAGTTCTATTCATGATCTGCGCCGCGCGGCACACGAAATCCACAGTCCCCGAGGCCTCCATGTTGGCATCTTTGAGCTGATAGGCCACAGAACCGTACGTCGTAAGGCCAACGCCGAGGCCAAGGCCTCCCCGGTCGTTGTATTTGGATTGCTCACCGCAAAGCCGCCTCTGCTCGTCCCCTGACACCTGGTGGTAATTAATGGTCAATTGTGGTAAATTATGGTAAACTTGGCTTAGATTCCCATAAGTTTTAGATCTGCCAACTCATTAAAGAAATCTAGGTAACTTGAAGATACATTTATATGGGCGTATTTACAAGATATTGAAGGAACTTGTCTTGACATGCCGTAGCGTGTCAAGCCAAGTTCACGCTAACAGAACTGGCAAGCTCCTCGATATGAAAACTAGCCAAGTAGACCTTAGGCTTCAATATATTATCCTAATTTATAAAAAGAAATGATATTTTAAGTTGTTATAAAAATATTTTATATTGTTAAAAATACATTTCAGGACTGGCCATTGAACTTGGCACCCATTTAGATCTCACTTCTTTTCTCGTTGAAGTCAACCACCAAAGCATAATATCATAATATTGAGCTTGACTCTCATTTCACATTTATGTTTGTGATGGGATTATACGTTACGAGAGTTAGCCACCTGCGAGTATGCGAGAGAACGTTCAAAATTATAGACAGCTTTTGCAGCTGTTTACGGAGGCTAAACGTTTGCAAAGCCAAGTACTAAAGCCAGTTTGGTATTTAATAAGTCAAATACTCTAGGACAAACTTGAACAAACCTGGCTCACAGAACTGGATGCCCTCCTAGATCCGGTATCAGAAGTAGCCCCCGCTCCACTCTGACGCCCTCCAAGTGACGCTCTGTACGGAGACACACTCCTTCCTTTTGCACCTAAGAACAAAAAATTATATTAAGAAAAAAATAAACAAATATTAAGAAGTAGATACAAAGATAAATTCGTTATTAAACTTCAGACACACACATACAAAATACAACAATTATTCAGTACACAGGAAAACAAAAAAACTTGAAACACAGTTGACTAAAAAAAATACAACCAATGATACAATTATAATATGGGTAAGATGTCTGTGATGCAGCAGTATGTCAAAACGGCCTGTACGGTATATAAATCAACAATTTCAACAATAAGGTTTATGTTATTTATAGTGCGTAAGCCCATGGTAATTTCTAAAAAAAAATATAATTTCCTTACGAATGTTTACTTCGACGCAACTGATACTGAGGGAGGGTAGCGGGCTCACGTCCCGTCGAAGTCGATTTTTTTTGGAATATTATTCATTTTCAACAATATCAAAATATTTAAAACGTGCATAATAGCCAATGTGAATAAACATTCAAAACGTTCAATATGAAATTACCATTCAACTCACAAAACTGACCGAGCCAAAGGTAAAAGTTACTCAGAGCTTAGGAATTTATATGATTTCAGAGTTTCCACTTGACGAACAATACGCTGGAATTCTGGGTAAGCCCTAGAAACATCGTTGAAAGTTCCGTTTTGTTATTTTTTACGAAGTTATATAAAGTTATAAAACTGGCAACTTTTAACCTCTATATTAATATGAAAAACAACATGAAAACTTATTTTTTTATTAAAATGCTTCGGTTTTATTATGTTACAAATAATAAAACCGAAGCATTTTTAATTTATATTTTTTATATAAGTACTATCGCGCTCATTTTATCGGAAGCCGTGATCTAGTATTAGGCTGATAATATTGATGAAGATGCAGATTTAGATTGAAATTAAGAATCAACCTAAACTAAAAATTAAATAAAATCTTTTTACTTTACTTTTACCTAATGCCCCTCGCAATAAAATATTATGTTATCTAGATTATTTTATGGGCATTTAGCGTACATTGTTAATCTAACTCTTCCGCCGTATCCTTAAAATGTTATAAAATGGTGAATATTAAAATCGTTCAGCTCTTACATATTAATATAATTCTTCGAAAACGTACAAGGCGTCATGAGAGGTCCCCTGTAATATGCATGCGCGTCTCGCTATGAATGAAAAGGCCAACATCTAGTTATGAAAGTTTAACCGAAGAGGATCGAGGCAGGCTCTCCTTGGGGATTTTATTTTTTAAAATCAAAAACAGTATATTTTTATTTCCAAGAAAGCTGCTGTATCTGTGCACAATTGGGATTCTAATTGAATGTAATAAAACAATCGAATATAAGTTGTGGTTTTATGATTTCAATGGATTACGGTAATATTAAAATTCGAACTTGGATCGAGATTAAATTGATTTCACATCTCGCAAAATATAGTTCAAAACTTTGGAAAGATTTATTGTGAATTCAAAAGATGTGACGTTTATATAAGCTTGATACTAGGTACTCTTCATTTGACGTTGAGTTATTGTTCAGTTTCAGCATGCCAACAAAACGAGATACGGCAAAACCTCGACGTTATGATTTGTATGCAAGAAATGCGGGCTTGTTTCTCGAAACATTAAATTCTTCAACTTGACAACCGAGCTGACGTAAACGCCTGGATTCCACATCTGAGACCTTCATATTTCATTGTTAAAATATTCTTCGCACATGTACTTTATCAGAATAATCTAATCTTAAATTCCGCGCAGTCCTCATAATTTCAAAATTCAATTTAGATTGACATCAAAGACAGATAGGCGAATAACAGAGAGCATATGTATGAGTTATAATAAAATCATGAGTACGATATGAATGAAATTACCGAGACCGAAGAATTATGAAATAACCATAGATTAATTTGCGATTACAAGAGCTGACAGAACTAATAGATTCATATGTTTGCTCTGCTCTGCTAGCGATTGGAGAGCCATTGACGAAAATAATATGAAAACATGTCTTACTTGTCAAAGCTACGGGTGACACAGAAAAAAATTAAAAAAAAAAAAATTGTGCTATAAGCATAGATACCAAAAGGTGTCAAAGGTGGTTGGTGACTAGGTGAGTTAGACGTAATGCGATTTAAAAAAAGTGAGGCGGTTGTGTAAGAACTCGTATTTTAGCAGAACTACGTATACCTGCTCAAAATCCCACAAACCGATTTACCTAAAACGAGCTAATTAGGGATATTCTATTGTTATGTTGCTACTGTAAAGGTTTCGAAGGTCATGGCTAAGTTTTTTTCAGTTAAGTTTTTTTTTAAAATTAAAAAAAAAACTTAACTGAAAAAAACTTAAATTAAATTAAAGTACAGGGTGCTATGGCGCTCATTGGTGGAAGCCTAAGTCCAGCAGTGGACTGATAGAGTCTGATGATGATGAAATTAAAGTACTCACTGTTAACTTCCTAAAAACCCATAATGTCTAGCCATGACCTTCGAAACCTTTACAGTAGCAACATAACAATAGAATATCCCTAATTAGCTCGTTTTAGGTAAATCGGTTTGTGGGATTTTTTTAAATCGCATTACGTCTAACTCACCTAGTCACCAACCACCTTTGACACCTTTTGGTATCTATGCTTATAGCACAATTTTTTTTTTTAAATTTTTTTCTGTGTCACCCGTAGCTTTGACAAGTAAGACATGTTTTCATATTATTTTCGTCAATGGCTCTCCAATCGCTAGCAGAGCAGAGCAAACATATGAATCTATTAGTTCTGTCAGCTCTTGTAATCGCAAATTAATCTATGGTTATTTCATAATTCTTCGGTCTCGGTAATTTCATTCATATCGTACTCATGATTTTATTATAACTCATACATATGCTCTCTGTTATTCGCCTATCTGTCTTTGATGTCAATCTAAATTGAATTTTGAAATTATGAGGACTGCGCGGAATTTAAGATTAGATTATTCTGATAAAGTACATGTGCGAAGAATATTTTAACAATGAAATATGAAGGTCTCAGATGTGGAATCCAGGCGTTTACGTCAGCTCGGTTGTCAAGTTGAAGAATTTAATGTTTCGAGAAACAAGCCCGCATTTCTTGCATACAAATCATAACGTCGAGGTTTTGCCGTATCTCGTTTTGTTGGCATGCTGAAACTGAACAATAACTCAACGTCAAATGAAGAGTACCTAGTATCAAGCTTATATAAACGTCACATCTTTTGAATTCACAATAAATCTTTCCAAAGTTTTGAACTATATTTTGCGAGATGTGAAATCAATTTAATCTCGATCCAAGTTCGAATTTTAATATTACCGTAATCCATTGAAATCATAAAACCACAACTTATATTCGATTGTTTTATTACATTCAATTAGAATCCCAATTGTGCACAGATACAGCAGCTTTCTTGGAAATAAAAATATACTGTTTTTGATTTTAAAAATTGTGCTATAAGCATAGATACCAAAAGGTGTCAAAGGTGGTTGGTGACTAGGTGAGTTAGACGTAATGCGATTTAAAAAAAGTGAGGCGGTTGTGTAAGAACTCGTATTTTAGCAGAACTACGTATACCTGCTCAAAATCCCACAAACCGATTTACCTAAAACGAGCTAATTAGGGATATTCTATTGTTATGTTGCTACTGTAAAGGTTTCGAAGGTCATGGCTAGACATTATGGGTTTTTAGGAAGTTAACAGTGAGTACTTTAATTTCATCATCATCAGACTCTATCAGTCCACTGCTGGACTTAGGCTTCCACCAATGAGCGCCATAGCACCCTGTACTTTAATTTAATTTAAGTTTTTTTCAGTTAAGTTTTTTTTTAAATATATTTAAAAAAAACTTAACTGAAAAAAACTTAACTAAAAAAAATAGGGTCGAAATGAAAATGTTGGGGGTATGCGATTTCTATGCTCTCAAGTTTATTAGTTAACTGGTCTATTGCTACGACAGCAAATCAATATTTACCATAAAATAACGAATCAACACTACACTAAATTTCAAAGGGGAATATAGTCATTGTAATTGATAAGTCACGACGGCTGCATGCAGTAATAGGACTACTCACCAGCAGCTTGACTATCCTCACTGGCCCGCCTCTCCCTGGACACCAGCGGCTCCTGAAAGGTCAAGGTCAGGCTCCCTCGTGGACTGGCCCTGGCAGCTTCTAGGTCCCCGGTCACCAGACTCCCTCTTGCACTCCTCTCTGAAGGCGCAATACTGCCTCTAGGACTTCTCTGTGAGTCCGGCACGAGAGAACCTCTCGGCGTCCTATCAGGCATCGGATGATCTTCACTTTTCATCATCTCAGGAGCTATGCTCCCCCTAGGACTGGTTCTTGGACTTGGACCGATGTCTTTCTGAGAACGAGCCGGATCTATCTGGATACTCGCCACGGAATGTCTAGGACTTCTACCCACGTCTGGGACTAGAGAATTGCGACCCTGATAGCCGGTAGCGTCGGGGACCAAGCTTCGCCGTGGGCTTCTAGCTGCCATGTCTGGTGTGATACTGTTCCTAGGACTGCGGTTGAAGTCTTGAGGGTTAAGACTCAGACGGGAGCCGTATGACAGTTCAACGTTCAGATTGTTGCGTGATGGCGCAAGGCTGTTTCGCATTTGCATAGCCGCTTCAGGAGTCATTGAGTTCCTGGCTGATCTTTGTTCAGGAGCAAGAGAGTGCCGTGGACTTCTGTTATAGTTTGGGATGTCCATGGCAGCTTCTGGAGCGAGACTCGCGCGTGGACTCCTTTGAGGAATGGGGTCCATTTCCTCGTCCGTCTCTGCGGTTGCCAACGAGGCTCTTCTGGAAGGCTGGGCCGAGGCTCGGGGCGACCTGGTCTGCGGAGAAGTGGCAGCGCTTCTGGACGCTCTTCGCCTTCGCGATGACCCGGTTCTGGGTATCATTTTGATCTCACATTTCTGCCTGCGTCTCGCTTCTGCAGTTCAAATCTGAAACAAATAACTTAAATTGATTATGATGTAACTTGAGAGGTCACAAAATACTCTCGCTTAAAAATTTTGAAAATAAACTGGGGGCTGGCTTTTTGTTTGTAAAGTTGCTTCATCTGTATTCTGAGGGTGGTATTTATAACGAAAGTCCATAATCCAGGCGAGTGGAGCAATCCTCCTTTGTTTACAAATACAGCCCGTGAATTTTAAAGCGATTACTTTAAATCTTTTGAGTTAAACTGATTTACAGGCTCACCGTGCCACGAGACTGAGAATAAAGGTGCGTGTTGGTGGGCAAAAGAACCGCGAGCGGGACGGATTTTAGATATAGTACTTTCCTAGTTATTTTGTGAAAAATAATCTACCCCTGCTAATGTCAACAGAAAATAAAATAAATAAATAATGCTGGACGGACAATATCATCTAGTCCCAATTCACATAGAGTTTTCTACTTTAACAGGAAAAGAATATTCGGAGAACATTTCAATCCATACCTACATAAATCGTCGATAGGAATACTATATTTTGCATCAGTGTTGCCCAGAGTTTCACAAGTAATGATAATAAAACAACAGCGGCTAAACGCACGTCTAGTCGCTGTTGTTTTTATTAAATCATTAAGCACAAATAGACGTTGAAAGGGTGGCCCAAGCACAAATAGACGTTGAAAGGTGGCCTTCAAGTATAAAGTAAGCCTTTTGTATCATCGCTCAATGTGAACCCGCCCTTATTTGATTTATCTAGGTGTCTGGTGTATCTGAGCACACAAATACCTATTTATGGAAATATGCGGTTCAGATAACAATGGATTGAAATCATAACCTCTTTCACATGCGGGTAATAGATAAACTGGGGTTTCAAAGGTGTTTTATCTTGTTAGAGAAATGTTTTTATTGTTGCCGTTGGCCGAGACCAAAGGTTTTTCTGTGTAATTTTCTATGAATAAGGTTTGAAGAGGCTTTGATTCAATATTTTTGTTGATGGATTTGTCGAATATATATTCAATTTCTATTCATATTTTTACGACCTTCGAGGAATAAGGTGAACGGCGGCGGAGACGCCTCGTCCTTACGATTAGACCGAAGGCTCTTTCAGTAGTCTCAAGTAGATAATCATCACTTAGAATATCTGACTCCGAAAATAGAGAATAGAATCAAACTAGTTTTAAAAGGATAAAGGAATTATATATAAGGGACTCCCGTTCGATTCCCGCCTCGGGACAACTGTGTGTATGATCAGCAGATATTGGTTCCGGGTGTTCGGGTCGTGGTCGTATAAATAGATATTTTTATCATACATAGATAATGTATGATATAAAATATCTATCTATGAACTCTATTGTATTAAGTATTTCACTCATCTAGTACTTAGAACACAAGCTCTGCTTGCGATTGTCAAACATTATTTAATTCCAATTAATCCTGAGGTTTAGTTATTGAAATTCGCTCCATTATCTAAGCCCGCATTTCGTTAGTAGGTCATAGCATTAGCTACGACATCTGCGACCGAGCGACCAATCACAATCTGTCACGAAGGACTGAGGCATCGATATCTAAAGCCTATTTATTTTTATTATCACAGGGTAATTTGTTCTGAATAAGTTTAACGTTCATTTTGATTCTGAAGACAATTACTTTACTCTAATGGACTAACTTACATAAGTTAATAATTATGGAATTTTAAATAAATATATTTTTGCAAATAATACTGACTGTTGGAAGTAAATATTTTTTTTTTGAAATCTTATTTCATATTAAATTTTTTATAGTATATTAAAGTTTTTATGCTCTCCGACTATTTCGTTTCAGAAAGCTGTGCTATCAGCTCAAATTATGATTTACCTTTGGACCTAGTTTTTTTTTGCAAAATATAAACGGATCGGTGTCTGTCTATATGTACATAGAACATATTTATATTCAAGAAAATTATGTCAAACAGGGTTTCAGCGATTTCGGCAATTGAATTGTTTTTTTCAATAATAAAAATACTACCCTCGAGTAAGATCTGCCATCAAATACATATCCAAAAAAAATCTTTCCAAAAGCTTACAAATAACACTTTAATATTAACACAGGATCACATAGGTCTTAGATTTGAGTGGTTACTAGTCTAAATAAAAACTAGTTATAATAAAACGATTAAGAATAACCCCCGCTCTAGGCTAGGCCTGATTTGCGGGGTATCTATCGAATACAAGATAAATAAGGTAGGTATGCGAGGCGAGAGGGCGTAAAAACAAACCTGCCCCCTCGCACTGCAAACCTTTTTACGCCCGAAAGCAGACTAGCTCTTCACTAGGGTTAATTTAGGCAGTGAAAGATAAATAAGATACTGCCAAGTGTAATTCTCTTGATTGAGCAATGAAATTAAGACAATTGAGGTTTTTCATCGCTGTTTTATCCCGCTTCTGGCTTATAAAAACAAATGAAAACAACAGTAACCGGAGATAAGGTAGCTGTGTATAATTTAGAACATTTGGCTTTACGTTTTTATACGAAGAGACGCATTGCCTGTACAGATTTTTTTAGGGCTTTTGGAAGTTTTGTTTAAAATCGTTACGGGAGAGTACAAACCTTAAGTATTAGACGACCGATGTGGCGCGGTGGGCGAAGGTCCGCCTGCGACGCAGAAGGTTGCGGGTTCGATTCCCGCCTCGAAACAATTGTGTGTACGATCTGCAGATATTTGTTCCGGGTGTTCTGGTCGTTTTCTATATATAATAAAAAATGTCTATCTATGTAATGTATTGTATTATGTATATCAGTTATCTAGTACCCATAACACAAGCTCTCGCTTACCATGGGGCTAGATAATGCTGTGTGAATTGTCCAGCATTATTTATTTATTTATTATTAAGTTGTATTAACACAGGTCAAACAAAAATTAAGTATTAAGTTGTATTAACACAGGTATTATTATTTATTTATGTATACGTGTTCTCAACACGTTTAGATTTTTTTTTCTATTGCTCTGTTCATTTAGCTTTATATGTGTTACATAATAGAGGAAATTATTTTGGTTTTTGTGTATCTTAAGTTTCGTAGTATTAAGTTTTATGTACTGTTTATTTCCCAAATAAAATAAAATAGAAATAAATAAACCTGTTGAAAAGTCGGAAGAATGGGTAAATTCACTCGTATTAAAAGTGCATACTAGTGTTTATGTAAATTAATACAATTGTGTTTAGTTATGTAACCTTTAGCAACTAAGATAGTTTGATATTTTTACAAAAATTATAAAGCGACATTGAATTCCTTTAGATAATATTCGTTTTGCGGGACAAATTTAGTAATCCCTCAGGAATAAAACTTTCAACTATTAGCTCCACCCAAAGATCGTTCTCTACATAACATACATAAGACCAAAATAATCATCAAATACGGTCCACAATTGACTGAGTAATCGGCGAACATTCACAAAAAATCATACAGAACTCCATCCTTTGTTCGGAGTCGGTTAAAATGCTGAAGATGGCTGCCGTGTTTTAAGGTAAAGAAAAGCAAACACAGGTCGAGCATTGTCCCATTACGGTAAGTCTATAAACAACTTTCCAATAAGGAAGTGGCACATCCGAGGACTTCCGCCGGAAATTACCATCGCCATATTAGTTTATATAGTTTGAGGCGCGAGCGGGCAGACAATCTTGGTAGAACCACAGACGAAGAGTTCATAATCGAATTTAAATGTTAAATAGGTGCCTATGGTATGGCGGAACGATTGTATGACTTCAGACTTCCAATTCGTAATAGTAAGTGATTATTTTTTTTAAATAATTTTAACACTCTTGTCTCCTGAAAAACAGTTTGTTTGTAATACTTAGCTACATATATTTATTTATTAAGTGCACTTATGTTTTGTCTAGCTACGGGTTTTCATGAATACATTTTATTGATGATTATTATTTATTAATGCATATTCAAACACAAAATGTTCTCCATTGTATATCTTAACGCTGAGCGGCCGTCGGTTCTTCGCGAGGTATGGCCGGCCCACTGCTACTTCAGCTTGCTAATTCTTAGAGCTATGTCGATGACTTTGGTTCTCTATCGGATGTATTCGTCACGAATCCTATCCTTCAGAGAAACTCCGAGCATAGCTCTTTCCATAGCTCGCTGAGCGACTTTGAACTGATAGACCAGCCCTATCGTGAATGTCCACGTCTCAGCTCCGTAGGTCATAACGGGTAGGACGCACTAGTTGAAAACTAGTAATATACTCTATCTCTGACAAAATAAAGTTCAAACTATGCCTAGACACGCCCGTGGCATGTAAATGGCGCGTTTAACGACGAACGATCTTGGTGTTTGACTTTGATAATCTCACAGTAAAGTACATACTAGATAGTCAACTGTAATTTTAATTAATAACAGTGCTTTGAGATAGGGGATCTCTCTGTTGAGAGAGAGTTACGAATATTACTAAACACTGAAAATTTAAGTGATAGATTTTACTGATCTCTGTTTAAGGGAATAGAAAAAACCCATCACTTATTTTTTTACCTGCGCCCTTTACCTACAAGCTAAGGAAGGTATTCAAGGAGAAATATAGAAAACATTCCGAAAAACATTGAGGTATTATGGCGTCTCGGAATTACTGAAAAATTACGTTCAAACGTCATTCAATCATCAAAGTAAAAGTAAAGTAAAAAATCATACGACGACCGATGTGGCGCGGTGGGCGAAGGTCCGCCTGCGACGCAGGAGGTTGCGGGTTCGATTCCCGCCTCGGAACAAATGTGTGTACGATCTGCAGATATTTGTTTCGGGTGTTCTGGTAGTTTTCTACGTATAATAAAAAATATCTATCTATGTAATGTATTGTATTATGTATATCAGTTATCTAGTACCCATAACACAAGCTCTGCTTACCATGGGGCTAGATAATGCTGTGTGAATTGTCCAGCATTATTTATTTATTATTTATTTCTTTAGGCTTACAAAATAAGCACTTAGACAAGTCATATTTTAAATATAAATTATTATCAAATAAATTTTCATTCACTCTGAGCTGTCGTTCAATCCATTTCATCGCCCTCCGAGCTATTAGGACTACTTCAAAGGACCGATAAACCTAGTAATTTGACGTTTTATAAAAGCCATTCCGGAGTTACCATCTGCAAGCGATTACAACTTTTATCTCCTAAGTGATCAAGTTTAAATTGCGGTGGCATTTTGCAAATATTTCAATCGCCATTTCAAAAGGGAGTTGCTAAATTTTCTGTTGGTAAGTAATAATTTTTCAATTGAAATACGCAGAAGGTTCTGGAAGCTGGAGAGGCTTGTGGGAAAAGTTTAATTGGAGGCAATGAACCTTAAGTCTCTAAACAGAAGATTCAAATTCATATTTCTGCTTATTTAGATAACCGCATGAAGGTATATACCTTAAGTACTTCTAACCCAGTAACATCGAACATCGAAATCACCCCAGACCAGACAAAGAGCAAAATCGGCACCTTACTAGAGGAATACAGTCGACAAGAAAAAGATCATGCTAAAATAATATTATTGTTAAATTTTATTTATTGTTTAATTTTAAATTTACGCCGACCATTCAACATTCCGTGTCCACGACGGTATGTAAACTTGTTGAAACGTCGGGAAATATAGATAAATAAACGCGATAAATACCCGTTAAATAGTACTAATGATTAAAATTGGCTGCAGCGCTGGGGCAAACGTGTTCTTGAGTGGAGACCACGACTCGGTAAACGTAGTGTAGGACGTCCTCTAACCAGGTGGGATGACGACTTGCGGAAGACTGTCAAGCTGCAGACATGACGCTATGGCGCTCATTAGGGGAGGCCTATGTCCAGCGGTGGACTAACATTATAGGCTGATGATGTATATTAAATTCGTATTTGTGTTGATGCCTTGTTAGTCTTTTGAACTTAAAGTCTATTCAAACAATAGACAAAAAACTTTTTTGCTATAAAGGTGTCTACTTACTAACAATAACAACCCGCAAAGTAAGCACAAACAGTCATTAAGGGTACTTTATACCTAACATACAGACAGACCGACTTACAGCGTTACTTTATTAATGTTATTCTGATTGCAGCTAGTCCATGCATAATTTTATTATTTTAAAGACTCTTCGAACAGTCTTCACATAATGAAGAAACTTCTTAATTAAACTTCAAATTATCTCAATTATTAAGAATCAACGAGACGGCGAACTCAGCCAGATTTCTCTAACCAGATTACGTTAACTTGGCAAAGTTACACAGAGTCAAGTCTTATCATTTTTGTTGGAGTTTTTGTATAAAAACTTAGACAGGTGAAATTTACACCTTTCATCTAGGTCGAATTGCTAACTTTTGCAATACATCAGTATTTAAGTTTTTTTTCCACAAAGTTCTCTAACTGACATTAAAGGAGAGGCTTATGTAATACTAGCTGTGCCCCGTGGCTTCGCCCGCATGGAAATCTATGTGTCAATCAAATATATATATATTAAAGAAAGTCGTGTTTGTTACAACACTTATAACTCGAGAACGGCTGGACCGATTTAGCTGAAAATTGGTGGAGAGGTAGCTTAGAACCAGGAGTCTAACATAGGATACTTTTTATCATTTAAACAATTTGACACATAGATTTCCACGGGGGCGAAGCCGCGGGGAGCAGCTAGTGGTTTATAAACCTTCCCCTTGAATCATTCTTTCTTTTTAAAAAAACTTATCAAAATCGTAGTTTTAAAGATCTAAGCATACATAGGGACAGACAGACAGCGGGAAGCGAGTTTGTTTTATACTATGTAGTGATAATAAATCAAGTAGCCAGTGAAAAAATATCCAACGTAAAAGACAAAAGGTACTACCGTACCTAGTTGTGACACTTTTTTTTTGTTCTCGAGAACCCAGTCAGGATTAATTAAGTACCTACCTTGTTTCTTACGAGATACATATATGTATGTTCATCAGAAGCTCCGCGTGCGTGGTATACCAATCCACTACCTTCGCGAATATTCGAAGAAACACGTGAAATTATGTAGAACCTAAAATACTTGAGATATCTATAGAATATAAGGCCCTTGTGTGTCGAATAGTTTATTCATTGGTAATTTTCGTTTAAACTCTTGCTAAAATACAAAACTACATGTGGGTGTTACTGGAACTCCTTTTAAAATGTTATTCGACGACCTCTGTGACTGTGACGCAATTGGACCAGTGTCAAAAACCATTTTTAAAAGTACTGATACTTTTTTGTACATGAAGCACATAATTAAACCACTGCGGCAATTAATTGGTCTCGCCAACGCCTTACAGAACCTCTTTATCGCCGTCCTTCACAGTGGGAGAACTCCAAAGGCGTGGAGTTTGGTGGTGCTATTTTAAAAGAAGAAAAATAAATCCTTCCTTAACAATTACAGACATCATCACACCTTCACACTACTGAGCCCATAAGCTGTTCCCACGAGTGGTCACGAACCGTCTCGCGAGGAAACTGAACGAGTTCCAGCCACCGGAACAGGCCGGGTTTCGCGGAGGATATGGCACCATAGACCACAAACACACGGTGAGGCAGATTATACAAAAGTCCGAAGGTTATAATCAATCGAAAATATAAGTATAATCATATTTCTAATCAGTAGATTTAGTGACAGATCTTCATTGAATCATCAAGACATCGATTATTAAAAAACCTTACGGTCGTACAAAAGTAAAAACAAAGTCACTTAGACTATGTTTTGTAAGAAGACTAATCAGAAACTTCAGTTTTATTTTGAAGGCAATTAGAGCATGATTTGTACAAAAACGATTTATAAGCTTTGATTTTTATTTTTCTGAGTAGGCCCCATAGTCCCGCCCGTTCAAAGAGATTATAAGTCCTGCCTCTTAGCGGCGCTTGACAACCCCTCTTGTCTAAACCCGGCAAGATGGGCAGGCCATGTACTTGTAAATTTTGACACAAGAGCGGAGTATGCTTAGCATGGTAGTATAGGGTGTCACAGAATGTTTTTCGTTTTTTTTATTTTAATATTACGCGCCAACCACAAACAGCACAGGGTGGGGAGGGGTCTCAATCGCTTGGCAGTCTTTTTTTAGTTTGTTAGCCATGAAATGACTAAGGCTCAAATCACACCAAAAGAGCGTCGAAGCGGAGCGCAGTTTCAGTGTCATATGAATTTTAACCTTATTTTCATTACAATAAAACTTATTATCGCATGATAAACGCGAACGAGTCGAATTCGCCGGGATTCCCGCGGCGCCGCGGGCATCCGCGCGTCTCGTGTGTGAGTTGAGCCTAACGCGAGTGCACGTTTTGCGTGCAAGCGCTTTATAAAAACATTCTGAGTAATCCATTACCAACCCACCTCTTCACCGCGTTTGCCCCTTTACGCTGACGCAGACTTTACAAACATACGGAACAAAATACCACTCTAGACGTGTACCATACGATATGTCCGGCAACGTATACCGCATACCGCAGCGAACTGCGTGATGAAGTGATGCAGAGACTAAGGCTTTAGGGACGGTCCCTTGCCCCTATTTAGTCCAGCTTTTCTGCCTAAAACCTACTATGTAAGTAATTTAGGAACATTAATAAAGTCCTTTATCTGCTTGTACAAGGTAACATTAGAGATAGGGACACGTGTGCCACTGGGGCATTAGAAATGGGCCAGCGTAGTACACGCGGGCTAATTGAAACATTAGCAATCAGGGCCGTAAATGGCAGGGATTCTCTGGAGCATTCTATTTAATACGTGTTTAAATAGTTGCCGACGTCTAGCGGGGCGTATCCGGCTTTGGATGAACATACTAGTTGTTTTATTTTTCACTTCTTCCACTAGTGGACAAAAAATTGAAGTGAACAGTAAAATAATTTTATTTGATAATTTATAGTATAAAATATGACTTGTCTAAGTGCTTAATTTGTAAGCCTAAAGAAATAAATGCTATTGACTTGACTTTGAACCGTGGTGACATATACATATAAAGTATTTAAAATCTAATGTTTGAAATCAAAGAAATGCTTATAGATTTTTTATTATAAAATTTTCAATATCACAAGAAGATACCATAGCACATTTTGGGTACGAGGTAGTCGACATCATTAACGAAAATCGTAAAAAAATCGTTTCCAAACTATATTAAAAGAGGAATTAATTAAATGTTTTATAGAAACTGAACTAGTTCGTAATAAAGCTTAAACTATTGGAAACTTTTTCCAAAACATTTAAATCTATGCCCGGAAGTGGGGCAGACAAAATAATTTGCAACAATCGCTTAAAACACCAGCATCTCAACTCGCTTAATATCTTTCAAATAGGACACGAAAACACTTTTAACAAAACCGACATAAAAAGGGAGGTGGGACGGTGGAAAGGCTGAGCTAAATTAAACTTGTTGTCATAAACGTATCTGTCGCTAGTAACTTAGTTTTTAGGTTGTTCTTACTAATCTATGTATGTATATTTCTATTTAATCTACACGCGGTAACACTGCTGAGTATAGGCCTCTTCCTAATCTCGCCATCCCTGGCGGTCTTGTGCCAGTCGGATCCTACAGCCCCCACAATGTCATCTGACCATCGGGCAGGTGGTCTGCCTCGACGCCGCCGCATATCCCTAGGCCACCATTTGGTGACTGCTTTGGTACATCATGTATATTTAATACCTTAAATAAATACCTACCTGCAAGGGCTGCTGTTCAAAAAATATGTTTTTGTGATAAAATCTGTACCCATAACCTTTTTTGATTTAATGAATTTGTTTAGCTTAATTTAGGCGGAGAAGTCGGTTTGCACCAGAGAAAGGGCTGCAGCTTCCTCCTTTGAATTTTAACACCTCCACTGCTATCACCAATCTGCCTGCCGAAATCATAATGGCAACACAACCAAAATGGCAATCATGCCAAACTCAAATACCTACTGCTTTGATGCGCAGGGTATCTTCAGCATAGCTCCCTCTATTTACAATAAACTGCCAAAATCACTTAGAGAGCTACCACTCCTGAAAAAGATAAAAGCTTTGGGACGTAAATGCTATAAATTGAATGATTTCATGACGGACAAACTTTTTTTAGATATAATAAGTAAATTACATCTCTAGTTTTTTTTTAATTTGTTATTACATTACTTGTAAAAAAAAATATTCAGTTTTTTGATCAAATGTTTGTTTTCTATTTGTTTTATTTACTAAATATGTAGGTATATATTTAAATTCAGGTACAATTGTACCCACATTTTGCACGCCGCAACGCAACGGTAAAATACATCCTGACTTTAACATACACCACCTGTGTACCTTATTTACATGTACTTGATGCAAAATAAATACTTTAATTTCCTTCGTGTGCTGATGAGAAGTCGGATTGCAGGCAAATAAAAATAAATACAAAATATATAATAAATAAATAAATAATAAAATTAAAATAAAATAACGCCTAGCCTTTATTGCTGAACTAATTTTTACAATGTTTTACAGTTTTCTTACAAATCATCATCAGCCTATATCAGTCCACTGCTGGACATAGGCCTCCCCCAATGAGCGCCATAGCGCCCTGTCTTCAGCTTGCCGCATCCAGCATCTACCTGCAGTCTTTCGCAAGTCGTCATCCCACCTGGTCGGAGGGTGTCCTACACTACGTTTGCCGAGTCGCGGTCTCCACTCAAGAACACGTTTGCCCCAGCGACCGTCGGTTCTTCGCGAAATATGGCCGGCCCACTGCCACTTCAGCTTGCTAATTCTTTGAGCTATGTCGATAACCTTGGTTCTCTGTCGGATGTATTCGTTACGAATCCTATCCTTCAGAGAAACTCCGAGCATAGCTCTTTCCATAGCTCGCTGAGCGACTTTGAACTGGTGGACCAGCCCTATCGTGAGTGTCCACGTCTCAGCTCCGTAGGTCATAACGGGTAGGACGCACTGATTGAAAACTTTAGTTTTCAAGCATTGCGGTATGGATGACGAGAAGACTCGACGTAGTTTCCCAAATGCTGCCCAGCCTAGCTGGATTCTCCTTTTGGCCTCCTTCTCGAAACTGTTTTTACCCAATTGCAGAATCTGCCCAAGGTAAGTGTACTCGGAAACAGTTTCGAGAATGTACGACCACCGGCCTTGGATCAATGTGACCATTGATCATGACTTTGGTTTTATCCAAATTCATGCCAAGACCGATACATCGGGAGGCTGAAGCTAGGCCATCCAGCATCCGGTTCAGTTCCTCAAGCGACTCCGCCATTAAGACTATGTCATCAGCGAATCGCAGGTGTGAGATGTACTCGCCGTTTATGTTGATGCCCTTTCCTTTCCAGTCCAGCAACCTAAACATATCCTCCAATGCGCAAGTGAACAGTTTCGGGGATATGACATCCCCCTGCCTCACTCCTCTGCGCAATTGGATGGGATTAGACTGCTGGCCCTGTACTTGGACACTCATGGTGGCGGCCTCGTAGAGACATCTCAGCACCTCGATATAACGATAGTCTACTTGGCATCGCTGTAAGGAATCCAGAACAGCCCAGGTTTCGATGGAGTCAAATGCCTTCTCATAGTCCACAAAAGCCAGACACAGGGGCTGATTATACTCTTCGGACTTCTGTATAATCTGCCTCACTGTGTGTATGTGGTCTATGGTGCCATATCCTCCGCGGAACCCAGCCTGTTCCGGTGACTGGAACTCGTCGAGTCTCCTGGCGAGGCGGTTCGTGACTACAAATATGCTTACTTTATAACAGTTACTTATCATTTTACATAAATTAAGTATCGGTAAACGGTCGTTTCTGCATTTCAGCTTGTCTTTCGACATAGGCCTCCTCTAAAGATTTCCACTCTATTCTATCTTTCGCTATGCGGGTCCATATTGGACCCGCCACTTTTCTAATGTCATCCTCCCATCTTCTACTCTGTCTGCCTCTTTTTCTTTCGCTATCTCGTGGGAGCCTCTAAAAGGAAAAACAAAATATATAATATGTTTAAAATAAATGAGATTTTACGTGAACGAGAGCGTAGTCAAAGCAGTTTCATCCTCACCTCACGATGACCCAGATAGAGCAAATAAAAATAAATTCCTATTCAAGTCTGGATCCCATTGCGAACTGTGCATTCAATGATATTACTGAAACTCTGACCAAATACGCAGACAAATCCAAGCTAAGACTATTTCGTCCGACTTCATGCTACTCGTAGTTAGAAATAAACAAGTTATTTATCTTTCCAACAATTACTTGTCTGGAAACGCAGGGGGTTTATACGTGCCATGCTAGCCTGTTTAAATCCTGCCACGGTTCAATTTGTCGGTTGGTACAAGTCAGTCCGGGTCTCGGGTTCGTACCGCGCGATGTCGCTGTATTTTTTCTACCTTCCTTGAGGTCAAGGAAGGTAGAAAAAATACAGCGACATCTGAAACACTTTTAAACAATGTTGTGTTATATTATCATGTATCACAAAATCTATGCAATGGACCTATTTTTACGGAAGTAAAGAAGTTAAAGTTAAGTAATTAAATAATAAAAAAAAAAATGCTGGAAAATTCACACAGCATTATCTAGCCCCATGGTAAGCAGAGCTTGTGTTATGGATACTAGATAACTGATATACATAATACAATAAATTACATAGATAGATATTTTTTATTATACATAGAAAACGACTAGAACACCCGGAACAAATATCTGCAGATCGTACACACAATTGTTCCTAGGCGGGAATCGAAACCGCAACCTCCCGCGTCGCAGGTGGACCTTCGCCCACCGCGCCACATCGGTCGTCAAAAATTGGAAGAAGACACCGAAAATTCTTTAGACTTTTGTAAATTTAATCTCATAAAGGGAAGTAAGTCAGTTACAAATTATTTATTATTTCGAATTTGGTCTATGCATGTCAGTAAAGTAATCTAGCTTTTGTTATTTTATTCCTAACGCGGAACACCAAACAAAATATTCGAGTGGATGAATGCAACGGGATTTTCTGTAGCCTCCGAAAGAACTTTATTTCGTAATAAGCTGGCCTTTGCGAACTGCAGTTGGCTTTGCTTGATTAAAGTTTTACCAAAACTGTTGGAAAATGCGAAAAAGAGAAAATATAAATGCACATACACCTGCACAAATCATAACGATACGTTCATGCTTCGTGGAAGGTTTGTTTTTACCTGACATTTACAAGTCATTTAGCTGAATCTAGCTTATTTTATTCTATGTTGACCTTTTAGTAAGTAAGTAAGTAAATCATTTATTAGACACATAAACACACACACATACAATTTATCAGCTTAATCACAAAAGTACAAAATTAAAACATGATTATCAAAAGTAATTACAAAGAAATGCGTGTGTGTAGCAGTGCCAAAAAGGTAAATAGCTCAGTGATAATATTGCTCTATGAGCAAACACTGATTTTCAGCTATCACCTTCAAGGTGACGAGACAAGGCGAGCCCAGCGACACACGTCTGTCAGTAAATATACCTACCTACCTACTGTCTACAACGATAACCAAGAGTTAAATATAACAAGACATCTATTACACTACATATGCACCTACAAATAACTATAATTAACTTTTACTTTTACTAGATATCCTGTGAGTCTGTGACCTATTGATGACATAATACCAAGATTAACCTAGGTAGGTACCTACCTACCTAGGTTAATCCTACTATAAAATGTTGATTCATTGTGCTTGCAAATTTTTTTTTTAAATTAAAATTAAAATTTACGTCTATACAAACCTTTGTGGTTTCCTTCGTGTTATTTTTAAGCTTTTTTATGTTATATCTTATGTTATATCTTATGTATGTTATGTTTTTTATGTTATATCTTATGTATGTTATGTTATATCTTAAAGTTAAAAAAAAAAAACATTCAATATTTTTATTTTTCATTGTATCAACATTGTTTTACTACTTAGTCGCATTCTATTTACTTGATTCCATTCATTTGTAATTTCTAGAAAACCTATTAAAGATTATTTTATCGGGTAGGTACCTAATGTACCTATTAATCGCGTACCTTTTGTTTTAATTCCTCCTTTTGTTCCAGACAACCTTTGACTTTCATAAAGTATAAACCTGCCGCAACTTCTAAATGACAGGCAAACAAATCAATTCTATACCTAACCATATCCGAGACGACCGATGTGGCGCGGTGGGCGAAGGTCCGCCTGCGACGCAGGAGGTTGCGGGTTCGATTCCCGCCTCGGAACAAATGTGTGTACGATCTGCAGATATTTGTTTCGGGTGTTCTGGTCGTTTTATATGTACCTATAATAAAAAATATCTATCTATGTAATATATTGTATTATGTATATCAGTTATTTAGTACCCATAACAGAAGCTCTGCTTACCATGGGGCTAGATAATGCTGTGTGAATTGTCCAGCATTATTTATTTATTTATATCCTATTGATATTATAAAGGAAAAGTTATTTGATTATACAAAATAAAATCGATTACTATGCTTGTATTACCATTGAATGCACACATTGCATGAATAAGCATACTGCCGTAGATTCTATCACGCCGGCAGCGCCCCCTAGCCCGCCACTTCGACTCGCCCATTCGTGAAGAGCATCCAAACAGAAAATCGAAATCGAACTAAAAGCACGCCAGAGCAACTTCGCTGTAAAGAACATTTCGATGCTAGTTTTCACGGGGTTGCCTTTACAGATGAAATACTGAGGTGTTTTGTTACTTACTGAAGTACTGAACGAACATACCTGCTCAAGGGTTTCAAAATAAATTGGCAGGTATTGAGGTTTTTGCAACAAACTTGCGAGCGACTATTAGGTAGCCAGGATAAAAATACAGAAATACAATTTATTGATAAAACTAATTAAGGGGCCTCCGGAGGGACGAATTCTTCATACAAACGTAATACCAAAATTATTTCTAATTCAAGCATATTTCCACTATAATATTGCAGTTATTGTATTAAAATAGTATTTATCTAGGTTCCCAAATAGTTTTTTTTTCAAAATACTTACCTAAAATAAAATGAAAGCCAATCTCATTTTGCACATTTTTATGCGAAAATGGACAATTTTTCTTGCTATTTGTTTTGTATTAAAAACATCAATATCTTACGTTTTATTTATTAAGGAACATAGCTTATATTGTTTAGTTACAGAATAACAATACTTTGTGAAGAATACAAAAAGTTTTCAGTCATAATTTTTGGTATTACGGAACAAACCAAATTTTGAAAGGCTAATATTGCTATCGCGCACGCATGTGGCGCGGCGCAAGGGTTAAACAGGGACAGCGATATTCGGAGCGATTTTTGAAAGAGAGGGTCGCCGGACCCTTAACAAGTCAATTTTTCGTAAATAATTACAACATTTTGTTAAAATTACAAATAAAACTAAATCACTATTAGATACACCAGATACTCTATTACCATGTCGATTAACATTACTTTAATTTGATGATTTCCTTCTTGTCGAATTTCGACCACTGCAGGCAGTCTCAACGGAGAATATAGCCAAGTGCGCGAGACATCATTGCTGGACTGCACAAGTGTGCGTGCAAACACAAGCGCAGTCTCTATTAACCCATATTATAGATAGGCCCAACATTTCGACCATAAAGATCTATCTCCATGATCGAGCACTATATTTAAATAATCAAATCACAATCAAGTATTAGACACATAAGTTATATGAACATACTAGTGGTTTCCTTTTCACTTCTTCCACTGATGGACCAAAAATTGAAGTGAACATTAAAATAATGTTTTTTGAATACTGAATAGTTTAAAATGTGACTTGTCTGAGTGCTGATTTTGGAAGCCTAAAGAAATAAATGCTATTTAGACTTTGACTTAGAGCAGATGAATGATCTCTCAGATACTGTATAAACAAGCTACGCTTAGCTTTGGGCTAGATAATGCTGTGTGTTCAGCATTATTTTAATTACCTTATAGGTAGAATTACTAAAATCATCACAAGCTCACGATAGGGCTGGTCCACCAGTTCAAAGTCGCTCAGCGAGCTATGGAAAGAGCTATGCTGGGAGTTTCTCTGAAGGATAGGATTCGTAACGAATACATCCGACAGAGAACCAAGGTTATCGACATAGCTCAAAGAATTAGCAAGCTGAAGTGGCAGTGGGCCGGCCATATCTCGCGAAGAACCGACGGCCGATGGGGCAAACGTGTTCTTGAGTGGAGACCACGACTCGGTAAACGTAGTGTAGGACGCCCTCCGACCAGGTGGGATGACGACCTGCTAAAGACTGCAGGTAGATGCTGGATGCGGCAAGCTGAAGACAGGGCGCTATGGCGTTCATTGGGGGAGGCCTATGTCCAGCAGTGGACTGCTATAGGCTGATGATGATGATGACTAAAATCATTAAGCAAAATGAGAAACAGCCAAACTTTCCAAGATATTTTCTTTGCGCCATACCTACTGACCTTCTTCGCTAGTTTGTTTCAATTCGGAAACTTTGTCACTGATTTACTTTTCACTTTATTTGCAAAGTAGGCACAAACAATTAAATGAATGTCGCTAAGTTTGGCGGGATCGTTCCATTTAATAAATAATATGGTTTTATAGGCTTATCATAAAGTGAGTGACAAACCTTGATCATTATCATGAAAATGTTTACTATTGAACAACAACTTAAGAACATGTAGGTCATATTAAAAGTTAAATTAAGAGCTATTTGTATTATTTACTTACAAGTTTACTTCCGGATGTGGCGCAGCAAAGTACCTACCTACCTAGGTAACAAAATAATCTTTATCCATATGTCTGAATTCACTTTCCCTGCGACAACTTTTCATAAAAAATCCGATATTTTTCAAAGAATTTCATTACCATAGAAGAATATACAAAAATTAAGAGCCTTAATAGTTAAGGACGGAATTTCTATAATAAACTCAAATAGCATAACTTTATTTTACCTGCAAATAAACCATGGTAAAGCTTTGTGGAAATGAAAATAGCAATCAGATGTTATTACCCTGGCAAATTAGGCCGAGCCCCGCGATTAAGTCAATTAGTATCGACATCGGGCGTTCGAAATGTGCTGGGTTTTACCGAATACCCAACAAATTTGGAACCATAAATATTGTATCTATAAGTGAATAATGAATGAATAATGCTGGACAATCCACACAGCATTATCTAGCCCCATGGTAAGCAGAGCTTGTGTTATGGGTACTAGATAACTGATATACATAATACAATACATTACATAGATAGGTATTTTTTATTATAAATAGAAAACGACCAGAACACCCGAAACAAATATCTGCAGATCGTACACACATTTGTTCCGAGGCGGGAATCGAACCCGCAACCTCCTGCGTCGCAGACGGACCTTCGCCCACCGCGATACATCGGTCGTCAAGTAGGTAAGATGTACCTACAACCTATTTTTTTTATCACTTACCCCAATGATAAACTTCTTTGTTTTCCGTTTGTTTATTCTATGCCTGTTTTTTGTAACTGTGTCCAAATAAATGTTTTTTTTTTTATATTTTCGTTGTGTCGTATTTTATGTAAGTGGTTACGATTTTTTTTCTGTTTGTACATTTTATTTATGCTTTACTACAAATAAACGTTTTGATTTATTCTAGTAATATAATTATTTATGAAAAACGGAAACCAAAACAAGTTTGAAGTAACTATAGCTACTGCCCGCGGCTTCGTGCGCGTTTTTCCGAATAAAAAGTAACCCATTTGTTATGACAGTTCTACTAACAGACAAATAACGAAATGATGCTATAAAAAAGGGTCCCTTTTTAGGGTTCCGTACCCAAATGGTACAAAAGGAACCAATTACTAAGACTCCGCTGTCCGTCCGTAGGTATGTCACCAGGCTGCATCTCATTTATTTATTTTAGGGAATCCACTACTACTAACTAATTAGGGTAATACAATTGAATATTTATAGGTATCCACTTATAGATAAATTATAGTATGAATACATAAAAGTGCAAAGATATCAAATGCTAAAACAATAAATAACAAATCGTGCTAGTTACATAGTTGAAATCACATAATGATGTATATGTGTTGCCGCTGTAACAACAAAAAAAAAAAAAAAAAAGATTTATATATGATAATTATGATAATGATAAGGAACCCTTCGTGCGCGAATCCGACTCGCACTTGGCTGGTTTTTTTAATTTCTTTTTGATGTACGGAACCCCAAAAATAGCTCTTTTATCTAAATAGTAGTGCAAAATATGAAACCCTTGGATTCACGTTTCTTAGAGCTCGTAATCCCAGAGATGAGTTATGGGCGAAAACTTAAGCTTCAGCGGTCTGAGTTCAAGACGACAAGTGAAATATTACAGTTAATGCCTAGATTCGAATAAAAATAACGCGCGAATAAAGACGCACCGGCTAATGCCTAAGCATAGAAATTTACATAAGGTAGGTACTAGGTACCTTCTTCTTATTGTAGTTTCTCTTCAAAGACAAAAAAACGCCAAAAGAGTAAAAAAATATTAAAACTAGTATATTTACTTAACTGACTTTTGCATAATCTTGCAATTAGAACCAAAAATTATGTTGGATATCCAATATTTTCAAAATCCATTTTTTAACCGAGTTCTGTACAGATTTTTTTTCTCTTTATTTAGGTCTATACTTTGTTTCTCTATCTCTCTTACTATACAATTCGATTACGAAAAAATGGTCGCATGTCCATAGTTAGAGTCCTTAGGTCCGTGAGTACTTAAAAAGAACACGAATCGTAACGCAACTTCGAATATCCGTTTGTAGATATGCTAATGTTTTATCGCGACTGTGGGCTGCAAATTAATTTCCTTAAAACGAGCCACCAACTTCCGCGCCGGAAGGACCTACCAACCAACATCATTCATTATTTCGCGGCCTGCGGCGAAAAATCGTGTTTCGTGTTTCCCACAGAACCTATGGGAAAATGGTATTTGGTCACACTCAGGACTACTTTGATAAACGACATAATTACGAAGTTTCGGATGACGGATCGCTTCTTTAGTAAAAAGATTTTATTTGATAATGCTGTGTGAATTGTCCAACATTATTTATTTATTTATTTGTTAGAGCTCGATGGGTGAAATGTGAACCTGTTTTATGTTGGATGAACACCAACGTTTTTTGCTTTACAATGTAAACCACCGCCGCCACCCTGACTGAAGATGTAGTTTATCAGTTTATTTATTTCCCCCGTAGGTACACAATGTTACACTTGATGTCGTTAAATACTATTTTAAAAGATAAATTACATTTTTATTATAACACACACTAACTTTTGACAAAGGAAACACCATAGGACATTGTGCAAAAAAAAGCAGATAGACATGCCTTCTTAAAAAATTAAAATAAATTAATTTATAATAATTTGTCACAATAAAACAGATAATAAATAATGGTATAAGTTAAATTGAATAATAAATAAGATAAAATTTCAAAGTAATCTGCTGTATAAGGGCATTGTCAAACTATACTAAAAATATTGTACAAAATTAAATAATATACAAGTAAAATACAGTTTACATATTCAGTCAGGGTGGCGGCGGTTCGAGTCGCGATCGTTCCGCGTGCAAGCAGGCACTGCGAGTTCCTTAGGATACAGATCAGTAGATGCTAAAGAATGCTAGAAGTTTCTACATAGTGTCATTCAGGCTTGGGGTAAAGCATGAAGAGAGATTCCGATTACCAATATGACGCGGCGGTCAAAGGTCCGACTATGATGCAGGAGGTTGCAGGTTCGATTCCCACTTTGGGACAAATATTTGTATGAACTGCGGATATTGGTACCGGGTGTTCAGTTCAAAGATATTTATTTTCTCATTTACAACATACATGTTACTTACATGAGAAACTTAAGCTAAGTATTAATATTATGTTATTTTTCCGTCTTTTTATGTTTAGTCCAGTAGCGTTACATCCTCAAGTATATATGTGTTTACAAGTGTTCTGCTCGTTTTCTATTTATTTAAAAATCTATGTAGGTATGTAATGTATTGTATTATGTATATCAGCTATCAAGTACTCATAATACAAGCTCTGCTTAGTTTAGAGTTAGATGATGCTGTGTAGATTGTCCAGCATTATTTATTTATTTCTTCGGACGTACATGATTCATAGTTCATTCTTGGTATTCGTTAAAAGTATGTTACAGTGACGGCATGAAGTAGCAGATAGCGGGTGAGGAATGTGCGACCAGCAAGATATGAAACAGAGGCGAGTGGAAGCGGGGCAGTAGTAGTGCTTTACATCTGTAAAGACTTAAGGACAAAGCACAGATATGCTTTGTCATTAATTATTTCGCAGATCACCCCACCTGGCACAGGAAAATCATTTTGTCTTAGTCGCTTGAAAAAGCAACAAATTAAAATAAATGACGGAAAGTGTTTCCAACGGATGAGTTTAAGCGCGCTCCAATAAAGCTGACATTTGGCTCAGCGCTCGAGAGCTTCAACATATGCCAGTTCCGTTTACAAACACGCCAGGTTATTTATAAACAAGACTAAGTTACGTTTTATCATGACAAGGACAGGTTACTCGGCCATGACTGGCGGACAAAAGCTATTACCGATAGTGACATAGTTTTACATAAGCATTCTTCATCATATTTATTAATGCTTATGTTCTCTTGAACATGTCAGATATTATTTCTGTTTACTTAACTACAAAGTATAAGACAAAGTAGGTTCCCGATGTCTCTTTGTCCCTATGTATGCTTAGATCTTTCAAACTACGCAACGGATTTTGATGCGGTTTTTAATAGATAGAGTGATTCAAGAGGAAGGTTTATAAACCATTTGACACATAGATTTCCACGCAAGGTGTAGCTAGTAAAGAAAATAATAAATAAATCACTTTGAGTGGTGGCCAAGCTCAGGTTAAAGATATGGTGGACAAGTTCCAAAGCATTGTTTAAGCATATAAACAAGTATGGCAAGAATTAACTCTTTCACTGCCCAACCTCTTTTAGCGTAACCCGCAGCTAGAACGTCTGCAAGATCCACATGTGCGTTTTGGGCTATAAAAGTAAAGGCTATAAGTGTTGGGCTATAAGTGGACTCACGCACGTGCTGAGACCCGCGTTGTATAACAACCTACCAGATCAGGTAGTCACAGCACCGAGTCTGTCTTCCTTTAAACAAAGACTTAAATCGTGGCTCGTCGAGAAGGCGTTCTACAGTATTGACGAGTATGTGCGAAAAATTAAATAATATCTTGAGTATTATTACTTAGTTATAATACATTTATTATAATTGATTATTGTCTAATTATTTAATTAACTTTAATTTATAATTATTATGTGACCTGTAATATTCGTTTTTTACCAATAAATTGATTATTATGATTATTATTATTCTGAAAGCCTGGCATAATACCCTGAACATTGTAAAACTTCTATCGAGGATCGGATTAACGGTATGTCTAGAGGTAACAAGTTAATTAACTTATGTTAAACACGTCGACAGTATTAAAATGTTAAGTTATAACAACTCCTAAGTAAGTTCTAAGTTTAGTAAGTTCGAAGCATGTTTTGTTACTTAGTCTGGATGCACCTTTATGACAAAGAACATTGCTTTATGTGGGCTTGTGTTAGTAATAATCTGACAAATCAAATTATTTAGAGGATAAAATACTTACGAGACGAGTTTTGCTCCAACTCGAAAACGATCTCATAAGGCAAAGGTTTCAGACAGAGAAAAATCTAAGTATTCACTTTAATTCCTAGTTTTTTTTATTTGAACTTTTTGAAGTGTCCAAGAGTCATATATAGTCAAAAGAAAATAAAGCTTTACTATTTGATATTTAAGCTTAAGTTCAATCGATAGAGTTCTTTATAAATAACGTTACAAATGTATAAAGTTTACGCTCTACAAGCTTAATTGCGAGTGGCGAGTTTTGTATTTGTTTTGAATGTTTACTTTAAAATCGTTTTTTGTTTTCGTTTAAATAATAGTAAAGCACATCACAAGCACCAATTTGCTTGGTAGCAAATAAATAGAAGATAGGTACCGATGTTATTTCTATTTACTTCTGAGATACCTATTAATTATCAAAGTGGGCGGCTATTAAACGGGATTATACAACCTGTGTGACAGCTAGGTATTTGCCCACCTGTTCCATGAAGGCCGTGAGAAACCAGAGGCCAGAATCAATAACGTTTTTTAATACTATTATTAAAAAATACTAACTACTTCTAACCAAGTATTATTGTATTATTTTATTAAATGACACAATTATCATTAATGAGTTTTGTTAATTTTTAATTGAATTTCATGATTGGTTAATTAATCGTCATATTTCAATAAACATCATTGAAATAATATAATTAATTAGCGTATTATTGTTAGTGATACAGAATATACCTCAGTATATTGTAAGTTGTACTATGTACCTACTATTTGTGAGTGTGAATACTATACCATTAATGAACCATTGAACCAGGTAATAAAGTGCTAATTGATTAACTTCGCTTCCTTTATTATTGTGCCCATTTTTGTCAGTGGTTATTGTTTTGGACGGTTTCAGCGGCCATTATTGTATAAAAGATGTCTCACTATGATAATTAGGATGATTTATGAGCAGTTCAACATTTGAAGGTGACTCGAACATTATGCAAAATGAATGTCACATCTTCTAGCTTGAAAAACGTGAATTTGCATAATAAACGAACCTCTGGGACGAAATAAAAATATGAAATCGTTAAAAGTTGTGAATCGTTGAAAAATTTTCGGGTTCTTACCATATTATTTATTTATATAGCTATGGTTATCAATAAGTTTATTCACAGCCAGCTACTGCTCACGTTTAAATCAAAAGTTACCTCTAAATTACTGTGATCTAGAACTACCTATATTTAAACTAAATTCAGATCGATCGGTTTAGTAATTTAATCGTTATAAAAAGTAAAATATTTTGTGTGATTATTAGGTTATTATTTTTACATAGTTTAGTTTAGTTCAGATGTTTATTAATAAGAATTTCTTATAAGTCAAAGATAATATACATAGATGAAAAAACACAAAATAACATAATTAAGTACAGAAACTATTCTGTACTTAGGTCCACTAGTAAGAATTAAGTACGGGAATAATTTAAGTGATGTATAACTAATCTTTAAGCATACCTACAGCACTATGGTTGTATGGTCGTGCAGCCACCAGGGATAGGTCCAGCGGTAAGGTAGGTGCATAAAACTGAGCCATGGATAAAATATGTACATTAATAAACATCTATTCAACTCATCAGATTCGAGAAGTGGGAGTAGGAAAGTTCCCGTTATTATATATGACATAGCATCCCTACGTGGGCATAAATCGGCGATGTCCCTTGAAAAGTATCTGTGCATTACTGGAACCCCTATCTCTCATGTACTCTGCAGGGGTAAGGCGTGACTGGACTACACGAAACTGAATTTCAAAACTATCCGTTTTTATCTTTATTTTTATGAGCACAGAGTTGAAAATTTATTTTCTTAACTACCCCATACATGCAGGAAAAAGGTTTCTCGTGATTTTCCACAAATTCTAAGCTCTATTCTCTTAAGGATAGAGGTCCAGATTGGTCACGCAGAGGGTCGATGTAAGGAAATTACAAACTTTTGGGTCCATCCTAGTTTTCAGTCTTTTAGTTAACTCATCACGATTGAGGAAACTTCTTTTATGTTTCGGCCAAACGGTGAAAATTGTTTTCTGTCGTTAGGTCGTTTTATTGAAAGAATTTGAATATGTTCTTGAGTGGAAACCTCGACTCGGTAAATGTAGTGCACGACGCTCTCTGGCTAGGTAGGATGACAAACTGTGAAAGACTAAAACTTTTGAAACTATCATGGTTATTAACATTAAAGTCATTAAAAACGGGATATTTACCATGATTTGATTTTTGAGTTATCCAATATTTCGGCACAGTTTCATGCGCCATGATCACGGAGTAACTCACATTGGATAACTCAAAAATCAAATCATGGTAAATATCCTGTGGAAGACTGCTAGCAGATGCTGGATCTGTCCAGATGAAAACAGAGCACTATGGCGCTCATTAGGGGAGGCCTATGTCCAGTGGACTATCATAGGCTGATGATGATGTTCAAAATGAGTGAACTTATATATAAGACAGTCAACTACTTCAATGGCGAAGCAGTGAAGGTTCACCTGCGACGCAGGAGGTTCTGGGTTTGATGCCCGCCATCGAAATGCATAATAATTGTCGGAATGCATGATGATTGTGTGTTAGGTCACGTTCAGGTGATTTGCAAACTTTATCTCCTTACATTAGAAACTTTGTCTCCCTACGTTACAAAGTTAGCAAACATTCACAAACTCGCTGACAGTAGATTAATGGCCGATGCCTTGAAGTTTGCCACAATTGAATTGGGTTTCATTCCCTCGGATTGATTGTCAGATCATTTACACGTCTGACTTTTCAATTTTAGTTTCGCGTTAAATTTAACGCTTACTGTTGCTGACGATTAAAAAATCTATTAGACAGATAGATGACTAAGCGAGTGTCAGCATTATGTTTTACTTTGACAATAATTGTGTTCAATGCTGTGGTATTTATTTTGGGTGTTAGGAACAAAAAACTCATGCAGCAAACAAAGATGACAATATATGATCTATCCTATCCTATATCCAAAAAAGACAAAACATCCTGATTTAAATTGTTAATGTATATTGTCTCTATATGTAGTTGCAAATAAATGATACGTCTATGTCTACATATGTCTATATAAAACCTTTAATTTTAAAACTCTATTTTTAGCCATTACTTGAAACGAATATAATGTTCAACATGCCTGTATTTTAAATCCAACTCCAATCTGTCAATCCATTCAATATGAAATGCATTGGCTATTTTATTTGAACCCAGAGTACATTCCAACATCAACCAAGTACAAACGAATGCGAAAAACAATATACAGAACTCGCAATCTACCTACGTACATTTCATTTCGTAAAATCGGAATGGATATTCATAATACAGAATGAAACAAAAAACAAAAGTCTGTCTACCGACGAAATAAAGCAAATAAAGTTTTTTGCAATACTGCTGGCCCGGTTACATCTACCGGCGATTAAATATTCATGGTGCCATCACGGCCGGTGTCTGTCAGATCATCGTATGCACTGTAGATATAAATACGTATAATAATGATGGACAATTCACACAGCATTATCTAGCCCCATGGTAAGCAGAGCTTGTGTTATGGGTACTAGATAACTGATATACATAATACAATACATTACAAAGACAGATATTTTTTATTATATATAGAAAACAACCAGAACACCCGGAACAAATATTTGCAGATCGTACACACAATTGTTCCGAGGCGGGAATCGAACCCGCAACCTTATGTGTCGCAGGCGGACCTTCGCCCACCGCGCCACATCGTCGTATAAATACGTATAATAAATAAAAAAAGTGTTATACTGTACCTACTGTAATAATACACTGCAGTATAATACTGTTTTGTCTGCCAAGGCTCGTGTCTGGCACGCTTTATGTCTGTATATATAAACCGTTCGCGACCCACCTTCACACTGAGCCTTCACACCAGTGTTAAGGTAGGGAAATTAAATTCTACCTTAACACCAGTGTGAAAGAAATCCCGGCCTTCATACTAGTGTTAAGGAGAGGAACTCAGCGGACTTTAATGCATAGACGTCCGTGAGTATGTATATGCATTTTAACCGACTTCAGAAGAAGGTTCTATATTCGGCTGTACGTATTTTTTATGTATGTTTGTCGATCTTTATTATTTCTTCTCAATCAAGCGACAGGTTTTTTTTTTAAATCGGTCCATACGATTTTTAAAACACCTGTAGCTATTGTATAGAAAATAATCCTGATATAATCCCATAAAAAAATTTAATTAATTAGTTATAAAAAAAGGTTAGTATTAATCCCGTCAAGTTTAAAAATAACCAAGTGATATCTTCGCCAATTCTTTATAGATTTTGACAATCTTTCGTCATTGCTTAAAAAATAATTTTTAGGTGGTCCCGTACAAGTTTGATCTTCAATCGGGGAATTGATATATGCGCCGTTAAACGTGTATAAAAACATTCACATTATAATCTCACAATGACTGCTGACGAATGGTTTCCATAGCAACGGGCGTAAACAAGATATTTTTTCATTCGTCCTGTCATCCATGTGTCATCCATTCATTCAACACATCAAACTTAATAGACTCTAATTTTAACTAGATATAGTCACTTGAATAATTTGATTGTACTATATTTAAGGCTTTCATTGATATAAAAACAAAAAACGAATGACCGGCAAAAATGAAATGAAAATGAAATGAAATGTTTTTTATTTCTTTAAGCTTACAAATAAGCACTTAGACAGGTCATATTTTATAGTTCAC
This sequence comes from Eupithecia abbreviata, assembly GCA_943735965.1. Lineage (NCBI taxonomy): Eukaryota > Metazoa > Arthropoda > Insecta > Lepidoptera > Geometridae > Eupithecia > Eupithecia abbreviata. The sequence goes on from OX030985.1 coordinate 12,637,280, forward strand.
TTGAATTTTTTGTCCACCAGTGGAAGAAGTGATAAGAAACCAGTATGTTCATAACTTATGTGTCTAGTACATTTGATTTGCTTATCTGTAAGTTGTTAGATTTTGAGTTGAAGCAAAACTCGTTCCAAGTTTTTTTATCTTGTAAGTAATCTGATATTTTGTAATAAGCTTTTTTACAAAGAATATGTTTAACAATTTTTTTAAATTTATTAATTGATAATTTTTGCAACTCACTTGGAGTTTTGTTGTAGAAGCGTATACATTGCCCTTTAAAAGATACATTTATCTTGCGTAGCCTAGTTGTGGGCACAGCGAGTTTATTCTTATTTCTAGTATTTACATTATGTATATCACTTTTTTAGTGAACCGATTGATATTTTTATGAGTGTACAACAAGTTTTCATAAATATATTGACACGGTACTGTCATTATGTTTAATGGGATGCGTGATACACTCACGAATACATCCAATTAACCAGTTGTATGCAGGTTTCATTGATCATTCAAAACAGATCGTTTCAACCTGCAACCAAGAAGAAAAAACAAAAAAAAAAAACAACTTTTATATTCTAAACTCGGCACATTTAAGCCACCATTACAGGAGACACCAACAAATAGTTGTTATTTTCTTTCCTCCAACATAAAAAGTGTTTGTAAGGCCCAAGCTAACCTTCAAAAGCGCTGTCGTCACGTTCCAGCGATAAATATCTCTCTCCTGCCGAGTGGCAATCTGTTATCTACACCTGGATTTGTAGGGACAGGCGGCGAGAGAAGTGCTCTTCTAATAGACTATCTACGAAGTTACTCTTAGCCAAAACGGAACGAGAAATAAAGTGTGTGGAAACTTCATAATTTCTGCCAAAAAGACACGGGCTGCGACTTGCAAATAATACTGCCAAAGTAGGGAGAAGAGAGCGGCCATATCTCGCGAAGAACCAACAGCCGCTGGGGCAAACGTGTTCTTGAGTGGAGATCGATTTGGTAAACGTAGTGTAGAACGCCTTCCGGCTAGATGGGATGATGACTTGCAAAAGACTGCAGGGAGATGCTGGATGCATCAAGCTGAAGACAGGGCGCTGTGGCGCTCATTAGGGGAGGCCTATATCCAGCAGTGGACTTACATATGCTTATGGTGATGATGATAAAAAAGAAGGGAGTTATTGTACGTATTTGCCACGTCTTTTGGTCAAGCTAAGTAGGCTTGTTTAGCTTGCAAACCATAAATGACGTTTGTAATAACTCAATCTCAAATAATTTTTTGGTGCTAGTACCAAATGTAAAAAACTACTAGATAGATAGATAATTCTTTACTCATCAGTTAAGTAAAAAATGGGAACGAATACTGAACGACTATGTACCGTTCAAAGATATTGATGTGCTATACTTATCAATCCTTTCAGGAGTACAAGCTCTGAATTTTTTATAACTACAAACTATGTGAAGAGTATTAAAAATCTTTTTTAGTGACTGTACTAATAAATAAAGAAGTCTGCTCGGCAATAAAGGGTGTTCAGAGAGTAGGTCCGTTTATTTTAATATACGTGTATTGTCAGTGTGCAAACACCCGCTACGTGAGAAACATTGAGATACTCGGCTCTTAATGGTCGAGTTCCATTACTATCTATATACGTATACTTCACTAGCGAGAAGCATTAGGTAATTATTCTCGCTTTATTTAAACGGAACTTTAGACCCAAGTATAGGTATCTATACTTACCTTACTCAGTAATAGAATTCTCTGTATTTTAAGTACACAAAAGTTTAGCACAACCAAAGAAATATTGGTGAAAATACTTCAGTATACTGGCGTCTTTAGGAGCAAACCACAGAAGGTCCAAATCATATTTAGCTCTGAAACACTTTATTCGTTCATTCGTCTATCATAATAAGAATTCAAATTTTAATTAATTTCGCTGAATGTGTGCAGCTACGCGTTGTTAAAGGTTGTTTTAGTTTTTTGTTCGTTATTATTTTGTGAATAATCTGTTGTAGTAATGGGTGAGTCGTTCGGAATAGGCGTCTCTCACGTGAAACGTTGAGAATAACCCAGGTAAACATAAAATGTTTTATTTTATTTTTTGTTTTATTTACTTTTATTATGTTGGCTTAAATTAAGTTAATCAAGTCATAATATACATTGGTATTATGTCTATGTTATGTCTTTGTTTTTTGTAGGCTTTTTAAGTGTTTTTATCTAGTATTTCTTTTACTATATATTGTTTTAATGTTATTGCGTATGCTTGTTCGTGACGTCACCTGTACGGGCTTTAACGGAAGACCAGCGCTGGCTAAGTCTCTTACGGAGCTTAGCCAGCATTATGCTGAGTTAGAGCCCTTTTGTAACAACTCTCTACATGTACCTAATTCTATAAGTGTGTTATTTGTTAATTTTAGTTGTTATGAATAAATGTCTTTCTATTCTGTTCTATTCTGTAAACACAAGCTAAACCTCCTTCATTCCCGCTAGTGCAATTAATATGCTTACACGAGCCCGTGCGATGCATGCTGACAGCAGCTTAACGATATTTGTAATTAAAGTTCATTCTTGCAAACACAGTTATTCAAATACCGAGCGCTGTAATAATGACTGCGAGACAGAGCAAGCGTAAATGGTTTACATGATAACATGTAAGTATTGAAATGAAATGAATATATAACTGCATGCTTTTAAATAAAATAACATAATTATGATTTTGTGAGCTACAATATTATTTATTACAATGATTTATTGAAATATTATATATATATAAGAACCGACGGCCGCTGGGGCAAACGTGTTCTTGAGTGGAGACCACGACTCGGTAAACGTAGTGTAGGACGCCCTCCGACCAGGTGGGATGACGACCTGCGAAAGACTGCAGGTAGATGCTGGATGCGTCAAGCCGAAGACAGGGCGCTATGGCGCTCATTGGGGGAGGCCTATGTCCAGCAGTGGACTAATATAGGCTGATGATGATGATGATGATGATGATTGAAATATTTGTACGCCTGAGCTGCAGAATATTAACACATCAGACAAAATCATTCAGAAAAATGAATCAACATATGTAAAGATGAATGATACAATCAAGTAGTACTTATACCCAACAGTTGACTGTGTCGAAAGACGATAACATTTTATTATTAACATTCTTACATATTCATGGTCTAGGAGAGCGAGTAAAAATGTATTTTTATATCTCTTGCCATTCGAGTCAGTTTTAGGGACCGTTCGGATATTTAGAGGAAATTCGTTCATCTATCGCCCTGAGTTGGACGATTGAAACGTGATTGAGGAAGCTTGAGAAAAGGAAAAATACGATCAAAGCCTCTGCGCAACTCACAGAATTGTTGAAAAAAACAACAAAAGCACGTAAAATATAATTTCCTGCTCGAACGAAAACATTTTGCCGAAGCTGTGGTGTGTGATGACTATGCCTATGTGGTGACAGAATTGTAAACCTCTAACAGGGTGTTTTTTTCACGTTTTATGTTTCCAACTTTACATAATAATATGTAGTTTTACTGTTATTTTATTTTTCAGGCGCCTCTAGAGTGATCATTCTATTTTCTGCTGAAAACCAGGACTGGCTGCACACTTCTGTGTTCATTATGCTGCGTGAAACCACGATGGCCTTGCGCTCTGCTACGCACTAAATACCACGGACCGAAGCGTTAAGCTATATAGCGTTATACTATACCTAGTAGCTTAACGCTTCGATCCGTGATTTATTGTATAGTTAAATAATTAAATAAATAATGCTCAATAATGCGTGATTTATTGTGTAGTTAAATAATTAAATAGATAAACTCTGCTTACCATGGGGCTAGATAATGCTGGAAAATTCACACAGCATTATCTAGCCCCATGGTAAGCAGAGCTTGTGTTATGGGTACTAGATAACTGATATACATAATACTATATATTACATAGATATATATTTTTTATTATACATAGAGAACGACCAGAACACCCGGAACAAATATCTGCAGATCGTACACACAATTGTTCCGAGGCGGGAATCGAACCCGCAACCTCCTGCGTCGCAGGCGGACCTTCGCCCACCGCACCACATCGGTCGTCAGTTGTTCGTAAGCTAAATAAAAATGTTTAATTCATTCATTCATATTTTTGGCCGAATAACAGCAAGTTGGTAACTAATACAATAACAAAAACGATTTATAACAACGTATAAATTATAAAAAAACGTTAAACGTGTTGCACACTTGTAGCATAAATATGCGAATTCGAATTACATTACTGACGACCAATAAAATGAGAAAGCTGTCAAACAAAAGATTATTTCGATCCTCTGAGGAAAGGTGTTGTATAATATTTTCCTCCATCTTTCTTTGGTTTTGTAACCCTCGATTTACAGAAAATAACTCATTTTGTATTTTAGACCCAAATAACTGTAGATTATAATCTACAGTTACTACCAAGAGTCTCGAACATAAATTAAACAACTCACCAGCCAACGACTCGTTCAAAGTTGGTGAACTATACATTTCATTAGCTAACCAAATAACTTCCAATAACAATCTCTACGTTATTCAATGTAGTGTTGCCAATTCTACGAAGTAACGAACTGCTGAAATCGATACGAAACTGCAAGAAACTATGAGAGTCACGAAACTGCTACGAGTTACGAGAGCTAAGAAGTGCTACGAAGTGCTACGAGAGCTACGAAGTGCTACGAGATTTGAAAAACGCTACGACGTAGTCAAACAGAACGCTACGTGTTCCCATTAGCAATTTTGTCAAGAATTCTAATAACTGTTCCAACTTTGGCAAGTCTGGTAAAAGTCAAGTTATGTGCCTTTGCCATAAGTTTTATTTCATTACAAACAGTACACAGTTTAGGTACTTTGTTCTTCTTTGTGGTCGAAGTTTAAGTCTTTTACTTTTTACATGCGTGAGTAACTTGTAGAGGTAAAAGCTAATTGATATCTAGTTCTTCTTATAATCATCAACAACCTGCCTATACCAGTTTATTGCTTGACCTGATCCTCCAATAAGCGCTTACTTGGTGACCAATTCTTTAAAGTGTAAACTACATTATGTTCTCTGTTTAAATTAGTTTTCTTTTTTCATTATTTTTCTATACTTATTTCTATTTATTATCTTCATAAAGTCGTCAACCTACTTAGTTTCATAACTTAAACCTTTTAATTAGCCGTCAGCAAACATGCACTGGGTCTTTTCAGGCACGTTCTATATATGTATGTATGTATATACCTCATTTGTAAACCTAGCTGTAAGTTTCTCCAAAATTTTTTTAATAAATAAATAAATAACAATAAATTAATAAGTGCCTTATTAACACTTATTTGAAGGTAATGCCAACATCATCATTCATTAGTATCTAAACCTTAGCGAGACAAATTTGCTCTTTCAGGCAAAATAAACACAAAACATGATAATAAATAAATAAATGAAACAACTCTAACAATAATTATTTGTTAGATTATTGTTATCTCAGCTAAAAATGATTATATTTTTGCATTGTATTAATTTAAAAAATATATATTAAATGTCCAAATTTTTTTCGTCTTCATCGGAACTTCCTTGCTTAATATCTTTTAATTGTCAAATAACGAACGTGCAAGTCTTGATTTACTTTGGTATATACAGACTGACAAATCTGTTTTCATAATAATCGTGTGATGAAAATAATAATATAAGCTAATCTACGAGAGTGGTGCAACCAACCAGCGCCTCGTGGAGCTTGTAAATAGCTAGCGAATACAACACAGTAAAGCGACAAGTTCAAATATGTCAGGCGCGACATAGTTTCACGACTAAGGTTCATTATATTTCCTACCGAATGATTCCGATCCAAGGCGATGTTCTGCTAAAAGATCACCGAACAATTAATTAAATTACATTTTGATTGAAGTTTTTTTTATAGATATTTTTTTATAGACGTCAATGTGTAAGTTTGCAATGTCAAAATAATTAAAGTCTTTATGAGTCAAGTATGGCGAAGCAATTGAGGCCCTATTCAATTAATCACTTTACTATGTGTATATAATGCTATTGTCACTCACGCTTTTTGGTATTCTTTATTAGATGAAATATTCTATGAGGGTTTCTCGCCAATACTAATTGTGATAGCAAAGTGGTTGGTTCCTATAATTTATTAATAAATAAGGGCAAATATATGCTAGACAAGATACAAAAATCCATTGCAACTTGGAGAATCTTAAAATATATCACAAATTCTGTATTTATTGCAGTCAAATTATGTGAGTGACCGTGCATACATAAGCAATAATTGAGACCAAAAGTCTTCATCAAAAGTCGCGTCTGCAACCATATTCGGAATTAAGAGACGGAGCGTACCTAATTACGTCACAGATTGTACGAGAGGGTAAACCAGCTTCGTCTTAACTTTAAAAATAAAAACTTTATTGGTATTTTTAACAAAAAACGAGTCACGTTTTGGTGAGAGCTCTAACTTAAGGTCATAGGAATTTCGTCTCATTTTAACTCTCATTTTTACTATTGTAGTTACTGTATACCTACTAAAAGTTGTCATTTGCCCGCGGCTTCACAAATATCTCACGGAAAAGCGTATTATTGGAAGCGTTACGCTAGACCAAGCAAATATTCAATAAAACATTTAACCTTTTACACTCAACCGATGATTATTTGATTAGTGCGTCGAGCGTACAGCGTCTGTTACATTTTCGTCCGCGCATGGTCGGTCGACGTAACGTATCGCGCCACGTGTGTTTTGATTGATACATTCAGACTAGGCGTATCATCGGCGAAGATCATCTGTGTGCAGGCCGTTCGAACTGACTAGACACGTAGTGTGAAAGGTCTGATTGATCGAATAGACTCGACCGATGATACACTCGCCGCATCTTCCGTCAGATGTGGATTGAACCTTACCTACATTATGTTCGTTCTTGAGATATCTATGTATAAATAGGTTAAATATCAAGAAAAATATAAGGCAAGCTACAGAAAGACTGGCTGTGAATATATTTTCAAGCTTTTTCTATTGTTAGTTCTGAGAGACGTTTTCTCATTAGTTCATTTGAGGATTCTAATAAGGCGTCTGGCTTTTTGTGGTCCGCCATTTTGAGAGCTTTTTCTACCTCACATTAAAGCTTGTTATGTATAGTATTCTAATTCGTAAAGTTTCCTTTCAGCTCATAATATTCAATAATCATCGACTTTTATTTCACATAATTAAATTGTAAGTATAGAATTTAGGTTAAATAGTATTTTATTATAGTATTTAGTAGTATGTATAGAATTTAGCAGTATATATAGTATTTAGTAGTATATTGAATAAGTTAGTTAAAATTTAATCTTCTGTCTATTTATAATTTTATTTATGCACATATACCCACTTCTCTCTTTACTTTATCTCTCTCTCCCAATAAGGTTTGCTGGAAGAGAACTCTTTTTAGGGTTAAGTTCGCCTTTGTATAAATATTCTAGAATAGGTTTTATATATAGTTTATCGGGCAAAAAGTATAAAATAAAATAAATAAATAAAATAAATAATTTTAGGATCATCCATAACATAATTATAACTTTAATACGTAGAAACAATAAACAAATTTAAATGTGTTAACGAATTTTAATACAATTTTAAATATATCCACGCGTTGCTTTGCGTAAAATGAAAATGAAATGTTTTTATTTTTTCTTTAAGCTTACAAATTAGCACTTAGACAGGTCATAGTAAATCCAATGCAAAATGAAAGGAAGTCACTTATAACAAAATATTTTACATCCTATTAAACTCATTTTATACGTTACTTACATACACACATATTATCTACTCTGCATTGTAACATTAGCATTGACGCAAAAATAATTTATATTTTTTTTTTTTGTATAAAAAACTTAGTTTTTGATTTGCGTAGGTTAGTATGCGATTTGATTTTGACGATCTCTGTGGCGCGGTGGGCAAAGGCCTGCCTGCAACGCAGGAGGTTGCGGGTTCGATTCCCACCTCGGGACAAATTTTTGTACGATCTGCAGATATTTGTTCCGGGTGTTCTGGTCGTTTTCTATGTAGAATAAAAAATATCTATCTATGTAATGTATTGTATTATGTATATCAGTCATCTAGTAACCATACCACAAGCTCTGCTTAGCTGGGGCTAAATGATGATGTGTGTATTGTCCAGCATTATTTATCAGTTATTTATTATTTATTTTTTGTATTCATGTTATATTAATATTTGATTATCTTGGTACACCCCCTGCCTTTCTTCAATTCACATAATTCTTTCCATCCAAAGGTTGCCTGGAAGAGATCGCTTCTAAGCGATAAGGCCGCCCACTGTACTTGTCGTATGTAATTTTTTTTTAATTATCTGTATCTGGTGTACAATAAAGAATGTTTGTATTGTATTGTATTGTAAAGCTGTTTAAACTTAGACTCATCATAATCAAACGAATGCTTATTGATTAGTGATTACAAAAAAAATAAAAATATAAAAACCTGTAAACACCCAAAGGCCAACAGGACGATATCGTCCGACCAGTAAACAAAAAATTAGGACTGGACCATTCATTCAGCCTTATCCAATACTAAGCAGAGCTTGTCTTACCATAACATAAGTTTATTATACAAAAAAATATCTAGGACATGAACGAATTCGATAATCGCAGATCGTTACATTATAATATATAATATGAACACAAAAAACAAACCTGCAGCGAGAATCAAACCCTACAACTCCTGCGTCGCAAACAAACCACCGCCCGCTACTCCATAGAGGCCAAAGGGATATAATTATGTTATTTTTTTCGTAAGAAAGTGACAATATAAAACTCTTGGAAAGGGAGTTAAGTACACGGCACATAAATGGGCCGAGGACGCTCCAGCGCGTCATTGAAATTGCAAATTGAAGAATAAACTCGACAGTTAGATTATTACGACGAGAAAGACGTGTTTTGAGAATAACGGCGCCTCTTCCATTGTATACAGTAATATAATTTCATTGTTTTAAAAATACTTATAACTGACGTCGAAACCCTTTGTTTTAAACAGATTTTGCGGTCGGCGAAGGTCCGCCTGCGACGCTGAAGGTTGCGGGTTCGATTCCCGCCTCGGAACAATTGTGTGTACGATCTGCAGATATTTGTTCCGGGTGCTCTGTTCGTTTTCTATGTATAATAAAAAATATCTATCTATGTAATGTATTGTATTATGTATATCAGTTATCTTGTACCCATAACAAAAGCTCTGCTTACCATGGGGCTAGATAATGCTGTGTGAATTGTCCAGCATTATTTTAAATTTTTAAATCACTGTGTTCCTCCATCACATAAAAGGGAGTTAACCCGCCTTAAATCATTCATTAATGTAAATCGTCTTATTTGTATTTTTCTAAGTAAAAATAAATAAAAATGTATAAATTCAATCTTCTTTCTCCATCTTATCTTTCATTCAAGTAATCTATGGACGGAACCTTTTCCTTGCGACTCGTTAGAGCGGGCAAATAAAAACCCTGTCATAAGAAATTGGAAGGGAATTGTTTTCTAAAATCCTGTTTAACGATAGATAGGTACCTACGCTTTGTATAATTTTATATCTCTTTTTGTGTTCGTGGGTAAAGAAGCGCTCTTTGTTAGTTAACCCTCTGTTACGTTTGAAGACAATTTCTATGACTACAGAATATTTTGATAAAATTAAGTTTAAACTTAACATAGCTCTAAGAATTAGCAAGAAGTGGCAGTGGGCCGGCCATATCTCGCGAAGAACCGACGGCCGCTGGGGCAAACGTGTTCTTGAGTGGAGACCACGACTCGGTAAACGTAGTGTAGGACGCCCTCCGTCCAGCTGGGATGACAACCTGCGAAAGACTGCAGGTAGATGCTGAATGCGGCAAGCTGAAGACTGGTCGCTATGGCGCTCATTGGGGGAGGTTTATGTCCAGCAATGGACTGCTATAGGCTGATGATGAAGATGAAGTTTTAACTCGTAAAAATAAGATGCATTTCATAAAGACGGCATCAGATGATAGACAGCTCCAGGCGTGTCGTCTCAAGCTATCAAGCTTAAAGCTATTGTACTATTGAATTAATCCCTATTTGAATGCAGAATCTACCAACCCAAGATTACGTGACTTAAGAGGCCTCCGGAGGGACGAATTCTTCATACAAACGTAATACCAAAATGATTTCAATTCCAATTCAAGTATATTTCCACTATAATATTGTATTATTTGTATTTAAAAAATAATTATCTAGGTTCCTTAATATTTTTTTTTCAAAATACTTGCCTAAAATTAAATGAAAGCCAATCACATTTTGCACATTTTTATGCGAAAATGGACAAGTTTTCCTGCTATTTGTTTCGTATTAAAAACATCAATATCTTACGTGTTATTTATTAAGAAACATAGCTTATATTGTCTAGTTACAGAATAACAATACTTTGTGAAGAATACAAAAAGTTTTCAGTCATAATTTTTGGTATTACGGAACAAACCAAATTTTGAACGGCTAATATTGCTATCGCGCACGCATGAGGCGCGGCGCAAGGGTTAAACAGGGACAGCGATATTCGGAGCGATTTTTGCAAGCGAGGGTCGCCGGGCCCTTAAGCTATAGTCACATAATCTTGGGATGCTGAATTCTACCAGCAAATAGCACATACAGAGAAATGTCTTATGATCATTAAGATGCTCCTTTGGTGTCGTTGATACACAAGTGCTACAAGGATGTCCACTAAAAAAATTAAGGGACTGTGATCTGCCATTAAGCGTTCAAATAACACATCATTCAGCAATAGTAAAAGGAAAATTAATTAGCATAAAAACGTTGGTAAAGCATTAGTACTACATTTTTTAGTAGAGTAGTGGCACTTTCTTACAGTATAATTAATATTAATAAGACTAGACAATAGTATTGTCATCTCCCCCCCCCCCCCCCCTCGCAATTTCTCCAAAGCCTTAGGTCAGATATTAATAGAAGGTTATTAAGTCTCGCTGTTCTTCAGTAAGCCTTATTATACCTCGTCTTGTTTTAATATCTGTTTAATTATGCTGCCAACTGGAACATCAACTGTCAGCATTTGATGAGAAAGTCGTAATTTGTCTCTATTCTACCAACAATCCTCGTGGTCGCCCTACTTGTTGTTCTTTGTAGTAACATGTTGATATTAGTTATAGAGTGAGGCGTGTTGTTAGAATAAGTGAAATTTCCAAACACAAATATACATATTTTCACCTATGAGTTCAAAAGATGGCGGGAATCTGAAGCAGAGAGGAGAGAATATCAATTAGATGTTATGTCAAAATAAGCACGTTCTCTTACCCGGGGTTAAAAGAGCCCTCGTTTCAGTCTTATTGATATATATACATATGTATTTGTTATAAAGAAAACACTATAAACAATATAAAGGTTTGCTGTAAGAAAACTCTTTGTTAGGGTTAAGCTCGCCTATGTACATATCTTTTTTAGTAAAGTTATTTTTAAGTTTTTTTTGTATACAATAAAGAATAACAGAATTACAGCAAACACTTAAAAGTGCCAGTAGCCTCAAAATACAATTACTTAAATAGTCGTATGACCTGACATTAAAATAATTATGACTGTATTCTTGGAAATAAATGATCGATTTAGGCGTTACATTAGTGGCAGTAAGAAATCACCTACAGCATCATCTGAGCTGTAAGGTCTATAGATACGTCAAGAATTTAACCGGTTTGTTTGTACAGCAAATAGCATTGGATGTCCCGAATACCATATTTGTCTGTATTTCCCGGCGGAGCGCTACCTAAACATGAGCGTCGGATGGAATGAGCAGTGTACCGGATTGTTTAAATAATTAAATCACGGGCATGTGTGTGTTTAATCTTTAAACATATCTATGTTTATGTTGCAAAAATTCCATTCATATTAGATATCTACCTGTATGAATGGGAGCTCTACAAAATTTAGACCTTACACACAACATCCCGTGTTAACTCTTTCAATGCCATCCAGAGAAAGAGAATAGCCTCGTTTATGTCCAGAGTTGACATGTGTACAAACTCAATCATGAGGAGTATGGCATATTTTTTTTGTTTTGATAAACCTACCACTTTCTGTCTGTATTTTTATGTTGTTTCGTGTATTACTTTTAACTATTTGAAGTAAAATAATATTGCACCTACAGAAATAAAATAATATTGGATCGTGTCTGGAAATAAATAATTTATTATTATTTGTTTACCCAGCTATGTAATAAGTAGTTGCGTAGGATCCTTAGTCATCTGAGGCCGCTCGAACTTATCCCTGATCATCTGACCTAATGAATATTTCGAATAGTACAACTGATCACATTGATGTATGATGAGTGGACCACTCTTTCGAAGCTTGGGGGAAACAAGCTGTCTGTCTGATGCTGTCAATATAAAATTCATCTTAATATTACAAGTTAAAGTCCATATTTGAATGCACATTTTTGGTGCTTTCCGGTCTCGACAAGCTCAAAGCTTACTAGACATAATGATTTTGGAGTTATCTGTAATGTTATGGTCTTATGTAAATAAATAATTAAATAATAATAATAAAATAAATAAATCAATAAAGCGAGCGCAGCTAGTAAACTTTCCATTAAAAACTTATCTGATTCGTCTGTCGTCTACCCAAAGTGCAAATGTTTATGTAAAAGGTAAATGTTTATCTTAAAACAATTTATGGCACACTTGATTTAGGCAGGCAAGTATTCTATTCAAAACATGAATGATAATTATTAAAACGGAATGAGATTACTCTCTTTAATTTTTCTTCATGTGCCCACATCAACATTAATGCTTCTTTATAGACTAGCGGACCTTTCCGGCTTCGCACAGTTTTAGTACGGATCCCTAACTTTTTTGAAAATATAATATAGCCTATGTTCACCGGGTATATTGTAGCTTTCCAACGGTGAAAGAGTTTTTCAAATCGGTCCAGTAGTTTCGAAGCCTTTTTTACAAACAAACAAATAAAAAATCAAACCTTTCCTCTTTATAATATTAGTAGAGACACATTTCAAATGTGTTCTCTCATTACAAAAACAGAGTAAAGCAACAAAAATTGTAATTTACGCTTTATTTCTTTAGCGTTAGATTCATCGTATTATCATATTTTCTGTTCGGGTCCGTAATGAATAAATAATGCGTGATGAATCGAAAATCAATGGGCGCGGCTTTTTTAGAACAAACAAATATTAGCGTTGTAATTGTGTCAACAATAAACGGATCAAGTAGATCGGCTATTGTGGCGTGACGGGCGAAGGTCCGCCTGCGATGCAGAAGGGGTTCGATTCCCGCCTCGGGACAAATGTTTGTACGATCTACGATATTTGTTCCGGGTGTTTTGGACAACTATTCATAATAAAAATATACGAGTATATCTATGTACCGTATTAACCTTAAAACGTTTCTATAGAAACAACACGTGCGAAGCCGCAGGTAGAAACTAGTAATGTCATAATATGAATAATGCGGATAGACTTGACCTAAGTCCCAAAATCATAAAATGGCCCCCGACTCATATCAAAGCTAATTCGAAACGATTCCCAGAGCAGAGATGGATGTCCGCAAATTGAGATCGGAATTGAAGGCTCACTCGGATTGCGTTCCATTTCACATTGGAATATTTCACCCGGACCCAGAGCTATTCCAAATTATAGCTTTTGAAACGTAGCGGATGGAAACAAAGGAAGTGGGTAGGTGCCGGTACGAATCCCGCCGCGATGGGAAACAGATAGCAAATGCTTATAATAATATCATCATCCATAGTTGTACATAGGCCTCCCCTTATGAGCGCCATATCGCCCTATCTTCAGCTTGACGCATCCAGCCTCTATATGCATTCTTTCGCTGATTGTCATCCCACCTGGTCGGAGGGCGTCCTACACTACGTTTCCCGAGTCGTGGTGACCACTCAAGAACACGTTTGCCCCAGCAGCGGTTGTCGGTTCTTCGCGAGATATGGCTGGCCCACTGCCATATCAGCTTGCTAACTCTTATATTAATATAATAATAACTTTATTTCAGGAAACAAAAGTGTACAAAAAGTAACTTAATTAGAGGACCCATATAATAAATACCTTAGAGACTAACATAGGTAAAACATTTAAAATTATTCGAGCTACGCTCCGATGACGCACGCGCGGTGTCGTATGACGGCGTCCAATGAACTTCCTAAAAATGACACATTTCGGCCAAAACTCGCCGTTATTATACATATAGAGAATCGATCCATCGGCACTACAGGTTGCAGTAAGCTAAATTTTTTAAATTGTTAATACTAAACTCCGATTCAAAATACTGGATATTTTGTGTATACTACAAATGGGTTACAATACCCAAGGAATATTGGTGTCTCATATTGAACGGCATTGGTATCATCGAAGCAAAACACAGAAGCTATATACTTTAAATGTATAAAAATTACATCAAGTGTAACATGTGTACCTACGGTGGAAATAAATAAATAATAAACAATATAACTGGGAAGAAACATAATCTAAACATTTATCTCATAATATAACAAGATTTACAAAAACATCCAACCGGAATAAGCAAGAGGAATCAAACTCAAACCTCCTGAGCTGCCGAGCCGATCTTAATAGCTTTATGATAATCCCTCGCGAATACGAAACCCAGATAAATTCGAGATCAAACGATATATCGGAGAGTACCTACTCTACTTCCATTTCCTCAAAGTAAGCTGATATCAATATAACTTCCTCTCAAGCTTTGGTCTCTGATCGAGACGCAGAACGCTGCGATATGCGGTACACTGTCTGTGCGGAGAAGCGGTCATTTGATTTTCACATCCCGCAAAAGGTGACGCGACGCGGCGCTATGCTTCGTACCATGGTCGTTCCCAATCCCCACTTCATTGCGCTTGACCCTTTACGCTGACGCAGACTTTGACAAAACAAACGACCAATCAAGACGTTGTTCATACGATTGTGTCCGGCACCGCACACCTTAGCGTATTGCGTTGTAATTAAGGAACCAAGGTATTACACCACGCGCAATTGGAACCATTTCAAACAGAAAACCACTTGTCACTTGACAAGTTTTACGCCACCAATTGACAACGAGCGGATTGTACCAAAAACGTCATGTAAACTTTTTTACTTTGACAACGTTTCGTTACATTTTGATAGCGCGTGGATTATGCATACATAGGTGTGGAGCATATCTCTGTATAATACACGCGCTATCTGGAATAAGAATTCACTACTACACCGTGTGGTAGTGAATTCTTATTCTATAACGAACCCGAAGCGATGTTTTCTAGACATAATTCCCTACGTGACCTGTCAGAAGCGACCAGTGTGCTCCCATTTTATTGCGGTCAAGAGCCTTTTACAGTGTCCGATCGAATGACACGTTTTATTCGCAAATAAGTGTCTGTTGAGTACCTACGGTTTGGTGGGCAGTAGAAGCTAATTTTGTAAAGTTTTCTGTATGGAGGGTGGCCCTAACAACGGCTGCCTCTTTTTTTATCAAAATCGTGGGAGCGCAATGAAAATGATATATTTGGATACAGAACACTATACAATGAAAAAATATTCCATAACGTGAAAAAATATTCATGTCCTAAACCTAGATATAACCTAGATTTCTAATAATATCAGAAATTAATATATTATATTCACAGATGAAAATAACGACTTATTGCTCTAATGAATTTTATTATGTGAATATCTCAGAAAGAGCAGACGCCTTAGGACATTATATTACAGGATTTTTGTTATTTAAATAAGTGCCCTCTATCGGAATATACTTCTAACTTTCATAGCCATGATTTTCGCCGTAATTTTGAAAAAAGGGTGTAGACACAGACCTACTATCAAATTATCAAACCCCTTTCGATTTTCTTTCTGACGACCGATGTGGTGCGGTGGACGAAGGTCCGCCTGCGACGTAGGAGGTTGCGGGTTCGATTCCCGCCTCGGAACAATTGTGTGCACGATCTGCAGATATTTGTTCCGGGTGTTCTGGTCGTTTTTTATGTATTATAAAAAATAACTATCAATGTTGTATATTGTATTATGTATATCAGTTATCTAGTACCCATAACACAAGCTCTGCTTACCATGGGGCTAGATAATGCTGTGTGAATTGTCCAGCATTATTTATTTTTATTTATTTATTTTATTTCTGAAAACTTATGATTTTTGCGTACCGCGTGAGTTTAACCCTCGCGCAGTGACTAAATTGTAAGCAGGTATTATTAGTAGTCAATGCGATGTACAAAGCATCAGGTGAGCCATCTGCTAATGTCTTGTTATACTTCAAGTAAAACACAAAATATCAGGGATCATCCCTGTATTCCGGACATCTGCTTTATCTACCTACTAGCTGTTTCCCGCGGTTTCACCTGCGTTAAATTTGAATTTCCCATTTCTAAAATAAAATATAGCCTATGTCACCCGGGGATAGTGCAGCTTCCCAATAGTGAAATAATTTTTTAAATCAGTCTAGTGATTTCGGAGCCTATTCAATACAAACAAATAAAAAAATCAAACCTTTCCTCTTTATAATATATGTATTGACAACACTGACGATCAATAGATATTGATCGCGGCTATCTAGGCTTAGTGGTCGGGTAGTATAAAACTCTACAAGGTAGACATCCCATATCGTCGAACCTCCCACGTGTCGCCCAAGTCAGTGTCGAGTAAATCTGACAGCGGACATATTGCATTGTGTACGATCCGCCGTTGTGGACGTGAACCTTTTGAATAACCAGCGACTGTTGGGCAAGGCAGAGACTGACGAGGATTCTTGAAGATTGGTGACAGAGAAGATTCTTGAAAGTTGCTGCAGAGAACGTGACTTTATTTCCTGGTAGGTATGATTTGGTTTTGAATATGTGATCATTTTCAAAACCAAACTATTTACATCTATGATCCAGATACCTGCATCTACCTAGATGTGTACGTGTTTCCTTTAGTAAAGTAAAGTAAGTAAAAAGTAAAAAATCATTTATTTCTTTAGGCTTACAAAATAAGCACTTAGACAAGTCATATTTTATACATTAAATTATTATCAAATAAAATTATTTTACTGTTCACTTCAATTTTTTGTCCACTAGTGGAAGAAGTGAAAAAGAAACCACTAGCATGTTCATCTCTTATATGTCTAATACATGGTTATTTGCCTATTTAAGTCTAAATATAATATGATTCGATACATGTCAATATTTAAGTAAAGCTATGCACAATAACAAATTACTTACATACTATTGTCTGTGCGAAACTGAGCGACATCTGGCCAAGCATTAAGATTTATTTAGCACAGTCATTTGTGTGTGCTAAATAAATCTTATTCTATTCTATGTATAAATGTATGGCGTAGTATAAGACATATTGTCTGGACATCGACCATTTTCTAAAACTTATTTTAATGTTTCGTAATAAAATTTACTTACATCAAAAAAGCTTTTGGAAGTTTTGTAGTAAACTGCACCTTTTTCAGACTCGAAGATGGATAACACTTTTGAAACTATCATGGCTATTAACACTAAAGTCATTTAACACTTTCACTGCGGTTTTTTTTCGACGACTGCGATCTTTTTTTTTAACCTAAAAAATTCATGTTGCCGCTCTACACAGCGCTTGTGTTGCGCCGCACATGCGTTTCGTTCGAAAAATATTACGGCTTTGCTTAGTCACACAGATCTGTATTTTCTCAGCCGCTGCGCTAGTGTGGATTTACGCATATTAGTCACTTGTAGAAAACACATACCATGTGATTTCAGCAGTCAAAGTGTTAAAACTGGATACTATCGAAGGGATAGGATCGAAGATGGTTGTTAGGTATTTGAATACAGAACTTCGTAAAGTCGAGTCGGAGACATTATTTCCACATCCCAAAAGACTTCGAGTTATTTACAAGAGTCCTTTGATGTACAACTTGAACCAAACAAAATTAAAGAAAATGAATTCCGAGAGAAACATAATTTGATGCGACCGACGACGTTATCAAAATTGGATCGAAAATTGAAGAAAGAAGTTTTAATCACTCTTGTTGACAGTTTGATGTTGGTGATAAATTTTGACTTGGCTTCGTTGGTGGGTTTGCTCGTTCGGTGACTAGAGCTCCGTTGGCAGGTTTGCACATTTATTTTATTCGTATTGTATTATTCATTGTACGCATCCAAAACAATGCAGATTCAAAATACAAAAAAATCAGTACAAATATTTTGCAGATCATAATAACATATAATTCTGTTCAAGCGATCCTGCGGTTACTGCACCACAGAGGTCACATTGGTTCAACCGATGTTCTTCGCTCACTCATGTGTTGATTAAAAAGCTGGAACGGCGATGAAAGGTGGAGATAAAGAAAGATCTAGCCACCATAATAGAAGCAATCAGCAGGAAGATCGATATGTTCAAAAGTAGGAAGGCGTGAACTTATAGTTACCAGCAGATACCAGCAGATCAATAAGGTTCAGCCGAGGAAAGTAAACATCTGTAAATAGGTAGGGCTCGGCACTCCCCGATACAGCAATCGACCGCGCCTCTCGGTACCTCGATGCATGCTCCACTTCATCTGTTTGCGGGAAATGGTTTACTTATCGAGGAAACTACCTAATGTTCCTTTATGCTGAGAGTGGTAGGGTTTTACACTTGTTTCATCGTTTATTTTTAGTCATTTATGGCCCACTGCTGGGTAAAAGCCTGCCTTTTCTCCTTCCACGCCTCGCGATCCAACGCTGCAATAGGCACGATGGGAGACGTGCCTCAAAGTATAAGGTTTAAAATAGGTACCCAATAAGCTCAGACCCGGAACGAATATAACAAACGACGTTCGTTTTGTAAGGTTTGTCGTTCCATCGGATTATGAGAGCGTGGGAATAGTTGCACGTGTGTATCTGCACTACAATTTGTTTATCTCATGGCTAATCTCCGTTAAGACTGGCCGTCTTGCCTAAAAATTCATTAATTTTGATCTTTAAGATCCCCTTTAACACTTTGACTGCTGAAATCACACGGTATGTGCTTTCTACAAGTGACTAATATGCGTAAATCCACACTAGCGCAGCGGCTGAGAAAATACAGATCTGTGTGACTCAGCACAGCCGTAATGTTTTTCGAACGAAATGCATGTGCGGCGCAACACAACCGGCTGTGTAGAGCGGCAGCGCGAATGGCTTAGGTTAAAGAAAAGATTGCAGTCAATAAAAATATTGAGTATTGAGTCATGCGACTCTACCAACATGTAGGTAGCATCTACGTACCTACATGTTGGTAGAGTCGCACCTTTGAGTTTATTCATAAAAACTAACGCTGGTTGGTAGTTTCATAACGCATTGCCTTGGCCATTCATCGAACTACATAAATAATAAATAAATAATGCCGTACAATTCACACAGCATTATCTAGCCCCAAGGTAAGCAAAGCACTAAACATTAAATAAATTGTTTAAAATAACGGATGGCGCAAAAGTAATTATAATAATAATGAGAATGTGATTAAATTTTTAAAAATGACACGGTGATGATATCTATGAATGTTGTAGATGGATAGAGACTTACTTGTCAACTAGCCATAGGGTGATACATTCCGAAGAGACACCAATTTCAGGGCCGAGTGATGTATAACAGTATTAAATCACACAATTTAGACAATATATCCTACTCAAACAAATTTTGTATATCAAATAGCGTTATTACAACCAAAATAAACTGTTGGTTTTCATGAAAATACGTATTTAGTTAGCCCTTAGTCCTAAAACACACTCAGCCTTACAACCCGGACTCAATGCTTTGCAATAACAAAGCGTCGTCGTTCCCAACACGCCAAATCCTAATCTATCCCAACATGCTCCCGTCGACACAATTGAATATCTCCGTGGCCCGGCGTCGCAGAATACTACGGAGTTACAGTCTTGTCAGTCTTTCACTCGAGTACTGAATGTATGTTTCTCAAAGACTTAGAAGTTTTGACGACCGATGTGGCACGATGGGCTAAGGTCGCCTGCGACGCAGGAGGTTGCGTGTTCAATTCCCGCCTTGGAACAATTGTGTGTACGATCTGCAGACATTTGTTCCGGTCGTTTTCTATGTAAAATAAAAATATCTATGTAATGTATTATATTATGTATATCAGTTATCTAGCACCCATAACATAAGCTCTGTTTACTTTGGAGCTAGATAATGCGGTCTGAATTGTCCAGCATTATTTATTTATTTATAAAGCAAAATGGAATCACCTGTCATCTCCATCATGAAAGCAAAGCACCAGCTATAGATAGATAGATAGATAACACTTTATTACACCACACAAAACAGAAAATAATACACAGATAAAAACTTAGAATAAAGGTATAAAGGGCGGCCTTATCGCTGAGAGCGATCTCTTCCAGGCAACTTTGGGATGGACTGGACATGAACGAACAATATAGACGGTGGCACTTTAATAAATAATTGGTAACAAATACACTACATACCTACATTACAAACATTATAATAAACTTACATAGACATAAGATAAGGCTATCAATATTTTCATATGGATAAATAATGCTGATGCAGAAGTTTTTTGAAGATAGGGAGTGATTTTGCACATATGATGTCCAGAGGGAGAGCATTCCATAGACGGGTAGCTTGTACAGTTATGTGCCCATGCAATGCGTGACCAATGCATAGCTGCGTGTGATAGATTTTGATGGTTTTACTAATTAAAAGAAGCTGTAAGATACCATAATGAAAACTAATTTGAACTACCTTGGTATCTATTTTCATTAAAACGTTACTAAAGTCCTAAAAGGGTTGCTATCGTGGGTATTAAAGAAAAGAAGCATAACTTACAACATGAATACTGTTTTATTCAATAATACAATCTGGTTGGAACATAAATTATGACGAGAAACCAATATAGTTACTAGATGTCCTAATAGGGTTCTATTGTGGTTATTAAAGAAAAGAAGCATTACTTAGAACATTAATACTCTTATATTCAATAATACAATCTGGTTGGACATAAATTATTACAGACAATTAATAATATTTTAAGGTTATGTTACACAAATTGCTAGTCACAAAATATGAACAATACTTAGCTTCTGTCTGGTTAGGCTGCCGATCCAAAAGTGGGTATTCTCCCCCTTTTGGGTCGTATATATAGGCTCTGACATCGTAAAAAATGCAGCCTGAGCGATGGCTCACACTGTCTTTGGCGCGAACAGTCGATACAACAATTTATTATGTTTCTTAATACTGAATAATACTTTCAGACCAAATCAATTATATCAAAAATTGTACAATTAATATTCCACTTATTTTAAATATAATACATTATAATAGTTAATAAATTAAGAAATTATCGGCGCCGCGCCATTTATGAAAGTTATATACTAATGATTTTATTACATTAAAATACCAATGAAATAGGTAATCTAAAACCTGAAAACTATTTTAGACATACTTTTCATATATCTTTATCACAATTTTCTATATTAATCTAATACGTGCTATGCATTATACATAACCGAGATCTAATCCTGATCTGGGGGGTAATCAGGCTCTGCAATGCGCGTCCGTCTTGTTTTTACTGTGATTCTCGTTTAGTGCACTTTTGTTCTTGATTGTTTGTACGTTGAAAGCAGTCGGTTATCTTGGTGGACTGTTAGAGAGTTAAAGAGAGACCACAGGTTCTTACATCCAAAGGTTAGCCAATAAATAGTTCTCTTCGCAGACTTTCCCTATAGAAATGCATTTGAATTCTGTAAATACCTACCTACTACAAGGTATTGACGAAGTCGTGTTTTTATATCTTTTAGTTTCTTCTTCATCATCATCATCAGCCTATAGCAATCCACTGCTGGACATCGGCCCCCCAATGAGCGCCATAGCCCTGTCTTCAGCTCGCCGCATCCAGCATCTACCTGCAGTCTTTCGCAGGTCGTCATCCCACCTGGTCGGAAAGCGTCCTACACTACGTTTACCGATTCGTGGTCTACACTCAAGAACACGTTTGCCCAGCGGCCGTCGATTCTTCTTCTCGATTTTCGATATTCTATGGCCGGCCCACTGCCACTTCAGCTTGCTAATTCTTAGAGCTAGAGTTTCTTCTTAGAAAGTGGCGAAGCATAGTTACCAGGTATAGAGTTGGTAAGCGTACAGTACACACCCACTTCACTACGGGTAGTACATCTACCTTGCCACAGGCCACAAATTTAATACGTATATCGCTGCTCACAGAAGAGATGTAAAGTGTGGAGCCACACAAACGGGACTTTGTGGATGGGAAGTGAATTTGAATGCTTCCAGGGGCGGGTCCAGGACGTATTTATTTATTTAATAAAAATAAATAATGCTGGACCATTCACATAGTTTTATCTGGCCCAAAGCTAAGCAGAGCTTGTGTTATGGATACTCGATAACTGATATACATAATACAATAAATTACTTACAATAATTTTTATTATACTTAGAAAAACGACCAGAACATCCGGAACAAATATCTGCAGTTCATACAAACGTTGGTGAATTGAACCCGCACGCTCCCGTGTTGCAGGCGGTCCTTCGCCCACCGCGCCACAAAGGTCGTCATATTAATACGATACCTACAAATAAGTCGGTACTCTTTATTGCACATCCAAAAACAGAAACACAGAAATGAAATCTCTCTACCGTAACTTTAATAAGACTATTTCCGCCGCCCATTGGATTATTTATTTATATTTTATAATATTTATTCGTAACCAATTAGCAGCCAAAAGCAGCAACAATAGTATGAATGATACACTCATGAATATCATATAAATCGACGACGAGCTGTAGATCCCTTACCAGATATGTCAACAAAACATATACCGGGTATGTTTTTGGACATACATATCTGGTAGGCATTTCTGGACATGACTACTGCCTGACTAGCCTTGAATCCGGCCCTCTGTTTCTAAATGGAAATATAATCGCGCGAGTTCAGGCGTCTCTGCAGCATGTCGTTATTACAGCCCCCGGCGCAATCCGACTGCACATACAGGTACCTATATATGTTTAAAATGTAGAAATATGTGAGGAGCACTTTATTTAGTTTATTTAATGCTTGCAACACATGTGTATCTTTGCCTTTAAGCCTGAGCAGGTAGGTCGGAGCGTGTATGGAAATAGACAGAATGAAAAACCACTATTCTGAGTGGTTTTTTTATCTGCGCAGGCGACCGGCGCCGGCGGCGGCGCAAGTTCAAAAATCTAAAGATAAAGATTTTTTTATTTGTCAAAAACATGTCTTATGTAAGGTAACAAGTAAATACATTTTATGAATCAACATGCTTGACCTTTAGTCGGTATGCAAAAATATTTGATAGAGAATGACGTGAAAGTTTTCATAAAAACTCGTTAATATAAACATTTTTTATCTCAAAATCTATTGTTTCGTATCGTATTCGTTCGTATTCTACCTTACGGTGCATATATCAAACAAAAAATAAATACGTAGACAGGGTATTCGAGAACTTGACTACCACGCAGATTGTCATTTCTATCCTGAACCCTACTATGTCTAGCGTAGCCGTCATCGAAATCTATGAGGACACTTATATGTACATAATACTCTACCATACGCCTGCGACGACGCGGGCAAAAACGTTTCGGTTCAAACATCTAAAACTCTAAAAATCATATCATGTTCTTGAGTGGAGACCGCGACTTAGCAAACGTAGTAGTACAGAAAGCCTTCTGGCCAGGTAGGATAACGACCTGCGATAGACTGCAGGCAGATGCTGGATGCGGCAAGCTGAAGACAGGGCGCTATGGCGCTCATTGGGGGTAATTTTTCAAACAACTCCCCAACCTCTCTCTTCAGATGAATGACGTATTCCTTTTAACACGAGGCGTGTAATGGCCGGCCCCTAAGGAGGCTCGTATTTGAAATGTAACCTGAGAGTAACTCTCGAGGAGTACTCGAGTCGGGTAGCGCAGCGGCCCGTGGGACGAGGTTACTCGACTACACCGACTGCGCGACCACTACTACGGAATCCTGCGATTACAAATATGTACTATCTAGATGTCGTCGAGTCGTAATAATCAGGGTATGTGAGTGTTGAGATTATTCTGTAAAAAAAATATTGGCAGACTAAGGAAACCGGAAGTATTCAAAGGATACGTATTGTGATTCGTGGTTTATGTATAGCTTCGAGCTTGGGTAACCAGCTAAGAAAGTATCACGAGTATTTATGTTTTATAGTAAGTATAAACCTATACAACTAATGTACCCATAGGGTAAATCATATACATCATTAGGGGACTCATAAGGGGAGGCATATGTCCAGCTGTGGATTAATATATGTTAATGAAGACTTACACCGTATTTCACTTTTCTCGTAACCGTAGGAAAGCCTTCTAAAGCTTGCGAGAGTTGAGAAGAGGTGGGTCAAAATACTGGTAACCTACGAGAAATAAAATGTCGGCGACTACTTACAAAGTGTGAAATCAAGTAGAATCAAGAGGAATCTAACAAAGTCTAGTTAGATATACACGGCTTCATTTACCATCTTAATCAATTAAAAATATAAGTCAATGTGAAATCCTATGATAAAGTTACGGAAATCTGAAAAGAAATTATTACTTACAGTAATTTTTCAAGTCTAAAGTAATATCCTGAGTAGATTCTTGAACGAAAAATATATTGTGGTTATGAAATTTCAATGTTCACAGAAAATAACTTTAACAGTAACTTTTCAACGAAGTCGGATAACTTAGTGGAAAGTTAAAAAGTTGCCTCAGACAGAGTAAAACAAAAGCTCCACGTTGAAAAGAAAGCTCAGAAATTGAAGACTATCGTTAAGTTCATAAACTATATCCATATCTCGCGAAGAACCGACGGCCGCTGGGGCAAACGTGTTCTTGAGTGGAGACCACGACTCGGTAAACGTAGTGTAGGACGCCCTCCGGCCAGGTGGGATGATGACCTGCGAAAGACTGCAGGTAGATGCTGGATGCGGCAAGCTGAAGACAGGGCGTTATGGCGCTGATTGGGGGAGGCCTATGTCCAGCAGTGGACTGATATAGGCTGATGATGACGATGATAATGATGATGTTAAGTTCTTAGAAAAAATCTTCATTCTCGAATGCGACCTTTAGTGTATTTTTGGAGGATTTGAACCCAGGACTTGATAATCTGTGGTTGTACACGATACCGCTAGGCCAACGAGGCAGTCATACATGATACAATGGCAACGTCAGAATTCGTAGTTTTTGGCGAAACCGTAATACAAGTCTACCAGTATCGATTATCACTTATCTCGGCCGATATTTGCGGCGATAGGAACTTTCCAGGGACTATTATGTGCTTTGTTTTGATGTAGCTTACGAGAATTGGACCCTTTGTGCTTTGAGACGAGACATAAATGTGCCAATCTAGCTACGGGATTCTATTTTATTCGCGGGCGGTGCGGGAAGCGGACCACTTTTCGATTCGTAAAATACTTTTATGTCTCTGTTATCATACTGAGTGGCTACTACGAGTTTGCACAGTATCAAAACGAAAAAAATATCGAGAATGCGCTTACTTAAGTTGTAGGTACGTATTATTAGATTTTACTAACATCCGCTCTTGTGTTCTTTCTTGTGGTACAATGAATTGTTCCTCACGTGAAAATGAGTCGATCGGCCTCAAATATTTTGGCAAATTTCTAGCCACTATCAAAATCACATTACGTTGTTTATTCGTAATGACGACCGATGTGGCGCCGTGGGCGAAGGTCCGCCTGCGACGCAGAAGGTTGCGGGTTCGATTCCCGCCTCGGAACAATTGTGTGTACGATCTGCAGATATTTGTTCCGGGTGTTCTGGTCGATTTCTATGTATAATAAAAAATATCTATCTATGTAATATATTGTATTATGTATATCAGTTATCTAGTACCCATAACACAAGCTCTGCTTACCATGGGGCTAGATAATGCTGTGTGAATTGTCCAGCATTATTTATTTATTTATTACGCGAGCATGCAGGCTCATGAAACTGTGCCGAAATATTGGATAACTCAAAAATCAAATCATTGTCAATATCCCGTTTAAATGACTTTAGTAGCACATTAGTCATTTCATTCACGCGTCATAATCGGTATGATCAAATATGACATACATACCAGCCATAGTAAAACTGTGGGGTCACCAGCCACCGGGGTCACTGCGACCCCGCAGCACTTGACCCCATTCCGGCCATCGTTTATTCATTATTGCGGGCATCTCCGTACCTTGTCGTAAGGTATCAATTTATTTGACAGTCTCGCTTGAAATATTCATAAACAAAATTACTCCGGGAAAATGTAAGAGCACGAAACGAAATGGACAGAAATAAACATAAAGCGTAAAGCGCTAAGACGACAGAATTAATAAGTACCGTAGAATTATAACATTATCTGTTAAGTAAGATATATGCGTTGGATTTGCCTACAGAACTCTGCAAGACTAAAATAAAACATCATGGTCTGCCCTCTTCAGATCTGCCCTGATGTCTTGTTCTTTTTGTGGAAATTTTTAATTAGCCTTAAGTACTTAGTCACATTATATTCATTAAGTTAGCTGTTAATTTCCCAAATATTGTTAAAATAAAATAAAATAAAAATGGCAGAAGACCCTAGTAGTGTAGTATAACAGTATGATAGTAAGTATATGAATAAATTAAAAATAATTATGTTTATTGCTTTAGGTACTTATACAGAATTTTTAAGAGGTTAATAAAAAGGATTTCTGTGTAAGTAGACAGGATTTACTTATTAAAGTGACAACGATTCCCACACTAGGCTTTGGCTGTATCACGGGAATCAATACGAACACTTCGACTGCTGAAAACGCACGGTATGAGTTTTCTACAAGTGACTAATATGCGTAAATCCACACTAGCGCAGCGGCTGAGAAAATACAGATCTTCAACATTTTAGTTTGCATATCTCAGCAGCATTAGGTTTGGCTCTTTTACTACTTACCTGACACTTTGACTGCGGTTTTTTTTCGACGACTGCGATCTTTTTTTAACCTAAAAAATTCGTGCTGCCGCTCTACACAGCGGTTGTGTTGCGCCGCACATGCGTTTCGTTCGAAAAATATTACGGCTGTGCTGTGTCACAAAGATCTGTATTGTCTCAGCCGCTGCGCTAGTGTGGATTTACGCATATTAGTCACTTGTAGAAAACACATACCGTGTGATTTCAGCAGTCAAAGTGTTAATTGGGCGACAGATAAAGATTTAAGTCTTATAACGACTAGCTTTTGCCTGCGGATTTGCACGCACTATTCAAGTTACTACCTGCTTTTGATTAAGATCTGTTCAGCCGTTTAGGTGCAAAAAGGTAACAGACAGATAGAAATACTTTAAATTTTTATTCGACTACCGACGAAGAGGAGTTATACCTATAAATAATTATTATTATGCAAGGTGAGGCTAAAGTAGAAAATTCAGGAATTCTCTCTCTCCCGAGAGAAAGATAAGCAAATCAAATGCATTAGAGACATGAGTTACCTATGAACATACTAGTTGTTTCTTTTTTACTTCTTCCACTAGTGGACAAAAAAATTAAGTGAACATTAAAATTAAACTGTTATAATTTGACTTGTCTAAGTGCTTATTTTGTAAGCCAAAAGAAAAAAAAAACATTTGAATTTAAAGAGAGAGAGAGAACGAGACTTATGAGATAAATAATTAAATAATAAGTCAATGACCTCAGAAAAACTAATAACCTAAGAACCTTCGGTTTCGTATTGAGTCAATAAACTCATTAGTCACTCGAGATCCATATTCATTATAGAATCCCTATAGAGCTGAAATTAGACGAATATCATTTCGTTTTCATTAATCACACTAGTAATAACAAGTAAACATCGCAGGCTTGATAATAATTGCATATTTAGTTTCTTAGGTTAACCTCGTCGCTAGATTTATTTAACTTGCTCACGGGGTACCTAAAAAGCTAGTTATTTTGGCACGTAATTATAGATCCAATTAAACGGGTATTTATGCCGTTTATTTAGCTAGTTTCTCCGACATTAAAACAGGTTTACACGCTGTCGAGGTCACGGTGAGTAAACCTGTTGAAACGTCGGGAAAAATAGGTAAATAAACGCGATAAACACCCGTTAAATTGGTTCAGATCGAGTAAGTAAAAAAATATTTATTTTGGTACGCGACTGATTACTTTTGGGCCAGATAAATAATAACTAGGCTACTTGGTAAGTATTCCAAAATGTGTGAAGTCGCGAGCATAAGCTAGGTCTATAAATGAGCTCGCGTTCACAGCTATTTCCAAGTCTCTTATAAAGCTTAAAATCTAATCATTATCTTAAGATTCAATTCATAAGGGAACCCATGGAAAAACAAACCATAAAAATAATTAGTTTATATAGAAAAGTCGCTACTATTTGATGTACCTAGCAAGCAAATACAATATTTGTTGCTACATATCCATGTGGCAACAAATTGTCGATATACATCAATATCTAAATATATATATCTAAATACCTACCACTAAGCTGTGTGTGGGATGTGCGAAAAAGGAATTAAAGATGGGTCATAGGGAAAATAAATCCGTTGCTATGGTTACATGATCTAACAAGGTAATGCCTCTATACATAATGGCGACCTACATTTACTGAAAAACATAATTATCAAGAGTATATTTTATGAGTGAGTACGAGTCTTAATGACATATGTATGTACATACGTCTGCATGAAGAGCGTAATACAAAATTCTAATGACGTACTTAGATATTCGAGCAAAATAACTCAAAGCAAGATTCCCAAGGGAGACCTTTTCGCTGTATAAAGTTAGTAAACTGCCTGTAGGGAGTTCGCAGACTCATTAACAGGAAAATCTCCAAAAGAGCCATTTGTCGCGAACTCCTTTCAATAGATTATTCAGTGGATTACGTAAGGATCCGCGCAAACGGGCCATTTCAAGAGAAGCTAGATAATTGATTAGGATAAATTGATTGTTTGAACAAACTAAAAACTGGCCGGTATTGCTGAATTAAACTCTGTTTTAATAAAGTGCTGCTTGAATATTTCTTGTATGGAATAATAGAATTATGACCTCGGAATGAATGTTTTTAACAATTATAATTAAGTATATGATTGTACTACGACTGTTGTTCGTTACAGATGTACTTTCTTTTCAGGTGACAAACACGTTTTTATAATAAAAGTGGTTGGCGTGTAGGCTGTTTTGTTCTGTGGCTCGTTTGCACCGAAGCTAAGTCTAAATTTGTATGCGGCCTGCGACCAGGCGTAATTACAGAGCCCAGGGGGGAAATACTGGCGACCAATTATTAGCTCTAATTCATGTTTATGTTGGTTCATTTGTATTTTACTGATGGGTGGGTTATTTGATACCTTAGTGGAACAGGAATGTAATTCTGTATATTGTTAATGAATATAGTTTTGTCCAGATTGGATTGTAACTTTAATACGAGGGATCACAAACTCAAACGACTGTGTTAAATGTAAAACAGTCTTGCTTATCGGTTTAAATACGATAAGCAAGACTGTTTTATATCTCATTTGTGTTTGACAAAAAAATGATGAAACTCTTAATCCGTGGGGTCCTGCGGCACAAGCAATTTATATAGACCTTACCAAACTTCTTATAAAGTCCACAGGTGATCCGAATGATGACTTCTAGTTCGGTCAAATCTTTAATCGTTTCCATACAAACAAAGCGTCCGAAGCCGCAGGCTAAACGTAATAAAAAATATAACAATACTTTTGTATTAAAATATATATCACCTAATAATGTACCTACCTTCTGGTGTATGGAAAAAACTACCTTTAAACGTTTCCATACATACAAAAGCGTGCGAAGCCGTAGGCGAAAGGTAAAAAAATATTTAATAATACTTTGTATTTATCAAAAATACAGTACACCTAACAAGTTGTACCTTCTGGTGTATTTTTAGTGAACAAGGTCGATTGTTGATCGTTTTCAATGAAATTCTTGCGCACATCGACGTGATTTTTTTTTTATTGAAACAAAGACGAAAGTTTACACCCACTGTCCAAATAAAAATGCGATACGGCTCCTCCTAATAGACAGGTCAACACGAGGGCTAACACAGGCTCACACCACACCTCCGCAAAATGTTCGCAACCGTGTCACCTTATAGAGGCACACAATACGTCCTAATATGGCCCACATCGATTCGATAAAACTGTGGTAATACGGTATTACTCGTAGTAAGCCTCATAGATAGTTTACTTGTTGTTCCGTTTTAGGCCAATTCCAATAACCTTAACTTTCTTCTTTTATATTATTATGGTCTATGGTTTTAGGAGAAAACCGCTGTCATGTTGTATAAAGAAATAAAAGAAGCATTCGAAAATGGCATCACAGCTCGACAAGAGCTAGTTCTTTCTATTTATAATAATGGTTTTACTGGTTTATATTTACTGATTGGTGGCCAAGATATACCAACACTCAGTAGCTGGTGTAGACATATAAAATACTATATATGTACAGTACTGTATCACTCATACTATTTTCGCAACTCATTGCTGTTATCGATAGGTTCCTACACATTTGTTGCGGGCCAAATTAACAACACGTTGGTCGAGTACACTTGGAAGGGTTGTCAAATAATAATATAAAACAAACGACGTTCATAGTTCATTTATTTATTTGTGATACACAGGTATTACAGGGATGTACAGACTTAAAATTAAGAGCACTGTGATCTGCCATTAGGCGTACAAAAGTTACATATTTTGGAAATGGAGCAAAAATCAATAATATTAATAGTACAAATGCAAAAATAAAAAATTAAGAATTTAAAATAATGCGTTTTTCATTATTCTATCGTCTCTATCTATACTACATTTTCATAGTAACTAAAATAACTAAACTGCGTCAAAATATTCATTCAAGCTGTAAATTGTCTTATTAAATAACTAAAAAGGTTAGATTTAAATTTTGTGATGTCAGTACATTTCCTAATGTCATTTGGTAAACTATTATACATTCTGGGAGCCATTACATAAGTACTATTATTAAAAAGAGCTGTTTTTACGTTATATTGAAACAATCTTGTCGTCACGTTCTTGGTGACTCGGCTATTTTTGTGAGAAATATTTAAAAAAGAACATTTGTGTCTGTCACATACGTTTTTATTGACTTCGAAAAAGGTGAAAGTTCTATTATTTAGCTGTATAATGTATAATATTTTATGTATGTTTATCGATTTCTCCCTATATTTATCAGGACAGATTTGGATGATTATTTTGCATTTGTATAGAGGATCATCCACAGTCCTAAAAATTTAGTATCCCGCAAAAGTTAATAATCAGTTTAAAACTAATAGATTCAAAGTCGTTTTCGAGGTTTTTTTTTCGAAACCTTTAAGTTATTATCTTTGATGGTATTTATTAATGTTGAGCACTACAGATGAAGTACCTAGTTAAATGCTAAAAGGTTTGTTCACCCCGAGTCAGTCGATAGTTATTATTCTAGCAATTCTTCGTGCAATAGATAGGAATCGTTCAATTGTAAAATAACATTTTCATAAAATTCATTTATAAAGTTTTTTCTAATAATTGCAAGTTTCTTGCAATTATAAGAATACTTGCTTGTACAAACTTTATTTCAAATCAAGTTAAGTTTTGGTTGCCTTCTTTACAATTCTTTCTCTTTAGGATTCTTGTGAAATTCGGAATGAATTTGTCTCATAAGAGAATTAATCATTCATTGAGTTTAGATAATCTTGAAAAACAAGACTGAAAAGTGTTTTGACAGCTTCCCTTTAGCAGATTTCATTGATAACCTTCCTTTAAAAGCAAACTTAAAAAGCTTTTTGATTTTGTTCTCTGGTAAATAATTCTTTTCCTAATAAAAACACGCTCGAACCAATTACGTGTTCATCATGCTTCTGGCATGTGCTAAAGTAAACACACGTATAACAAGGGAAAATTCATTTACGTGGAAAATCACCATAATCACCCGTCGGATCTACCCACTCCTTGCCTTTCTCACTTGTGTTCACAAAGTGAAAAATGTGCACAAATGTGTAAAAAAGTGAATTTGAGTCTGTATAATTTGATTGTTATGAGCAAACGCAGTTTATTTAAACTGAAGCAGTTCGAGATGTTTTCATCAAAGTAAGAGAGTGACTTTTAAAATGTCGCTATAATTTTTTTTTTTAATAATTGCAGCAAATATTTGGATTTTAGAAGTTTTGATGTTTTGATGATTGAATGGTTTTTACCTCTTCTTACTAAAACTACATGGCGGATTGGGGTAAAGTTTGTATGTGGTTCTAAACCCGGGATAACATAAGTTAATTTAGTACCGGATAAACGCATGCAAAGCCGCGGGTAGATACGTACCTACTATGTGTAGGCAGATGTTTTCTAGGACATTCAATCGCCTTTTGATCAAAAGCGACTGGTTTTCCAATCTCCATTTCTAATGCCCAACGGAACCGACTTGATTTCCGGATTCTCTTATCAGCTCCATTATCAATCACTGAACGGAGGCTTGTTCACTTGCTTTTAGTCATGTCATTACTTTCACTGGACTAAAAAGTAAAGTAAGTCTCGTATAATACAAGTTTTTAGTGTTTTCCAGAACTAAGTTGTCTTATATTCGTGTAACTAATTTTTTTTGTGTATTGTGTGCGTCTAATAAATAATTTTCTTGTATTTAATTTACATTTAAGCTTTACTGGAGAGTTTCGATTAACAGTAAGTTTGATGAATAATTTCATGGGTATGTAGGTAGAAGTAGGATGGATGACATTATAGACGTCGCGTATAAAGGCGGCTCAGGACCACTATTTGTGGTTTTATTTTACTGTAGTGAAACATGAAAAGGCCCTTTATTTAGGACTGGCCCGCATGTGGACCCGAGAACTGAATTTTTTACTCGATTATGTCATCATGTAATCATCTCGATTATGGTACCGCGGCCACCAGTTGGAGCTAAATCACTAGCCCATTACAAACGAGGCTCCGTTCCCATTGATGAGTCGTTGCTATCGACATCTTAGGACATTTTAATCTTAAAGGAAATAAGTTTTTTGCGCTTCGCCAGCTTCCTTCATTGTACAAATAATTGAACCTTTTCGAGTTTCTAGAAATGTTAAGATAATTTGTGAGAATTCTACTTTTTATGGACACTTGCGTGGGGTGGGGCGCCATCTTTAATTTATTTTCTAACAACCCACACGGTTCACTTGACTACTACGGGCTGGAGTATAGATAGGTACTAATAATAGTGCACCGTGTTTGCATATCAATGGAACTAGATTTCCTTTGAAAGGGAATCAAAATACTCTCAGCAATATCAACTAACTAAGCTTCTGACGTCGACTTATCCTCTCCAACTATATCTACCTCTATCTAACGATCAGGGTTGGCATGATTAAAACAAGTTGTTTTAAAACACGTGTTTAAAACAGTTTGAAATAAAACTATGTTTTATATTAAGAAAAAAACAGGGTTTCAAACTACCTTTAATTGCAAATGAATGTGTATAAATACCATAGACAGGCTGTGGTATTTATACACTGCATAGGTAACTCCCCACCAGTAAAGTCCCGCAGGGAAAGTCCCTATGTCGGCCGTCGAAAGAAAGTAATTCACTAGATTAGTGGGTACAGTACCTATTCCCCGCTCTCTCTCTAGTTCTCTACCTTCCTACAACACTACATACAAGGTGTATGTAAAGTGTTTTGTATTGATTAATAAATGAGTAGATAATAATTTTTAATAATTAGATTAGAGGTACTGAGATATGCAACAAAAGTAAATATTTATCGTTTTGTTAATTTTTACTAATGTGAATTAGGAAATAGTTTAGAAATGGATTATTTTATTATTCGCTATAATTGATTTAAAATTGATAATTTAAAAAAAACATAAAAAACACTTGTTTTAAACATTTTGAACTGTTTGTTTTATAAAATATAAAAAAAACTGTTTTTTTTCCAACCCTGCTAACGATACTCCAGCCAAATTTAATGTGGAATGTTATAAGTAAAAGTAATCAATAATATTGTATCTGAGTAATCCTTTTTGGCGTTACCGTTTAAAAAAAAGTTACAAATAGTCGTAATATATTTTACAACCAACTTGGTTTTAATGCTTATAGTTAGTATATTTAGTACGAGGAATAATAGTTGCCTTAACTATAGGTACTTAAAACTTTTAAAACTAACCTGGTTATTAACTGAAAAGTCATTTACAAAATCGAAGTATGTAACATTAAATGATGTATGTATCTAACATAGCTGTACATACATAGTTTTATGTTACAATGTAGATTAAGACGGTTTTCTTTATTGTATAAAGTAAAGTATCTTGAGCGAGAGTTATCAACAAAGATAATTTTAAGTACAGCATTACTATAATAAATAAATAAATAATGCTGGACAATTCACACAGCATTATCTAGCCCCATAGTAAGCAGAGCTTGTGTTATGGGTACTAGATAACTGATATATATAATACAATATATTACATAGATAGGTATTTTTTATTATACATAGAAAACGAGCAGAACACCCGGAACAAATATCTGCAGATCGTACACACAATTGTTCCGAGGCGGGAATCGAACCCGCAACCTCCTGCGTCAGGCGGACCTTCGCCCACCGCGCCACATCGGTCGTCTTACTGTACTTAAAATGGCTTTGTTGTCGTGTATTCCATATATTTCCATCCAAACCTAATTATTTTGCCAAGTATATCTGAAACTCTAAGCCAAGTAAATGGTTTCTTTTGTTGTAGTTTTTACAAATATTTCACATCCAATTTGGCTGGAGAATAGGTAGATAGTAGGTATAGGATAAACAAGGCAGGCTGAAAGAGAAAATAATCCACCCACCAAACTGAAACTCAATTACCTGCCACAAAGTTAACTAAGCTTGAGCCACGAAACTTTTCAAAATACCTACTCATAAAGAGTTTGACGGACGAATCACTAATTAAAAAAGTTCCCGAGGTTTTTATACCGGTGGAAATATTTTTAAAGCCTGCTAACTAGGGACTACAGAACTTTGACCCATAATCTATAATATAATAATGAATCGCTGAATGTGTTGCTAAGCGCAAATCTCGAGAGCAGCTGAACTGATTTCGCTAATAATTTTTTTAGAATATTCCTTGAAGTCGAGGATGGTTATTACGGAGATAAATTTTTTGATTTTTTTTAAAAATTGCCTGAAACAAATTTCACTAGTACAAAAATAAAAATAGGTGGATTCTACGTGTTTTACTGAATAATGATAGACAATTAAAGTACTATTTAATTTGACGTGCAAGCGATATCGATACTGCGCGCTGGCTTTACGACAACTATAAAAGAAATATAAAATAGCAGCGTCTGCGATTTACATCAAATCACTCATCAAACCCCGGAAAATATTGAACTTATATTAAAATTTCGGCAATTTCCTACTAGACGTACACTGCCAAAGGAAACCAAATAGGTATAGGTACCTAGGCAAAAACTATCAAAACATAAGTACAAACAAAGTGTCAAACATATCCATTGTAAAAAGGCTTACTACAAAATATCAGAATATCTAGTCTAGACGATAAAAAAACTGGGATGAGTTTTACTCCAACTCGAAAACTAAGAACCTAACAAGGTAAAGGTTTCTTGTTCGCTTCTTTACTTTACCTTAAAAAGAATGAAGTGAACAATAATCTAAGTGATCCTTTATTTCCTCGTTTTACTTATGTACTCGTAATTTGAATTTTGTGACGTATTTTCCTCCTGTAAGGTCTATAAAGGAAATGAAGCACTTTGCATTTTGAATTGAATTATGAACTCAACATTTGGATCGTGAACTATTCTCTATATTAGGTAAAGGAAGCCCCTATAAACAATATTTTCGTAGCATATTCTCTGGATTTAGTTAGAATCCTATCGAACCGGACCGGCCGTCGGGTCGTCGTCGCACGGGTGACTTATTGCCAAATCCGGCTAAAAACTGACGCGAGGCTAGAGTTGGAAACTATTTCTGTATTAACAGTGTGTTTGGAAGATAAAAACCATTTATTAAAAGATGTTTAATATAGGTATTGTTAAAGAAGTTTTCCAATTTATTTACCTTGCAATATTACTATTTTGTAAGGAAAACAAATGGTATCTTCACGAACTTTGACGACCTCTGTGGCGCGGTGGGCGAAGGTCCGCCTGCGACACAGAAGGATGTGGGTTCATTCCCATCTCGGGACTATTGTGTGTATGATCAGCAGATATTTGTTCCGGGCGTTTCAATCGTTATCAATGTTTCATAAAATTATCTATCTATGTAATGTATCTACTTCATACAAAGTATATCAGTCATTTAGTAGTACCCATAACATAACCTCTGCTTAGCTTTGGTTAATGCTGTGTTGATTGTCGAGCATTATTTATTTATTTTATAGTGTTCGTGGTGAATAGGCAGAACCTGCAGTTCACACAATATCAGTGAATATAAAAAATATTTGTATATAAGCTTAGAACCCATATTGACGTGGACATTCACGATAGGGCTGATCCACCAGTTCAAAGTCGGTCAGCGAGCTATGGAAAGAGCTATGCTCAGAGTTTCTCTGAAGGATAGAATTTGTAACGAATACATCTGACACTGAACCAAAGTTATTGACATAGCCCTAAGAATTAGCAAGCTGAAGTGGCAGTGGGTCGGCCATATCTCGCGAAGAACCGACAATGATGGAAGGCCTTCTATCCTTTGCCGCATCCAGCTGATGCTGGATGCGGCTGGCGGGATGATCATGATGTATATATTACCTACTAAAGTGGACGGCTATTACAGCTGTTAGCAATAAAGTGAAATATCAGTAGTGACAGCGAGACAACAGTAATTGGTATCGAGGGGTCAGAAAACTGGGTCAGCGCGCAGGTGTGCTGGAGGGACTGTTATACTGTATTATATTATCTGTGGTTATACATACATAGTTTAAAACAAAGTCGCTTCCCGCTGTCTGTCTGTCCCTATGTATGCTTAGATCTTTAAAACTACGCAACGGATTTTGAAGCGGTTTTTTAAATAGATTGAGTTATTCAAAAGTAAGGTTTACAATTTGACCCATATATTTCCACGTGGGCGAAGCTACGGAGCACAGTCGCACAAACAATAATTGGCCGCATCGTGCTCCGCTAACATCTCTGTCTTGAATTCAGAAATAATGGATAGATAATGCCGGACAGTCCACACAGCATCATCTAGCCCCAAGCTAGGCAGAGCTTGTGTTATGGGTGCTAGATGACTGATATTATTAATACAATAAATTACATAGGTAAATAATAAAAACATAATTAGCATTTATTACATTTATTACAACTAAGGCTCGGTACTAGGCTTTTGTAACACTTTCACTGCCTACGAGGCACGGGCCGAACTTCTCGTCTTCAGGCCATCCGCCATCGCACCGCAGATACTGGGCAGTGAATGCCTTAAATCCTAAGACAACTTTATCAAAGAAGATAATATTTTGCAGCAAAACTTTGCTTAAAACGTGAATAATTGGAAAGTAATTTCCTCGCATTAACATAAATAAGTAGCTATTATTGGTAGGTATATGAGGAAAGCCGACGTGACCCGACGGGATTCATAATCTAATCTAATTAGCAGCCATTCTATTGCTGGTAGCTACTTTTACTTGAGCCATTACAGTATTTTATCGGAACAAGTATTGGTGAAACGAGAGGTGATTGTTGTTCTTCAGAAGTGTTGTAGGTAGATACTTCAAAGGACCTTCTATACCCTAATGTATAGACTTACCGATATGAATTGTTGTAGGCATGATTTCCTATCCTGAGAGTGTATAATACCCGGCATACACTCAGAAAAGGAAATCATGTATGATGTACATATGTGCAATGGTTTACAGATAGGTCATAAATTATTAAATTGAGTTTATTGAAATCTTTTGGCCAGACGTGTACACAGTCATGAGGTTCTAGAACTTAAAAAATGATGGCACTACTGGCACTGCGACAGTAAAAATGGATCAATTAGCGTGAGACCTACCGACCCATAAATCCCCATGACCTTTAGCTGCCTTACTTGCTGGCAAGACGCCCTGCCATAGCGCAGATACCTATCTATAAGGCCAAATTGCTTCCTACAGTAAGGCCTTACGTATTCAGTACGTAGGCCGCCTTTTGTTGTAGTGGGTACTGCATATACAGGGTTAGTTTCCGTTGAGATTGACTGCTCACGCCGAAAATTTAGCAAGGCGGAATCCATCATCAATATCATACAGGGTAATTCATAAAAACTACGTGTAATGGTTTTACACGTTTTACCTATCAGCTCGAACCCATTTGTGATGAAGCAATTTTTTTATGACATGACATAAGACAAAGGCGAATAAAAAAATTGCTACATGAAAAATATAGCATCATCCAAATGGGCCCCGCAACTTCCTGCGTCGCAGCAGGGCCTTTCCCCGCTCGTCGCCTAAATTAAGAAAATGCTTTGTACCGAAAATGCACCCGGACCGAACAAAGATTTCTGTAAGTGAAGATTCGATATGAAGTTTGAAGCGCACTATAACTATAAACGTTCCTGGAAAGTTCCCACCTCTGAAGACACAATATAATGTGCTGAGCGTAAGTTTCCTTATTTCTTCGTGAGGAAACAATAGTTTGGAAGAACTTGGAAAATGTTGGGTACACAATATAAATGAGTAAAACCATGAAAGTACCTACTTAACTTCTTATTGGAGTGTTTTAAGTCTTGAGTCTTGAAGTTTCTATACTTCCTTCCTGTTGGTGAAAGTATCCAATCATGATTCAATTTGTATACGCCAGCACTGTAGTTTCCAAGTAAAATCGTCCGCGCTCCCAAATTCGACTAACCTTCGCAAAACTCTATAACTCCGTTAGTTGGTTAGCTGTAGGTGGTCGAAATGGGTTGGCAGCCGACGGGCACAAATATTTGCATTCAGGTAGAGAAGCGTAGTTGCTACCTATAGATTGGTAGGGTAAGGTAGAGTAATAGTAGGAATGAAGCTTGTCGAATCGAACCAAAGTGAAGAGGAGCTCTTTGACATAAATTGAATACCGGTCTTTGTGCAGTTATCGCATCGAATGGAGTTTATGGATAAACTTGACTTTGATGGATTTTCCAAAGGAAACAGATCAATTTCAGATTTATTAAAACTTTTATAAAACAAAATAAACACTCAAACAAATTGTATGCCATAAATTATTTTCAAATAAGAATAAGGTGTTTTTGATTCCTTTTTTCTATTTTGAATTCAACGTGTTAATTATCTAATTTGGACAACATCGTTTGTTTGTTCATTGTTCAGTCAATAACATCATCAGCGTGGCTTCCCTCCTTCATTCTACGTAATAGAACCCATAAGATAACATAAAAGTTAGTAGCTATATAGGTCCGAGGAACCATTTACATTTTATCGCAATATGACATATTATGCGAACAAAATCTGGACCGTAACTTAAGGTCGATAATAACTTTATTAGTTCTGCAACAAAGTTCTCTCTCCATTATACTTTTCAGGCCAAAGCGTTAGTGAAGTAATTTTAATACTTTCATTGTCCAAAGCAGTTATTTTACAAAGAGCATGCCATTCACCACGCTCCTAACATTTCCTCTGCCCTTCAGAAGGTCGTGACAAAGATTCTCATGATTTTATTAGCAACTTCCCCTCCCTTTATCGTGTGTCGTAACAAACGACTTTTATTACGACCCTCTAGATTTGGCTATAGATAAAACAAAGCATTCGTTGGCAGAGGCACAAGATTAGTGTTCTTTATCCGTATTTATTTATGTTAGTTTGTAGTTCGTAGCTGGTTTGGCCGAAAAATAAACAATTAGAAACCAATTGTTGCTCATTCGGACAAATCTATTTCTCTATAGACCTCTTTTAACCGTAAGTAGACCTCTTTTAACCGCAATTGTCCGACCTCTTTATTAGTTTTCTTTTATTTACGAAATCTTGCTTCGTGTGTAGGGACTGGGATGGAACAATAATGGAAATCAATTATTTAGGTTAGTCGATTTAGAAAACAACAAGCTGAATTGCGTGTGGTAAAAATATTTATTGCTCTGTTCGTTAACACAACATGTTTGTAAAGCATTAGGTGTTCAATTAAGCTTTCCTCGAAATGAAAGATCCAGCGTATGTTTAAATAGCCCCTTTATTTTCTACCCTCATCCAATGATGGTCTGATTTCGCTGTTGGATCCACATTAATCTATCAGTGATTGTGTTCAGTGGATCAGAGTGGAACTAGGCAAAAAGACACGAGATCTAAATATAGAATCGTGAGTGAAAAACAAAAAGTATGGCCAATAAAACATTAGGTACACTCGTTTGTTTTAAATAATTAGACGGCCTGAAGCATATCTTACATGTCAGTGCAATTGGGATGTAAGGGAGACTCCAACATCTCGTCTCCTAAGCCAAGCTAACCTACTCGTGGTACTAGATAACGCACTAGGCACTGGTGAAAATATCAAACAATCTAAATTTTTACTCAGATTGTTAATTTTTTTTCCATTACTTGACACTGACAGAAAAGTGTGCAACATATTAATCATAAATATGCAACTTATAGTTTTTTACCTATGCCACATAATAGGTTGAAATATCAAACATATTCATTTGATACAAAACACAAAATGTTTATTCAGTTCAGTTCAGTTCAGTTATTTATTGATAAGAATATTCTTATATGTCAAACATAATAATACAAGTAACAAAAAATACACAACGAATTACAAATCATACACACAGGAGTTTACAGGGGTTTCTTATAAATAATTTTATAGTTCTTTTTTTGGTAATTTTACCAATACATAATTAAATATTCATATCAACATTTTATTATAATACATATTATAAATAGGTATTATAAGTGTGGATCAGCGACATTGGCGTCATCTAATTTGTCATTTAGGAATTCTTCTAAGCTGTAGTATGCCCTGTCCACTAGGATTTTCTTCAGTTTGATATTATTGTCTTTCTCTTAAGGTTAATTTACGTTTTTCATTGTTCGAGACCTCTTTTTAAGATACCTATATTAGGAGGTTAGCTTTTCCTTAACCATACATTATGAGTTTATATTATTGTTATAAAATATTTCACATACACAATATTTGATCATAAATATAATTAATGTTCCACAACGACTGGCAGAAAAGTGTACGACGAGACACAATTGCCTTTAACAACGAACCATCATGGATGCGATATTAAAAGACCTCACACTACGTAACCCGCGATAAAGTAACGAAAGTGAAACCAGGTCAAGATTACATATCGCAAGTCCTCGTGTCCGCTCCTAGCCGGTCGAACACACACATCAATCCGCGCCCCGCTGCGCTGATACCATCTAGCTTTATGTGCGGAGACCGCGCCGTGTGCGGGGAAAATGAAAGAAACGGGTTTCTACCGCTACGGAAAAGGAAAATTAGGCTGTTAGGAGCTAGTGTTTGTATTTGCACGTCATAGTTATATCATGAAGAAAATATGTTGTTGTAGGTTTATTTCATAAAAAAAACACAGCATGCTCGTGAATTTGCAAGGAATTCGTACGTACATAGAGCAAGAGCGTAATGTTTTCTACCTCTGAGTACGAAAAAGGAAAATTAGGCTGTTGTGTTTGTGTTTGCACGTCATAGTATTATAAGCCAAGGTTCTTGACAGCTTGCTTAACAACATTCTCCTACAACACGTCAAACTGCATGATGCTCAGTTCGGCTTTAGGGCCGGACTATCTACAGAGAGTGCGATTTTGTCTCTTAAGCAAGCTGTCAGATATTATACTGATAGGAAGACGCCGGTTTACGCCTGTTTCCTTGATATATCTAAGGCCTTTGATACCGTTTTGTATCACAGGCTTTGGGAGAAGTTGGGGAACGAAGGTGTACCGGCTGAGGTGGTTTCCATTATGGAATATTGGTACAAAGGCCAGAAAAATCAGGTGAGATGGGGAGGTGCTCTATCTGAAGAGTATGGCTTGGAGTGTGATGTTCGGCAGGGTGGAATAACCTCTGCTTTGTTGTTTAATTTATATGTTAATGAGCTTATTGGTGAGCTCAGCAGCGCCCATACGGGTTGTTTTGTTGATGATGTGTGTCTGAACAACATAAGTTACGCAGACGATATGGTGCTGCTGGGTCCATCGGTGGGCTCCATTCAAAAGCTCGTCAGAATTTGTGAGAAGTATGCGGCGGATCATGGGCTGACTTACAACGTTAAAAAAAGTGAAGTCCTCGTATTTAAAAGTGGAAATGTAAAGCCGGCCTATGTCCCGCCAATACTGCTCAGCGGTGCGGCTCTAAAGGTTGTTGATACTTTTAGATATCTAGGGCATATTGTGAACGAGTCTCTAAGAGATGATGCAGACGTTGAAAGGGAGCGTAGAGCGCTGGCTGTACGGGGAAACATGATTGCGCGTAGGTTCGCACGCTGCTCGAGAGAAGTAAAAATCACCTTATTTAAGGCCTACTGCCAGTCCTTCTACTCTAGTAGCCTCTGGCTCAACTGCACCCGACGGGCAGCCAGCGCTCTTCGTGTCCAGTACAACAACATTTTCAGGATGCTGATGCGGCTGCCTCGCTTTTGCAGCGCGTCTGGTATGTTCGCGGAGGCGCGCACGGACGGCTTTCATGCGATTATTCGTAAAAAAGTCGCTTTCCTACTACAGCGTGCGCGAGCCAGTAGCAACGGCATCCTGAAAATGATTGTTTCACGTCTGGACTGTCCCATCCAAAACAAATGGATGAGGATATTAATGGGGTCTTCATCCTTCTAAATATTAGGTTAGTAAGTTTTCAATTTGTATTTTATTGTTTATTTTTTAATTTCCCTACGTTATATTATTCTAGTTTTATTTTATTTTATTGTGTGATTTTGTTTTTGACATTTTTAATTTGTATGTGCATTATTTTATTTTATTATGGATTATGAATCTGAGAATAAATGAGTTAATAATAATAAATAATTATAGAAAAATATGCTATTGTAGGTTTATGGTTATATTTACAGAGAAAATAATATACAGCATGATCGTGAATTTGCAATAAATTCGTACAAAGAGCATAAGCGTAATGTTTTCTACCTCCGAGTACGAAAAAGGATTATTAGGCTGTAGTGTTTGTGTTTGCATTTCATATCATAATAATAAAAAAAAATATGTTGTTATTGTAGGTTTATGGTTATTTTCACAGAATAAAGAAAAAAACTCGGCGTACTCGTGAATTTGCGAAAAAAAATCGTACAAAGAGCTTAAACGTTAGGTTTTCTTTTTGCGATTGTTTCAGAGTTTAGTTTAATATACGAAAGGTAAAAACTCCAGAATTCATGAGGTTTTAACGTCATAATTTGACATTGTCTGCATATCTAGTATAAAATATATTTTCCATATTCCTACACAGTTGAAACATTTTATCACATCAGGGCTTAGGTTTAAAGAACTTTATTTTCTCATAAAAACATTACAGTTCACTTAAAATGAGATAAACTTAAACAGTAATATGTGTACTAAATATAAGTTAAGTAGGTATAACTCCTGGGCTCTGAGGCTTAACCTAGATTAGTAATTATAACTAATTATATTATATGTATATTAGTGGTATTTTATAATTATGTACATATGTAGTTAGATTATACTA
The DNA here is from genome assembly GCA_943735965.1 of Eupithecia abbreviata. Classification (NCBI taxonomy): domain Eukaryota; kingdom Metazoa; phylum Arthropoda; class Insecta; order Lepidoptera; family Geometridae; genus Eupithecia; species Eupithecia abbreviata. Next base: position 12,680,845 of record OX030985.1, read on the forward strand.
TTGAGTAGACATGTGCTTCCAACATATTTTTATACATATTAATGCTATCACATTATTTTATGGTATTTGGTAAATTATTAAAAATACGTGCTCCCTCTGAAAGAATCGTCTTTTTTCCGTAGTTCGTGCGTATGTTGGGTAATTTTAGTTTAATTTTATTTCTAAAACTGTATTTACTTTCTTTTAATTCTAGGCTTAGATTTGATTGTATAGACTTTGAAGTGATATTTTTTATTAGAAGACATGTGTTAAAAATATATAGTTGCTTTAAATTTATTATTTTTGTTTTTTTATATAACTCTTTTGTGGTTAATACTAAAGTCATTTAAAACGGGATATTTACCATGATTTGTTGATATTTACCACAGTTGCATGCGCCATGATCACGTGATCATGGCGCATGCAACTGTGCCGAAATATTGGATAACTCAAAAATCAAATCATGGTAAATATCCCGTTTTAAATGACTTTACTAGAGCTGGTAAAGTTATCAATTTTTACCACTTGTTTCCGATTTGATAAGTAAGATTTGAATGTGTCTAGGGCTCTATCTCTGACTCCAATGTTGTTTAGCTTCTGGAGAAGCTTTTGATGACTTACAGTGTCAAAAGCCTTCTTTAAGTCAACAAAAATTTAGGCTTATACACTCTAACAACTCACGCACTTGAGATTCAGCTCTCATGTAATACAATTTCAAGTAAACTACACCCGAATAATACATATTGACTGGATATTGACAATCAAACAACTATTGACAGGGATAAAACCAGGAGCAAATGTTAAAAGGGCAAAGGTACAAATGGAAAGGGTAAACAATTGTTAAAGGTTTTGACGTCCTGTCAACGGTATGACCTACCCGAATACAAATGAGGGATTTAGGATCAAGCCCTTCAGTTTGTAAAGAACGACATTGCTTACTGATGTTAAAAACTCTATTGTGATCTGAGTATACAGGGTGTAACTAAAAATAAGGACCAAACTTGAACGAGGAAAAAAAAAACTCGACTTTTAGTTTTCAAAAGTAAATAGAAACTTAATGACTACTAGAAGGTAATGACTGGTGTGTTTACTATCATTATTTATAAATAATAAAATTAGCATTATAAATAAATATATTTAAAAAATAAACAAAACTCAGTTCTATGACTGTACCATGAGACTGATTGGTGTTCCTCATCGTTCCAGCCGTATATGATCTAGAGCAGTATGCTTATATCTTAAGACTTTATACTATTATAACAGTAAGGTTAAATCCACTTTTTTTATGTGCTACTATGGATTCTTAACTGTCCAAAATAAACTTATTTAAAACATTATTTTTTATTTAAACTTATACGTTTATTCCCCGAAAGTTTGGTCCTTATTTTTTATTACACCGTGTATAAATAGTACCCACAGCCGTTCAGGGTCGCGTTCTAGAATGGTGTTCAAAACAAAATCTATGGATCCGTTGTCGGGTTCATGGTCTGGGTGCATACTTACAATGAAGACGTATAAGGTATGTTTAACTTTGGTTTAAAATGCGTCAATATAGCTCAGGCTGATTTGAATAAACAGAGAGATATTTTAAATTGTAAATATTGAACAATTTCGTTTACTATAACATTGGTAGTTTCCGTCCATCTACACGTTAATAAGTATATTAACCTCAACAGCCTATATTGGTTAGTCGTAGGTAGCCAACGCTGGACGCAGGCCACTCCCTGATACACGCTTTGGCTTTTATCTAAAGAATAGAATAGAAAGACATTTATTCATAACAACTTAAATTAAAAAAAACACACTTATAGAATAGGTACATGTATAGAGTTGTTACAAAAAGGCTCTAACTCAGCATAATGCTGGCTAAATATAAATAATCAATGGTTTATTGCTTACATGGGGTTGGTACCCATAATCCTCACTCTGGGCATGCAGGGTTGGAGATCGCAGTTCAGAGGTAAACTGTTCTGCAGGAGGCGCTGCTGCTTATTAGAATTTTAAGCTTAATATAACGCTTTTAATAGAAAGTAGGTCAGTTTGTTTATTTTTTATTCTCAGTGATAAAAGGGTACTTGCCGCTGGCGTTTGGGCTCGAATAAGATTAGACTATTATTACCGCTTACTGAAATGTGACTTCGAATTTCCCGTTTATTTTACTGACAATAATAAATTGTAAAACTTTAGGGTCACGTTTTGATAGATCTAACATGGATCTAACGAAGTTTCTGAACACATCTCACCTTGTTACCAGAATATTTAGCACAAAGGGGTTTCGTTTTCTACGAAACGATGAGGTGCGAAAGTATTTCTTACTTCGCTGAAATTCGTGCCAGAGTAATGTATTTTTCGTGAGAATTTCATTTAATAGAGTTTGGCTGAAACCAAAGTGAAAATAAATAATATACTTAAACAATGTTTTTTTTTCTTTCTTTTTTTCATTTCATCTGAAGATCTCGTTATTAAATATTGTAAAAGAAACGAACTTATCGTTTTGTTACGACTTCGATTCCGCGGCACACAATTTACCATAATATCCAATACAAGACTAGAATTTAATATTGTATCATGGGCAATGAAAGTGTTAATTTTATTGCCCACTAGTTGCGCCCGCGGCTTCACCCGAGTGGAAATTTTCGCGCAATTTTACCATGTTTTCTCACCGTTTAAACCGTCCCTGGACTACGACAAACATTTCAAAACCAAAATCAGCTAAATCGGCCCAGCCGGTTTTAGCGAGACTAACGAACAGCAATAGAAGATGATGCAAGTGTTCGTTTGCGCCTCCTCAAATCCGGGGCGAGCAACCTGAGACTGGGCTGGTGAAAGTGTTAAAATAGCTTTTTAATGCATTCCCTGCATTAAAAAGCAATTTTAACACTTTCATGGCCCACGGCACATGTTCGTCGACATCAGCGCTAGCCTGCGCAGTTATTACTTTAATAAGTGCTTAGTCAGGCTTCGATTCTTGTATAATGCATTAGTATTCATTACATAAGCGCGACGTGGTCCCTTCTAAGCTCATAATCGGATCCTCGGCCTAGATGCTCAGAAGTTTAAGATATCTCATAAATATACCTGCGATACTCGCGCATATCGTGTTATGGGCTAACAATTGACCTACATTGAATCCTAACCTCTTTTACTACCAGAAGAGGGCTGGATAGGATACCTATAAACATACCTAAGGTACTCGTAATACGTCTAAAATTTTCTGAAGATTGTATGATACGTAACACCTTTTTTGTTAATGTTTATTATTGTTTCTCTCTTGACTTGGCTTCTTGTATTTGGCAATGTCTGGTTTGCCACTTTTCTGCCAAATGTCCAGTTCAATTTCCCTTCGTTTTTATTGCATTAAAATGCATGTCAAGAATATTGACTTTGAGACAAAGAACGGCCAGACATTGTAAACATTTGGCTTTTCTGTCTTTCAATGTTCTTGAGTAAGAAGTTCAAAGAGATCACAAACATAAAAAATCCGTTCCGAGAATGACGTACAAAGAAGATATAATATCCAGTAGTGGGCGAACACTGGCTACCCATGCTGATGATCATGTGTGCACTTCTTGTAGTTAAACCCAAGTTAGAGTTTTACCGTAACTCAATAAAAACGTTGAAATTTCCCTCACTCAGCATGACACGGAAAAGGAGGTTCGAATTGAAGGAGTTTCAACTTTAAACTTCCACGCAGTCCTCAAAGGTCAAACTGATATAGCAAATGGTATTCGATGTTCGACCAATCATAATTATGATATAAATCGTTCTTTTCCATTAGTTTGTTTCACTATTTTCTATGTTGACGATCTGTATAAATACCTGTCGAAACAAATACCTTTCACTTATCTTCATAGTAAAATAAAGATGCTGCGCAATCCATACAGCATCATCAATCGTCATAAATGAAAATGGAAATCGGAGGTCCACTTTATAAATTCTCATTTTAAATAAGCAGGTGCCTATATCAATTTCATTTTAGAAGTAAGTTTCTGTGATAAGATAAAAATTCAAAAACTTAATTTTTCCCTTTGCCATAATTACAACAAATTAAAAATACACAAATTTGCTATGATTTGATAAACATCCTGGTATATATTCCCTGCCGACAAAGTAAAGACTTACAAACATACAGTCATTGTGTTTCAAAAAGCTTAAAAAAAAACCAATAATAACGGTTCCATCTACAATTTCCACCCACGCGTCGTACGAATAGACCCCATAGGGTATTACGCCTTCAGCATACGTCACATAAAGAAGACATTATCATATAAAGGTAAATTCCTCGCGAGCTATTTTCGGAGCACGAAAGGGAAAAGTGTGCTTGCAAAATACCTTCACATAATTTGTATTATAATTGAATTTCATTTCAACCATGAAAATAATTGGTTTACGTCTAAAAATACCGATTTTTTTGTAGATATCACAAAGACGATTAAAGCGGCGGTATTGATTAATAATTAAAAGATCAAAGTAAATAATGTAGTACTTACAGGTGTGGAACTCCCAACAGTCGAAGAAAAGTTCACAATAATTTATCTACGAGCACCTGTCCGTAAAAACTTTAGAACTGCCTGCAACACTTGAAAAACTTACTACATTGAAAGTTACTCAACGAAAAATAACTTTTAAAATAAACTAGAAGTGCGTGAAGTTCAAAATTGAGTTTTATTTAAACAGTTTGAGTTCCATTTTCGGAGAGTCGCGCGCGCGTAGACGACCGTAGCGCTCCGGCCGCGTAGACGTACTACGAGCTGACGAACGGCGTAGCGGCCTGCTACGCCGTAGACCCACCAAATACTAGAAGGGCGAATTACAAATGGTAGAGAACTTATTTTAGGTGTTTTGCTTTTTGATATTTGCGTCTCTATCATAAATTAGAGGAAATATTTTAATTTAAGGTAGCGATATAAAGAAACTATGGAACTTTAGATAAATTTGTGTTAGTAGTTAGTTGTTAGTTGGAGCTAACGGCACTAGAGTCGTTAGAAGTCCCAAAGATTTTTGTCCATCACTTGATTTCGTGACTCAGCTGGAAAGAGCGTCCCTGTACTGTCCCTGAAGGGAAGGTTGCGGGTTCAAGTCCCGTCGAAATCTGAATTCCTTGAGATATTATTTAATATCTTATATTATTATTCATTATTATTTTGAGCAGTAACCATTTTTATGGTAGACATTTTTCACTCCGCATCTTTTCGCCCCATAGAAAATAAATCACAGACATCATGTTTATGCAACCATAGCGACAGTTAAGTATTTTTCCAACTGTCTACTTCTAGATCTTTAAAGCTCCTGTGATCGTTTCAGGTGTCCCTTTACTTGATATCATATTCTTCATCAAAATTAAACTTATTTTTACAGAAATATTTACGCACTTAGTCATTTCAGAATATTGCAATATAATTGAATTTCACGAAATGCCTTCGAGAAAATATTAATTTATTTCAGTGGCTTCTGCTGAAATGAATAATCTCTAGGCCATTGTTCTGTAAAATTGGTTGGTTTACGTGCCGTTTATTTTTAACCGACGAATAACAAAGAAGGACCTGAACTTCCTATGTTGATTCGAAGAGGATGCTCAAAGACTGTAAAATATTGATAATAACCATATGTAAAAATAAGTCAAATTATTTAATTATAACGGATTATAAACTCAAATATTCAAACTCAAAAATAGTCAGTAGACACATCAAAGCCTATGAGATTTTATGTCTCTAACGACTATGTAATGACCACATTATTTAATGCAGTCATCGAGCTAGTCAAAAGTAAATAGTTAAATATGAAACCTCTACATTAGCTGCCTTTACTATGACAAGGTACTATCGCCTCTACGTGCGGTCCACAGTACATCAATATTATTAGGTTTGGTCATTATGGCATTAGGCGTGATCATATGGTTTCTTAATCCCTGTGGGCATGTAAACCTATCATTACACTAATAAGTTTATACGGATGAATGGATGGTTGTTTGTTAGTTTCACGCCTTTACTAATCAGAGCCTTGAGTTCAGTTTGACGGTAGTGTCGAGACGTCATCGTGAGGTCTCATTTTTGTATGGGATTTATGTAATTCCACGTTCACGCGCTGGAGGACCTAATTCTAAAGATAAAGAAACATTTATTTGGCCATAAACTCCAGTTCAGCCTAAGGTTTAGTTTATTTTTTATTTTATTTATACTTCTTCTCTACTTTATGAGCTCGACCTATACAACAAAGAGTGGGTTCTCCTTGCTGAGGACCGAGATGAATGGAAGAAGGGGAGGGAGGCCTTTGCTCTGCAGTAGGACACTCCGGGCTCATTTAATAATAATAATACTTCTTGCACGATAAACCATAATACAAAACTTATTCTAGAAAATTAATACAAAGGCGAACTAAGCCCTAGTTGGCTTGGTTAGGCGAACTAAGAGTTCTCTTCCAGCAAACCTTACGGGGAGAGAGGGACAAAGTGAAGAGAGAGGAAAAGATCGGTCTCAGCTATAAGGCCAGCCTTTATACTTCATCATCATCATCATCAGCCTATAGCAGTCCACTGCTGGACATAGGCCTCCCCCAATGAGCGCCATAGCGCCCTGTCTTCAGCTTGCCGCATCCAGCATCTACCTGCAGTCTTTCGCAGGTCGTCATCCCACCTGGTCGGAGGGCGTCCTACACTACGTTTACCGAGTCGTGGTCTCCACTCAAGAACACGTTTGCCCCATCGGCCGTCGGTTCTTCGCGAGATATGGCCGGCCCACTGCCACTTCAGCTTGCTAATTCTTTGAGCTATGTCGATAACCTTGGTTCTCTGTCGGATGTATTCGTTACGAATCCTATCCTTCAGAGAAACTCCAAGCATAGCTCTTTCCATAGCTCTTTCCATAGCTCGCTGAGCGACTTTGAACTGGTGGACCAGCCCTATCGTGAGACGTCTCAGCTCCGTAGGTCATAACGGGTAGGACGCACTGATTGAAAACTTTCGTTTTCAAGCATTGCGGTATGGATGACGTGAAAACTTGACGTAGTTTCCCAAATGCTGCCCAGCCCAGCTGGATCCTCCTTTTGGCCTCCTTCTCGAAACTGTTTTTACCCAACTGCAGAATCTGCCCAAGGTAAGTGTACTCGGAAACAGTTTCGAGAAGGTGACCATGTACGACCACCGGCCTTGGATCAATGTGACCATTGATCATGACTTTGGTTTTATCCAAATTCATGCCAAGACCGATACATCGGGAGGCTGAAGCTAGGCCGCCAGCATCTGGTTCAGTTCCTCAAGCGACTCCGCCATTAAGACTATGTCATCAGCGAATCGCAGGTGTGAGATGTACTCGCCGTTTATATTAATGCCCTTTCCTTTCCAGTCCAGCAACCTAAACATATCTTCCAATGCGCACGTGAACAGTTTCGGGGATATGACATCCCCCTGCCTCACTCCTCTGCGCAATTGGATGGGTTTAGACTGCTGACCCTGTACTTGGACACTCATGGTGGCGGCTTCGTAGAGACAACTCAGCACCTGGATATAACGATAGTCTACTTGGCATCGCTGTAAGGAATCCAGAACAGCCCAGGTTTCGACGGAGTCAAATGCCTTCTCATAGTCCACAAAAGCCAGACACAGGGGCTGATTATACTCTTCGGACTTCTGTATAATCTGCCTCACTGTGTGTATGTGGTCTATGGTGCCATATCCTCCGCGGAACCCAGCCTGTTCCGGTGGCTGGAACTCGTCGAGTCTCCTGGCGAGACGGTTCGTGACCACTCGTGAGAACAGCTTATAGACGTGGCTCAAGAGTGAGATGGGTCTGTAATTCTTAAGAAGGGTTTTATCTCCCTTCTTAAAAAAGAGCACCACCAAACTCCCGCTCCACGCCTTTGGAGTTCTCCCACTGTCAAGGACGGTATTAAAGAGGTTCCGTAGCTCCTGTATTACAGGGGCTCCTCCGGCTTTAAGAAGCTCTGAAGTAATACCGTCCTCGCCGGGGGCTTTTCCATTTTTAAGCTGCCTTAGAGCTAACACGATCTCGTCTTGACTGATTTCAGGCAGTTCGTCGGTATAGTGGCGTGTCAGGGTGGCTCTGGAATCTTGGTCATCTCGTCGGTAACGAGGGGCATGTGCAGCGTATAATCGGCCATAGAAATCCTCGATCTCGGCGGATATCTCCGGCTTTGACAATACGGTCCTTCCGTCGTGCGTTTTAAGCTTTGTCAGGTGGCTCCTGCCAAGCTGCTGAGTGAATACTTTGGACACCCGGTTTCACTCTATCGCCTCTTCAATGAGGCGCGTGTTGGAGCTCCGGAGATCGTGCCGTACCATCTTCGCAATTCGCTTGTTCAGGTCTGACCTCTCTGACAAAGTCGCTTGGGTGGTCTCCCGTCTTTTTGTCATCAGCCCAAGAGTCTCATCTGAGAGTTTGGACTTCTTGCCAGTACGCTGCTTTCGACAGAATTTGATGCCCTCATCCCTCAACGTTTCAACCAGATTGTGTAGGGTCTCGTCAGCGTCATCAGTGGGTTCCAAGGCAACAAATCTATTCCCGAGAAGCTGCTGAAACTTCTCGGTGCCCGCCATGATTTGGATTGGGTCAGGTCGGAGCGTGGACTTCATCAGACGGTTTCTTTCAAGCTTCAAGTTGATATTCAGAGAGCCTCGGAGGAGTCGGTGATCAGATCCGGTATTGAACCTGTTGATCACTGAGACATCTCTGAATATGTGCTTTCTATCCGTCATGATGAAGTCGATCTCATTTTTAGTCGGGGCTTTGCCATGTCCACTTCCTTTGAGGCTGTTTCTTAAAGAAAGAGTTCATCAAGAACAGCCCCTCCTTCTCAAGGAAGTTGACAAGCATTTGCCCCCTGTGATTTCTGACCCCATAACCATGCGGGCCTATTCGGGATTCGTTGCCAGTCTGGGTTCCCACCTTGCCGTTAAAGTCCCCCATAACAACGTTGAAGTGGGCCTTAGTGGTGTTATGTAAGGCTTTGGATATGTCTTCATACATATCCTCCACTTCATCATCCAAGTGTGCCGAGGTCGGTGCATAGACCTGGATGACCTTCATGCTGTACCGCTTGGACAGCCGAAGGATCAGGTACGCTACCCTGGTCGACACACTGGAGATTTCTTGGACGTTGCTAGAGAGGGTCTTATTGACGAGGAAGCCTACGCCACCCTCGGATGTTTTATCACCCTCGCGAAAGTAGAGAAGATGGCCCGAGTCTAGGGTTACGGTGTCCTCCCCCTCTCTACGGACTTCACATAACCCCAGAACATGCCATTTGATGTTCTCTAACTCCACTTCCAACTGCGCTAGATGATGGTCAAGCCTCAGAGTGCGTCCGTTAAACGTAGCCAGGGTCAGTTTAGGTAGAGTTTGGTAGCCTGATGTAGCCCGGGGATTCCTAGCACCCCCTGCCCCGCCGTTACCGTGGCCGCTACCATGGCCAGGAATAGCGAGGCGGCCGGGAACTGGGGGCCACATTCTTTTGGCGTGTCTATCCATGGGGGGGTTGATGCCCATAATCCCCACGCTGGGCATGCGGGTTGGGGATCGCAGTATAGGGAGTGTGCTGCAAGGGACGCTGCTGCCCGCCCCCCGGTGTATGTCCCTTAGTCGCCTTCTACGACACCCACGGGAAGAGTTGGGGTGGTGCTATTCTATCACGGCCGACACCACACAGCCCTTTATACTTACTGTATTCTATTGTTTACTGTTTTGTGTGGTATAATAAAGTGTTTTCTATCTATCTATGTAGCGGTTAACCGCAGGGGCGGCTCACCGCGCGGCGTTCCGCTTTTCAAGTCAGTAATTAAATATTCCACCGCGGTATACAACTATTCAACCACGGCGGCTAACCGCTAGTGCGTAACGGTACTTTTCAGCCGTAGTAGCTTTTTCTGTCGACTGTACGACCCTAACCTACACAAGGTGTTTATCAGGTATGTGCGGAATTTATCGAATAACGATGTAGAGTTATTCGGCTTTCAATAAATTCGTAGAAAGAGCTTTTATTCGTAAACCTCGTTAATACTCGCATCACCGACGCACTCATGGACTCTTACACTGGCTTTATAAGAAGCTATTCGATTATTGTGCCTACTTTTATTGCGTAGCTGTCAGCAGTGTCGGTCAGCAGAAGGTTTTGGATTTGATTTCTGTCCCGGTTCAAATATGTTAATATTTTTGTGTGTATATTTGAGAAGGTCGGCCTACTTATTTTGTGACACCTTGTAAGTACTCTAGTTTCTACTCCTTTTGTTTGTTACCTCATATTCTACGCATTTCAGTTGTTTTGTTTATTGACTATCTGTTTCCCGCAGTTTCACCCGCGTTAAATTCAAATTTCACATTTATTAATTTTAATATAGCCTATGTTTACCGCGGATAGTGTAGCTTCCCAACGGTGAAATAATTTTTCAAATCGGTCCAGTATTTTCGGAGCCTATTCAAATACAAACAAATAAACAAAAAATCAAACCTTTCCTCTTTATAATATTAGTATAGAAAAGAAAACTTCTTTAGGCGCGTTGAACCTTTTGGGTGAACAAAAATCATGGAACTCGCGTCATTGACACCGAACGCTTTCATAACTGTGTAAAATACATACATATGTGTGCTTTTTGGGTGAACAAAAAGAACAGGTTCTGTATCCACCAACATGTTCCAGGTCGACGCAGCATTCATAAAACTTCAACTTCAAGCGATTTGTTCCAGTAGTTACCTACACAAGTACCTAAGTCGTACCTACCGTAGTTTGCAAGAGTATAAATCTATCTAAGAGACGGGAAGGCAGGCCGTTTATCACGGACTCGTAAAGAATTCATTTATTTTGCGCCGGGGACGCGCTGAATTATCTAGTGCTTTACAGATACTTGTGATACTGTCCTTACGTGGGTATACTTGTGTATATCAAATGTGTTTTATTTTGAGACATTCAAGACAAAATAACTTAGTCAAGTCAACTAAGTAGAAATTTGTGACGAGTCCTGTAAGGTCCAAAGGAAATAAAACCTCTCTGGTCACGTGGTCCTACTGCCTTTGTCCTACCGATCGGACCACATAAACACTTTGATGTTTGATGAGTCATCATCATTTTGACTGATTTGTAAGTGCTAAGTGCTTATTTTGTAAGCCTAAGAAATAAAGAATAGAAAATTAAAAAAACATATTTCGTATTTCTTCATCATCATCAGCCTATATAGCAGTCCACTGCTGGACATCCGATGTCCTCCAATAAGCGCCATAGCGCCCTGTCTTCAGCTTGCCGCACCAGCATTTACCTGCAGTCTTTCGCAGGTCGTAATCCCACCTGGTCGGAGGGCGTCCTACACTATTCGTCGAACTATTTGATTATTTGTCTATCGTAATTTTTATTTGATACTAATTTAAAGTATAAAATTATACTTGTGAAAGTGCTTAAATTTTTAATTTTTCTTAAAATTTTGAAATCTAAAATACTAACTCATCATCTGCTAGCCTACAAAATAGAGTCGTGTAGAATCGTCCATCGGATCTCACTAGTAACACTGTTTCAATATAAAATGAGGATTATTTGTATAAAGTAGCCTTGTGTCGAACCATCGTGACCTTCACAATGACAGGCGGGTATTTAACATCAATAAACTCTGTAATTTGATGGAAGGCTTTACCGGAAAGTCAGTCATCTTTTCCATTATGAATTCCGTATATTTTCGAGAGATTTATTTTTGTTTCCACTCTGTCCTATTCTTAGTACAAACATATTATTTAAGTTTATGATTTATTCAAACTACTTTTTAGAGTTCCGTAGTTAACAAGGAACCCATATTATAGATGACCTTTGTCCGCGGCTTAGCTTAGAAACTATCATATCCCGTCCACGAAATTGTGCTATATTTGGTACATAGGCACGATCATGAAGTTCCCTAATTGTTGTGACAGTTGAATGAATGAAGATTGAATACCGTAATAAAGTATTTCATAGGCACAGTTACTTTCGACAGATAGAGATACGAATCTGTCGACTCGAAAAATAAGGTGACCTACGAAAGTTTAGATTTTTATCGAGATGGCGACATAGTATTTAACGAAGATGTATGATTCTAGATGATTTTCCATAAAAAAGTTTTCAAAATGGTAATTAAATTATAGTTTACCACAATAACTCAATCCGGGAAAACGCGTGTAATGCCGCGGGCAGCTGCAAGTGGCAAATAAAACAAAAAATATAATACTTACTTTTTTCATTCAATTGAATATTCTGATTCCAAAAATAAAGGCATTTACAGACCTGAGTAGAGTCTATAAAATAATACAAAATGTTTAGCAAGAATAACATAATCGAATACAACTTCTTCATAAAATAAATTCGATTGTCATCAAAAATCGAATCTGTAAAGCAATAGGCACTGCTTAGGACACTACTTTTTTATTAATTTTTTTTATTTAAATTTAAAAATTACATAAATATAAATCTCATCAAGAAGGCTTTCTACTCCATAAATGATTATCTCAATGATGTTAATGCTTGGCCAGATGTCGCTCAGTTTCGCACCGACAATAGTATGTAGAAAGTAATTTGTTGTTGTGCATAGCTTTACTTAAATATTGACATGTATCGAATCATATTATATTTAGACTTAAATAGGCAAATAACCTTGTATTAGACATATAAGAGATGAACATGCTAGTGGTTTCTTTTCACTTCTTCCACTAGTGGACAAAAAATTGAAGTGAACAGTAAAATAATTTTATTTGATAATCATTTATATATAAAATATGACTTGTCTAAGTGCTTATTTTGTAAGCCTAAAGAAATAAATGATTTTTTACTTTTACGTTACTTTTATTGTCAGTCGAGCTATCAAACAGCAAGTAAGAGAGTGGAGTACTCGTAACTATATTCCTAGAACGCTGTTAACGTTAGAAAGATCTATCTACAGCTGTTAATGTATATTGCGCGTGGCCTGACACGCACTGGGCCATTTTATTATTTTTACTACCAGCTATTTTATTTTTAGAGGCAAAGCTATCTTTGGTTCCAGCTATGTATGTAGGTACACTCAAATACAAATTTATGATTCGCGTTTAGGGCGCGGTGGGCGAAGGTCCGCCTGCGACGCATGAGGTTGTGGGTTCGATTCCCGCCTCGGAACAAATGTGTGTACGATCTGCAGATATTTGTTCCGGGTGTTCTGGTCGTTTTCTATGTATAATAAAAATATCTATCTATGTAATGTATTGTATTATGTATATCAGTTATCTAGTACCCATAACACAAGCTCTGCTTACCATGGGGCTAGATAATGCTGTGTGAATTGTCCAGCATTATTTATTTATTTATTTATTTATGATCATTGAATCATTACATAGTATAAAATAGTCGCTTCCCGATGTCTGTCTGTCTATGTATGCTTAGTACCTTGAAACTACGCAACGGATTTTGATGCGGTTTTTTAATAGATAAAGTGATTCAAGAGGAATTTATAAACTACATTTTTGACACAAGATTTCAACGCGGGCGAAGGTGCGGGGCGCAGCACTAGCAAGTACTAACTTTATAAAACTGGAATTCATCTTGCACAAGTCTCTTAACGATTTTGGAAGGTTCACTCTACTCAAAGATTTCGGCCGCTATTATACTACTAGGTATACTACGTCGTTACTTTACCTTAGATATTTCCAAAGCTCGGTATCACCCGATTTGCCAACATGTTATCCGTTAACCCGTGAAATCCGATAAAGGAAAGTTAACGGGATCATGAGTTTGTAGCAAGAGCGCGCATACCTAGAGTAGGGTAGGTACCTACCTATGTTTCAAGACATTCAACTGTGGCCGCTGCTGTTACCATCGTCGTCTCATGGAAATTAGGTGGATTCAGAACTTTTTATTTAAATATTTTATGACGTAGGAGGTTGCGGGTTCGATTTAAGTCTATTGCATCCACGAGAGCTACTGCCGACAAACTGTTGTACAGTTTGGCAGAAACTTTATAACGTAATGTACCTACTTTTAATTTGGATATAATTTGTTTTTTATTTATTGTTTAGTACACGCATTTTAAATAAATGTTAAATACAAAGTGTAATTACAATCTAGCCATAGAATTGGCTAATGGGTAATATAGTTTTAACTTATTTTATATCAACATATTACTAAGAACGTGTCCATTGGCACTTTTCTTAATGTCTCTATACTAAAGGTGAAGACATTTTGTTCATGTGTTCTTTAAAATACCACTTCTGCATATACACTATTATTATCATCACTACACTAACTCAAAGGGTTTTTTGTCCTTTTGAGCCTTCTCATTATGTCCATGTTGTCGAGGAGCTGAAACGCCTCGACGTTCAGGTGATGATGAAGCGTTTGTTCGTTAGCCTCCGCGTATTTTTTTATGACTTTGTCATATAAATAAATACCTACAAATACTTTAACCTGCCGGTCTTCTCCCCTACATCGACAAAGCCTGTTACTGAGCCTAATCATATTTTGGCCATTCAGCCAACCCGTTTAAAGCCTAGAATGGATTGAGGATAATAAGGTTAAAATAAGAATAATTTAGAATACGCCTTTATGGTCGCTTCCCGTTTACATGTACCTACCGTTTCCAGAAGTATTAGAAGAGATACCTATGTTGGTATCTCTTCTAATACTTTAGTTTCCTACTGCCCACTTGTCTGAACTGTTACATGCTGAAATTGCTAATTTTATTACAGAATTTGCCGGAAATCTAATTCGCATTAAATTCGATTGTTGATCTCGGGTTGGATAGTAGGTAAATTTCTAAAGCGAAAAAATAAAACAACTCAAACTGCAATAGAATAAATCACTCAACCACAAGGTAGGTTCTTTAGCATGGGTGAACTGTCTAAAAGTTCCAATTTATTACACAAACTTGGAAGAAACTTACCTACAGTCGGCTACAGTTAGGGTTAACAGATGACTTGCGAAAAATAGAAAAAAAGACGAAAAAATAACATAATATTAATACTTAGCTTAAGTTTCTCATGTAAGTAACATATATGTTGATAATGAGAAAATAAATATCTTTGAACTGAACTGAAAATCCCGACAAAAAGCCTGATTTCTTTAGAAATTGTCGAGATCTGGATCACGGCCAGTAGGTACAACAAATATTAGTGGCGAGTGAAGCGAACTTTTTTATTTTCTTACGTTAGCTTTGTTGCAATATGCCAAAGCAGGGTAAACTGATCAAAAAATTCGTAACCTATCAAGCAAGCAGGCGGTTGATTTCTGATTGTAGTTCAGAAGAAAGTCAAGACTTAAGAAGTAATTAGGTAACAGCGAGTGTAGCGAGCCGCAACGTTGAATTTGGTGACACCAAAAATGCACTAGGAGTAGGTTCATGAATATTATTAGTGACTTTTGGCGTTGACTGTAGGTGAGTATAGTACCTACCCAACTGATAAAGTTTTTTAAAATAAATAAGTCTTTATTTCAAATACAACAGAGATTTACCTAAATCAAACAGATCAGACAGATAATGGATTCATAATAATTACCTTATGTTTATTGTAGCGCTCTTAATAGGTTTATCTCCAGTTATGACCATTAGGTGCCTTTCCAATATGAAAGCACCCATTATTGGATTCTAAGCTAATGACTGCACAGCCGAAATCCACAAACACCAATATTGACTTGAAACATAACTTAGGCTGATTAAGCAGAATAAGTACAATATTCCTATTACGGCAATCGAATAGCCTTTATGGAAGCAATTCCCTTGTCTTGGGCACAGCTGGTCGTAACGTATTCATTGCGTTCGTAAGGGCCAGGTTCTACCGAAGCAGAGTGTGGAAAAACAATCAATAGCATCGTGTCATCATAAGAACATAGCGGCGTGTATTATAGAAAATGAAAACAACTTATGAAAATAAATGAAAAAACTAGGTTCTTATCAATATCATCAGGTCTCCGGTTCGGTGATAACCGGTCGTAACGATGACGTTCGATAGTGTTTTTCAGACGAGCTTAGTCGAGTTTTCACGAGGTCGGTACCTACTTAGTATTTACTACTAACATACTCGTACCAATTTCATAAAAACGTGATCGTCGAATTGATTTAAAATCTTACCTATCGTTAGAACAGCTGCTGCTGCGCAGGTTACCTTCGCAACATACTAAAGGCCTCTCCACATTCGCGCACGAATCGCGGCAAAACTGCCAAGGAATAATCAGAATAATCAATTTATTGGTAAAGACAAATATTACAGGACACCAATTAAAAATTATTTTAAAATTATTATAACTAAGTAATAACAGGCGTTAGGTAGTGTAGGACGCCCTCTGACCAGGTGGGAAGACGACCTGCGAAAGACTGCAGGTAGATGCTGGATGCGGCAAGCTGAAGACAGGGCGCTATGGCGCTCATTGGGGGAGGCCTATGTCCAGCAGTGGACTGCTATAAACTTATGATGATGATGATGCTGAATAATAGGCCTTCCACACTCGTACGCCTGGCAAACCCGTTTATCCTGTTTGTGGCAAATACGTGAACGAGGTTCGAACGCGACGTGAATCCATTTAGGATCTACAATGCCACAGACATAATATTATTTATTAGGTCGACGCTAATTATTCCAATTCCTATCTCTAGTGGATAGGTAGCCTTACTCGGTCGATCAATCGATTGCAGTGAGACACGACAACCTCTGGAATCGCGAGGGAAGTAATAAATAATTTTCCTTACAGCGATCCGTACAAATAATAACAAGGTAAATTGATAGCTTATACGTAGGTATAATGAAGCGACTTTCCTTGTGTTTGCATGTTAAGAAGCATAAAGATACCTACCTAATTAGTGTTTGAAAATCACCATGTTGCCGTTACTAAGCGAAGCAACGTGCGAAAGTTACCTACACCTACACTGTCTAGGTGACTTTCGTGTACTTGATGTGGAAATGAAAAAGGCTATTAGGACATTATAGTATAGAGCATGTTTGTTTGTACCAGAATGTAGTAATACATTCTTTCATGGACATTTCTTGCTCCTGGAAGTTCTTTGGGAGCACAAGATGGACTAACAGTACGTACCTACTAGGTTATTCATTTCCAACTGCTAAACTCATTTAAATTTTGGCAAGGAAATTATGTAGATGTTGTACGTGCCTAGATGTACGTCTAGGTACCTTTTTATCCAAGCGAAGCCGCCGGCAGATACATACAGTAAATAAATAATAGTCAATAAATATAGCCTCGCAAATCTGGGTTTATCGCGTATTTTATCGTGTGCCCATAAACGTGGCTGTACTGCGCATAAATTGGGGTGATTGGGGCCAGGCCGCCGCCGCCGCCGAGCGATATTTGGAGCGTTGCCTAACCTACTGACTACGACGAAAAATTGCTAAATAAACGCGATACGGGTATTTATTGCGTTTATTTACCTATGGTATGGTATGGTATGGTAGTTGTAGCCTTGTTTCCGCACTTAGACTCCGATTGGTCCTTTGTGCGTGGTGTTTGCTAGTTAAACCAGCCTAACTCCGTCCAGAAGCGCAGAATACTCCTGGGATCTTCACAGGCTTCGCGGAGTGACCTCGGGTGGTTGAGGATTTCTACTCGCTGCGCTGTTACTCCCCCGCATTTCAGGACTACGTGGGCAGCTGATTCTTCGTTCTTCGATTTACCTATTTTTCGTTGTATTAATAATTTTAATAATGTGTTCAGATCGCGTACCTAAGTTCAAATATATACCTATGTATATATTGAACTGTGTCTACACGAATTACACGATACTATAACAATTGTGACATTCATATCTGTATCCTTAAGTACATTTAAGGATTTTTTATATTAAAATAACTTATACACCAACTCCTTCGACACTCATCCTTAGCACTAAGTTTACCTCAATTGTGACTTAGCAATGAAAAAAATAAAGAATTTTATAATAATTATATTTATTCGCATGTATATAAAAATATTCGGATTATTTACATAGAGGCTAACAACTACAATTCATATATTTGGATACAAAACGCCTAACGTGAAGAAACAATTGAAATAAGGAATAACTTTTTATTAAAATAAAGCAATGGAGTCGATTTACATCGCGTCATCTTCTCGCCATTTCATTGGTTGCATAATAATGAATTTTTTGGTACATTTTGGGCATATAAGTATAAAAGTATCTCATATCACATAATAACAGTTTTATTTTGCAGAACCACAATGGTACGTAGATGCTCATTGGCCTTATTTATGGCGGTGGCATAGCACACCTAGACGCGAAGCAACGCGACGCTACACGCATTTTGACACAATATTTTATATTATAGATACAAATTGGCGCAAGCGCATTGCAGCTCAGCGCCGCCGCGGATAGTTTTCATATAAATGTCAATAAAATTTGTACCTTTTTGCGTAGCAAATAAAGTTATATTTTTAATCAAAATGAGTGCAGCGTCGCGTCGCGTCGTATCTCATTGTGAGCTGACCCTTAAATAATAGTAATAAATAACGATCGCGTCAGGTTAAAAGTATTAAGTACTTATGAATTGTTTAAACCGGAATAAGGTCCAGCTTTTCATAAATAAATTTTATTTGAAACTCATAAATAATACAATAACACTTCATATGAGCTTTATGTTTTAACATTCGTGTACAAATCATTTTGTTCTATTTCCACCTTTAAATAAAGTAGAATTTGTCATACTATACCTTCAGTTTCGGTATGAATATAAAAACTAGGTAAAAGGCATATTCGTATAGGAAAGTACATTACTGTGATGTATTATTTTAGTTAATCAATCGGAGTGTATTTCGTCGGCCACTTGCTGCCATTTCGCGACCATGTTGGATACCGTCTTGTGCTTCATTCCCATTCCCATTGATATTTTTAACTGCGAACAAATCAAAAACATTTTTATTATATTTGTTTATTTGGCACGCAAAACTGAATACAATCAAATAAAGGATGTCTCAGAATGGTTTTCGTTTTTTTATTTGAGTATTACTCGTCAACCACAAAACAACTGCTGGGGATTTGTCGGACTTTTTTAGTTTGTTAGCCATGAAATTATTAACACGAGTGCAGCGTCTTATAGAAACATCGTTTTATACACTCTGTTTGGCGCTTCGACAGAACACATTTCAATTGAAACTTTTAGTGATATTATACACAGCATGACCAGCAGTTCTATATGAGCAAATGTACCAGTTAGAAATGAATCTACGAAACCGAATATGGGTTATTTGAGTCCAAATGCGTTTAAACGCAAACCGATTCAAATATGTACACATGCACGCCGTGCAGCCCGGTGCGCTGCCTGGCGGGCTGCGCGGCATGCAGCCCGTCCCAGGCCGGCGAAAATTCGAGCTGTTCACACGCACGCCGTCGTGTCAGTCAGTGCCAGCATGGCGGGCAGCGAGGATCTCGGTGTTGTTGCTGCCATATCCTTTGGCTTAACTTATTTTTATTGGAAAAAGAAACAAAATAATGAACGACGGAGAAAAAGACTGCGTAGCGACTTTTTTAGCAACGTTGAAGATCCACTCGTCACGAAAGCGCGAGTGAGACTGACTGCCCGCGGGCCGCGCGCGTGAAAAGTCACCGGGCGCCCGCACATTCATCCTTTGAACTTTGCCAAAAAACCGACACTCGCCCGATTCGCGGCATTCACGTTCATAGGCGCGTTTACGGGCTCGGGCGTACCGTTTACACGCTCGGGAATGTGAATGTGCACGTTGAATGTCGAGTTGAACGCGCGCGTGTGAACGTAGCATAAGGATCTACGAACATGTTCGTTTTGTAATTAGATGGATCAGTGTGGCTACCAGATTTATAAAGTAATCTATAACATAAAAATGAATCTCTGAATGTGTTGCTAAACGCAAATCTCGAGAGCAGCTGAACCGATTTCACAAATTCTTTTTTTAGAATATTCCTTGAAGTACGAGGATGGTTCTTACGGAGAAAACAAAGAGTAAAATTTTAATTGCCTGAAACAAATGACCACCAGGGAGAAGCGGCTAGTGTAAAATATTTAATAAAAAATGAAATAAAGTACCAGTTACTACATTTAATCAACACTATTACAGTACTATATTTAATCAACTAGACTAATATCTATAAAGATGTATTTATCGGCTGTTATAACTAAACAACAACACAAGTTTCGAATCAAGATTCTCGATGCAATGGGAATAAAATATTGATATATTTTCTACATCATAGACAAAATTTATTTATTTATTTATTTACAAACGTTTTTAAATGGAACCTTCTCTTAAAAACATACCTTGCTCTTCTTCTTAGATTTATCCTTTTCAGACTTCACAGTAGAATCTCTCTCTCTACTCTTCTTTTCCCTCTCTCTCGGCTGGTCTCTGTCCACTTTGTCCTTCACAACTCTCTCCAATTTCTCTACTTTCTCTATTATTTTCTCTACTTTCTCCACTCTTTCCGGCGGATGCTCGGGTGAGTTGGGTTCTGTGGGCGTCGGAGATTGTTTCTCTAGCTCGGCTAGGTCGCTGTAGAAAGAGAGAAGTTCATCGCCCATTTCAGCTTTGGGCCCCTTTGGAGGTTTCGCTTCTTTTGGCTTGGTCTTTTTTAGTTGTTCCTGTAAGCAGGAGAAATAAGTATTAAATATACATAATGGGACTTTTTTACACAGAATCATCTAATACAATATAAATAAATAATGCTGGACAACCCTCACAGCATCGTCTAGTCCTAAGCTAAGCAGAGCTTGTGTTATGGGTACTAGATGACTGATATACAAATACATAGATGGAAAGAAAATAATTTTATTACACAATGAAAATGTGACTCTCTGAAATGGAACCCACACCGGTTCGATCCCAGCCTCGGAACAATTGTGTGTACTATCTGCAGATATTTGTTCAGGGTGTTCTGGTCGTTATCCATCTGTCGGTTTTTAACTGCGTTTCAAAGGTAGCTCAGTTATGGCGCGCGCGCCAGTTGAGACGGATGCAATAGTATTTTGTGTTTGTTGCCGTTCCGCTCTTTTAGGACTGGCCTGCATATTGAACGATCAAACACTGGAACAGTAGCCACGCGCGCCAGGCGCGCTTAGTTGATATGGTTCAAATATTTGGAACGCGTTCCGCGGAACGCACTCTCGGCGCGGACGTTCACGGCACGCGCGCCAGGAGCGCCTAGTAGTCGATGCGCGGCTTAAGGGTAGCATGTAGAAGCAACCTCTCGTACTACAGGTACTGACCTGTGCAAGCAGAGGCGTGTCGTCACAGCCGGGCGGCGGGGGGTCGTCCCACGCGGGAGGAGGGGGGGTATCCACGCGGGCGGGGGGCGATGCGGGCGGAGGGGGCGGCGGGGGCGGCTCGAACGGCGGCGGGAGCGGCGGCGGCGGGGCTTCCTCCTGAAATAGAATAGAATAAAGATTGATGAGCATCCAAACAAAAAAGGAAACTTCAATAACTCTCGATTTCCGCCTCGGGACAAATGTTTGTATGATCTGCAGATATTTGTTTCGGGTGTTCTGGTCGTTTTCTATGTATAATAAAAAATATCTATCTATATGTAATGTATTGTATTACGTATCAGTCATCTCGTACCCATAACAAAAGCTCTGCGTAGCTTGGGGCTAGATAATGCAGTGTGGATCGTCCAGAATTATTTATTTTATTTATTTATCATGCATGAATGACCTAAAGCTATTTTAAAATAAGGCTCCTGGGGTAGTTACGCACCTCTGGCGGCGGAGGCGGCGTGGTGCAGATCTCCATGTCGGTGTCAGCCACCGCCGGGTACTCCCACTGCTCGAAGCCGTCCGCTCGGATGTAGCGGTAGCGCCCCGCAGACCTGAGGTAGAACGGTACGTACAAATATGCGTATGGGAGGAGGGAGGTTGCCCTGGGGAATGGTTGGTGGGCTTGAGATTCCTTCATTTTCTTTTCATGTCAAATCAAATGCGTTTATTTGTAGTAAAACATAAGTGTACAATTTAAAAAAACCGTTACTAAATAAACACAATACTGACACTATATTTGGTCGTCATGGTGGCGCGGAAATAAAGTGACGACCAACCATATAAATAGTGTTTTATAGTTTTAATATATATTTCACTAGCTGCGCCCCGCGGCTTCCTCCGCGTGGAAATCTATCTGTCAAAAGGTTTATGAACCTTCCTCTTGAATCACATTATCTATTAAAAAAACCGCATTAAAATCCGTTGTGTAGTTTTAAAGATCTAAGCATACATAGGGACAGACAGACAGCGGGAAGCGACTTTTTGCGTTTTATACTATGTAGTGATGGATAAGATTTTGAGGTAGAATAACCACACAATGATACGCCTAAAGGATAAGACACGAAAGCGATATTTACTCTTGATATATTTGATCACTGTCCAAGATTTCAGATAATTTTTGTCGTAACCGCTTTCTTAAATGCCGGGTAAAGACATCTCTGATAAGATCAACAAAAGCATTTCGCGTGCACCGCCCGGTCCCACATACTGACATGCCATGCATAATTAGGTAAAAACACAGACTTGCGCAATATCACATTGACAAGTCATTTAACCTCCAACTTTATTTTTTTAGAATTAAACTACAAAAAAATTAAATGATAAAATTGAGTAAAATTTTTAAGATTTTTCATTTTACTTTAGACCTTTCGATTGTATAGCAAAATAAAGACTTGAATAATACTTGAAAATGTGAATAAATCTCAAATGCACCTTCCAAAATCCATAGGCCTTAAAAATCTATTAGACAAAACTGTTCAGTATATACTTAAGCCATTGCCGTTTCGACCGAGTCAACGATCGCGTCAACTCCCTCCCATCCAAGTTATATGCATTTTTGCGACAACTTGGACGAGATTCCTTCTGAAAAAGACCAAAGCATTACATCATGAAAAGTTATAAGTTTTGGTAAATAATCATTGGTCTCACCAAAATCCTCGGTGCGCAGATTTCATTCTTCAGACTTCTTTTTTCAGACGTTGCTTCGACCGCCATTTTGAGGTATTGAGTGTTCGCCATTTTGTTTTGTCTTCGGGCTTCGGTAGTCTAATCTTGTATTTTGAATTCTCTTTGATGAGGATTTTAGTTCTAGTTGACTCTAGTAGTAAATTTGTTTATTGAAAAGATTAAATATCTATTAAAAAATATCTAGCCAACAAAAACAAACAGAGGATAACATAACAAGGAAACTCTGTGACTGATTTTGAGATATTTATTTCGAAATATAGAAATAACATTTATATAAGACACATGTCATGAATTTCTTAGACGCAATAATACAAGTAGGTACAGAAATGTTTATAAAATGGCATAATGTGTGTTCATACTCACACCACCCAAGGAACCATTAAATATTTACTTACGTATTGGATTTATGCCCAATTGACGGCATCGGCGGCGTACCTTTACTCTACGCACTTGACAACATGAGACTAAGATAAAAAGAAGTCTATGTTATTTGAATATGAATAAATAAATAAAATAAGCGAGATGGATTTTCGTTACGCAGTCCTTACGTCAAGTGCGCATAAATACAAAAGCTTAAATGGATACAGAAATCATAAAAAGATACTAATATATTATATAAATAACACTAATAAGTGTTATAAAACGCAGAGTTGCGTTTTATTATTCTAGAAACACCAACTTTAGAAAGATGCTGGTTTACTGTGATCTGCGATAATATGTGCGTGTCGATCAAAATCTGTTTCTACACTGTGTCTAGATAGGTAACCAGATAAGTAAGTCATTTTATGTATTTCGTGTTCGTTGGGTATTTTAAGTGTACCTAATCTATAACTGTCTGTGGGTGTTTGACACAATCATGTCGCGACCTCAAAACGTGGGTACAATAGACAATACCGACCGGACCCTCATATCTGACCGTTTGGTAAACTACACGTTGCAGTATGACAAATAATGTGACATTGATTGTATTTTTAACCGACTACTAAACGAAAAATAAAAGAAAATGAGGTTATTAGCGGTTTGTAATTTTCTTGTCGATTTCTCCGTCATTTATGGACCGATTTGGAAAATTATTTTGCTATTGTATGGAGAATAATTCCGAGGTGTCCGTGGTTTTATTCCCGAAGGATAAGTATATGTTCCGAAAAACTAAAAAAGAAAGTTAAAGGTGGTTGTTAGTTTTTTGAAAACAATCAATAGTTGGCTAAAATTCAACCGGTGAGCCACTAGTAAGGTCTTCTGGTCAGCTAGAAAATGTATTTTGTCAGCAATAAGTAAGAGGACTTGTCAGCAAGTCATTTTATCTCACTAGCATGTAGTAATCTTCAATTTACATTGCTAAAAGATCATCAGTTCGTTGCTTGTCTAATTAACACATAGTATGCCACAAAACCAGTGACGCACCCGTCCGAGTCGCATCGCCGCTGAGAGTTGTAGCTTAGCAGTGAACGCATACGATAAGCGTATTAATCGTTCGTCCACAAGGTCCATTCACTCAGTTGAGTTGCTGACTCTAACACTGAGAGGCATATCACTAGTAATGTACCGCCGTGTAGCCACGCATAGTCTGGTATATCAAGTAACATCAGTTCGTCTACCTACGCCATAACCACAGATGATCACTGTAAGGCTTAAGCCAGTCTAACATGACAAATGCAACCGGCGGCACCGTCTGTTCACTTCATTTAGTCTATGAAGGATCCGTTCACTGAGTATAAACTGTATAAGAGTGCCGTATCAGGCGTAGTATATCAAGTAACAGCAGTGTAGTACCTCTGGAAGGCGGGCGTCCAGCCGGGCGGGGCGGCGCGCGCCTCGTGGCCGGCCAGCGCGGCGGCGCACGCGCGCGCCCAGCCGTGCCAGTACGCAGCAGATAGGGCTCCAGCGCGGAACGCGGCTCCTAGGGTCTGGAATCACATGTACACAAGTAAGGAAATTATCATCACTTACACAAAGAATGAATCAGGGTACACTTAAAAGAATGGTGAAATACAGAGGCGCTCTAATTAGCCTTCTATTTGACATATTATCTAACAGTGAGTCTTCATAGGCTGGAATGTAATTAACAGAACGGAATATCACCAGTGTTTCCTCCATTTCGGGACATTTTTGACTTTAAGGTGATAACTTTTGGGGAATTGGAATTTCAACAACAAAATTAAACAATTTCAAATAGATGACTTGGGTTCTTTTATTTGGCAAAATAGGTAAACAAATATACACACATGGAAGAATAAAATTCCATGCATTCAGAAGCTTTAACTTACAGTTAAGCACTTATAGGTAAATTATCAAAGCACTGCATCATAATAGTTTGTCCACATGTTAGCTTAGTCGTGACAACAATAAATATACTGAGTATTGAGTATAGTCATGGCGACTCTAGGCATTGGCCGGCTCTAGGACAAGCAGTAGGCTTCTGCTTGTCCGAACAAGCTATCAAATCAGTCACCACCAAGGACATTGAGTAGGTATGGAATTGTGGGTGGACTATTACAGAGGCTCTGGCTTCCTAGCTTAGCACCAAAGTCATTTACCATGATTTGATTTTTGAGTTTTTTTCCTAGCTTCACAAATAATATCGATAAAAAAAACTGACCTGCACTTGAATCAGCATCTCCTGAATCGCCGATATAGTCCCCGGCTGCAGTTCATCCAAGTGCTTCAACTTGGCTTCCACCAGATCCGTCAAACTATCCATCTCTTCGTCCTTATCATTGAGAACCTCCCCCTTAGTGAACTGCAGACCGTTCCCATAGCTAATGGTCTTTACTTTGGGGCTTTCTACACTCTCACTGTCTTTGCTGAAGCCTAAACCGACACGCTCGCTGGAAAACCCCTCGATGTGTTGTGAGTATTTCGTCGTATACGACGGCGTTTCAGTTCTTTTACGCTCGGGTAATACTGAGTTTGAAATGCGAAGCTTCTTTCTCGGTCTGTCAAGTACCTCGGTTGGATCTGAGAGATATAAGTTCGCTCCTTTCTTTTCCGTGATAATAGGCGCTGCTTCCGGTTTGGTGTCCTTTTCTGGCGCTGCTTCTTCGATTTTCACTGCGCTTGGGAATAGGGCAGGAGTTTCTTGAATGTTTTTGTCAGCGCTTGGGAATAGGGCAGGAATTTCTTGAATGTTTTTGTCAGTACTTGGGAATAAGGCAGGAGTTTCTTGAATGTTTTTGTCAGCACTTGGAAATAGGGTGGTAGAAGTTTCTTGAATGATTTTGTCAGCACTTGGGAATAGGACAGGAGGATCTGTAATATTTTTGCTGCTTGGGAACAAAGGTTTTGTTAGAACCGGCGTACTAGTACCGCTCTTGATAGAGCTTTTTACACTGTCAGTGCTGCCTTGCGAGTTTTCGTCGAACATATCTATTTTCCTGCTTCTGGTTAGTTTTGGTAGTTCTTTCTTTTCAATTTCTTCAAGGAGGTCGTCAATGTCTGAAGATTTGATGTCATCTATGGTTTTTATGGGAGTAGAGCTTCCAGAGTCAGTATCTTTTATGATCTTTTCGAGGCCTGTTGGTAGTTCGCCTCCTAGCTTTTCTAGAAGCTTTGCTTTGTCCTTTAGTCTTTTGAGAAGAGAGCTCTCTTCTTCTTCTTCTTGACTGTCTTCTGCTTCCTTTTTCGAGGGTTTTTCCTGTAAAAAGTCAATTAGACACAGTCAAAAACCTTTTTTTTTTTTATGTACGAAAATCAGGCAATGTGGCTGTGTTTTTCACCTCAGATTGAAAACTTTGACCATCACTGAGCGAGATAACCATCACAATAGAGTTAGGAACCACCATGACTGCACCTTATGAAATTTTCTATTCAAATGAATAGAAAATTACACAACTGAGAAATATAATTTTTCATAGCACAAAGAGTCATTTGAATCTTTGTTTCATGAAAAACTTGTTTCAAGTGGTTTAGTCTCATAAAAACAGGAACTGTTAGGTTACATGTAGATATGTGCAAGAGATTACAACACTATTAGATAGTTATTAGTGCGCAGATTTCAGTGTTATTTTGTCATCATTGGTGGTTATTGAACTAAACAGTTTTTTTCAGTTCAGTTCAGGACTTTTGTGGTACATGTTGTTGCCTGGTTACAACGTTATATAGAAGCAAACGTGAAAGCTAGCATAAACTACTCAATATTTTTTAAACCAGGCCAGGAGTTCCAAACTTTTACAAACAAACCAAGAAATTTTATTATGATAAAATATACAAGACGCCCGCGGATTCGCACGCTCTTTTTCGGAATAAAATGAGCCATCCAGGTGACACCATCTACCTCCGTGCCGAATTTTATTAAGATCCGCGGTTTAGGCGTGAAAAGTAACAGACAGACCAAATACTTTGCCTTTTATAATATTTGTATGGATGGATATCTTAAGTCATACATAATTTAAAGGTAGAAGGTGCCTGAATGTTCTGAAATAATACAAGAGAAACATCGAAATCTTACTACTTGATTTATATAATTGTATTGTTATTATTATTTTTATTTGTCTGAGAATATTTGTATTATTGTTTTAAGAGTATTTAATCATTACAATACTTTAGTACATTGCACACCCAATAGGGAAGAATACATTGTGACATCCTGTAACAACTTATAACATGTATTGATGCAATGAATCAGATTATCTAGACGATAAAAAAGCTTGAGACGAGTTTTGCTGCAACTCCAAATCTAACAACCTAACAAGGTAAAGGATCAAAGTCATCACTTTATTTTCTAGTTTAACTTATGCAATAGATAAGCAAATCAAATGTATTGGACACATAAGTTATATAAACATACTAGTGGTTTCTTTTTCACTTCTTCCACTAATGGACAAAAAATTGAAGTGAACATTAAAATAAAGTTATTTGATAATAATTAATAGTATAATTTATGACTTGCCTGAGTACTTATTTGTAAGCCTAAAGATATAAAAACTTTTATATCTATATCTATAAATGGATTTCAATTTGAATTACCTCTATCTTGGAAGTATTTTCCACCTTCTCAGCCACTTTAGGTGAGAGGTCGGGTGGCATCTCTGGTCCGATTGGCACAGTATAGTTCTGATTAGGTGGCAGGGCTGGCCCGTGCTCCAAGGGCTTCATCTTCGCTCTCTTCAAAACAACCTTGGGCTTGCTTGGAGGGAGAGGCGGGGGCTTGGCTTCAGGGGCCTTTGTGGCCTTTATTGGGGCCTTTGCTGTGACCTTTGCTAGGGCTTTTGCTGGGGCTTTTGCTGGGGCCTTTGCTGTGGCTTTTGCTGGACTTGGTTCAGGATCTGACTCCGAGTCAGAATTGTGGTATGAGGTTATTAGTTCTATTTTCCTGTAATTATAAAGTATAATTTATATGGCTTCTATCTACGCAATGTGCTAAGTGTAATGAATATACAGGTTTGTGCTTGTTTAGAATCCTACCTTGTACAAAAACATGCTATAAGCCTCACCCCTCGGGTCATGTCATGACTCAAACATCAGCATTGATCAGTGTTGGTTGATGCTGATCTTCAAATTATTGCTGATGCTAACTTTTTCAATAACCCTGGTTTATAGTTTGTGGGATGGAGCTATAATTTTACAAACAAGAGTTTTTAAATGAGATAAAAAGCAGTACTAATACTCTTTATGTTACTAAGGCACCTGTACATTTTCATTGTATTGAGACTTGTACAGTGTAAACCTAATGGATACTGGTGTTATCCATATTGTATGTGCGGCACCACCAGTTTTCAGTTTGTTTTGTTAAAATAAGGGACTTGTAAAATAGTCCTTAAAATGACTCAGAATCCCTAAACCATAAAAAGAATTAATAAATAGATGATAGTTCATGCATGATTAAAAGTACTTACTCATTCTCATCATCACTGTAGCACCTCTTCCGGCTGTGAGTCTTGCCGTTCTTGTCAATGCTGTTCCTGTCTTTCTTGGGTTTGCTCGCCGGATTTGTGGGTATTTTATTAGCAGCTTTTTGCTTCTCTGCTAGAGCCTGCTGGTAGAGTTCCCACTCAGCTGCTGACACATCTGTGCTACCTGTGAGGGAATGTTTTTTTTTTATTTATTTACCAACATAAAATAATTTTACAAAAAAGCTTAATAATGACACTAAGAAAACCACAAAGGTTTGTATTGAAGTGTCATCATTAGCGAGTCAGCTGAGTAACTATCACATAGGTTTGACAATATTATATACTAAGCTTTTTTTCTAACAACATAGGTAAATATTTAATAAAAACTAAGAAACATTTATTATGTTAATATATAAGCAAAAGTTAAGAACAAACAATAACTTTATCATAAAACTGTGACTCAATTCAAACTTTAAATCTCCACCTTAACTTATATTATGATCTAATCTAATAAATCAGATAACACCCAAACAATAATACCTATCTATGAGCTTAGACATATCTTGATAATATTACCTGAACTCTGCATTTGTTGCTGCGCTATCTTGAGTGCCAGGAGGTACTCAGGCGGAGCCTCCCAGGTCACAGCATTGGACGTCTGGTTCCAGTAGTATGTAAAACCAGTGCCTTCGTCATAGCAAGCCAACCAAGCTGGAAGTTATACAATACACTTTAGTTTACAAGCAATTTTTTTATGTTTAACTAGACTACATAAGATAAGTGCATCTTTTAAAGGGCAATGTATACGCTTCTACAACAAAACTCCAAGTGAGTTGCAAAAATTATCAATAAATAAATTTAAAAAAATTGTGAAGCATATTCTTTGTAAAAAGGCTTATTACAAAATATCAGATTATCTAGAAGATAAAAAAGCTTGGAACGAGTTTTGCTCCAACTCAAAATCTAACAAATTACAGATAAGCAAATCATATGTACTAGACACATAAGTTATGAACATACTAGTGGTTTCTTCTCACTTCTTCCACTGGTGGACAAAAAATTGAAGTGAACTATAAAATAATTTTAATTGATAATAATGAATAGTATAAAATATGACTTGTCTAAGTGCTTATTTGTAAGCCTAAAGAAATAAACTTTCATTTCATTTCATTTCATTTCATTTCATTTCATTTCATTTCATTTCAGAATTCTGTAGAATTGTGAGCATGTTAATTTCATACCTTGTTTGTACCACAGCTCAGATTCATAATTATAAAAGATGGAACAACGCTAATTATTAAGGAACAAAGTTAATTATATTATTAAGAAAATTTTGTCAGCGGAGGAGGGTGCTCACACCTCTACGCTGTTTTTAACGGTAGATATTTTAGCGGTAGTCAGTCCACAATAGTTGTACCCAAGACCTACCCTGTACCTACATTATGTCCTTAATAAAGATTTTTGTATTTGTTGTAACTTACGGCAATGCGCAATCGGTGAAGGATGAATCGTAGGACCCCCTGCTTCTTGACTAGGCACAGCAATCTGTAGATCCTGTCCTGTTGAAGGGTAATGATGCATCGGCGGCGGCGGCTGATTGTGATTGCCAGTCTTCGACAAGACACTCGGAATCATGCCTGGAGCTGGCATAGGAGTGGAGTATACTGAAGTGGACATGGGTTTGGTGCTAGGGACTTTTGTTCCTTCGTCAGATTCGTCCCCAGAATCTCCGTAACTCCCTATGAGCCCAGCCAAGGCGTTTGTATTGCTCATGGTAAGGTTAGTTTACTACATTTGACGTTATAGATAAAGTTTCCGTATAATCACTTTCATACGATTACGAATAACTTAGCGAGGGATTCGATGCTATAATTTTTTAAGTTAGTTGACTATTATTTTATATATCTAAAATTAATTCACGTCACGACTCACGTACATCTTTTTTTAAATTTGAAATGGCGTCGTCCGAATTTTGACTAGCGAGCGATCTGACGCTGACAGCAAAGTAAAATGACATTGACTTACAGTAATTGAGTGTCTACTCGTCTCTCCAACTACGGTCTTACTTAGTGTACAAAAATCGTGGGCTTCCCGCATAGAGTGGGTGGCTGCTTCAAAATCTAAAACTATGCACTAAACTACCGTGAGTCGCGTACATATTTATAAATGTACCTACTTACAAGAATGATAAAAATCAGTTATTTGTTCCAGAGGCGCAATTGTGCAGGTTTTGACAGCATTTGCTGCCTTTAGGTAGAGTCGGAGTCGAGCGACATCCTAGTTCAGTTAGGTTCCGAGGCTCTCCGGGTTTTCAAATATTACGCAGAGCGATGCGACGACGGAACAGAGAGAGAGTTGGTGAGTTTCTGACACAGTGCAATACTCATTCTATACAGAGCGGGGTAATGCAGCCAGGGACAGGGCTGAGCGCATCCTAATTGTAAATATATGTATTTTCAATTATTTTGCTGTAGTACTTTTCTTATACCTGTATAGCCTGATACTTACCCATTATGAGGAAGGACTAATGGTGAATGTTATCTTAGACAATATAAATAAAAAATGATTGTTTTTATTACTTATCAGTTTTTTTATTTCAAATCTTAAAATAAGTTATACACATGGCTAGAATAGAAAAAGGGTACCTATAGGTATATTACGTAATCGTACCAACTTATAACTACATAATAGATAAATTGTGATCTAATTTACCTCATATAAATCTTTTATTGTGATTTTGTTACCTAACTGTGAGTAAAAGGTACCTATAGAATTCATTTAATATGCAAGAAAGACGATTTAATGAATAAGTAGGTATCATAAAAACACATCAAAGCAACTTTACCTACCTACTTTTTGCTAACGCAGGTACAAAATTAGGTATTCGAAAGTTATGATGGGCATAGGTATAATAAAAGTTTACTTCTAATTACATTATTGGTTTAATCTTTACCTAATAATTATATCCCTGAGAAGGCCTTTCTGAATAATAATAAGTATTATGGCTTTATTTAATAATAGCTTCCTTAACAGGTATCATGATGTCGAGCCTATTTATCTAATTATTTACAAGTTTAAAAATAACATTTAAGATTCGATCATTGTTTTGTGGCCTAATGAGTAGAGCTAGTATAAAATGTACTATCTACCCTGAAACAAATTTTTTGTCCAAGTAGTTTTAAAAGTTTCTAGACAGTCTACCTACATCATACGAACTACAACTTACTGTAACAGATGAAAAGAGAGCATAGAACAAAGATAATCTTGACAGCACAATACCCTCCAAAACTTAATTACAAACTATACCCTCAAATCGTTACCGCCTTACAATGCAAGGCTCGCAAGAACCAGGCTTCAGATACGCGGGGTGGCATTGAGGACAAGCTGGGTTCTCCCCATAACTGGACCGGCCTTCCCTGGCCACTTGAACTTGGAAGGAGGTTTGCGCCTCATCATTCTCGTACCCCGGATGGGGCTTGTCTAAAGGAAACACGTAATCAGGTACGAAATAAGAGCTGATGTTGTATTCTACATTCTTTGGCGCTGGTGTAGGGTCTTCGGCTGGTGGCGTCGGTCTTGTAACATCTCTGAACGGACTTCTGCCTTGAGATTGAGGTTTTGTTTGAGAGAGACTAGAGTTGGTTCTCGTATCGTTACCCTGTTTCGGTGGCTCTAAATCGAAAGCAGGAACTGCCCATTTCCATTCATAGTAAATTGGTGGACCGACAGTTGTTGTGGGAGAGTCCGAGAACTCAGATTTTGGAGGTAGAAGGACATTATCAGGTACGCGTACCCCGTTCGGGTTTGTTCCCTTGGTGATATCAAACTTGGATTGATCGGCAGAGCTCTTGTCGTTTCTGTCTTGAACTGTGTTTTTGTTGGAGAAGTTTTTGTTCTTTCTCGGAGCTCTGTCTTCTTCTGAACTAGCCTGAGGATCAGGTAGCTGTTTGTTCAGGTTTATGATTTCGGTTTTAGTCATCGCCGTGTCTGTTATCGGTTTGTCTGTGGAGTCAGGATCGAAACGGTTTATGAACGTGACGACTGGATCTGGTACATTCATGCGAATGTCGATCTGCATTTCTTCTGAGGATTCTGATGATTCTGTTGTAGGAGTGAATGGGGGGATCAGTTCGAGGGATGGCGGGGTGACTGTTGGTCGCGTGTTGGTTGTAGAGCCTGTACCCCTGTCTAGTGGTTGGACGGTCGGGGTTGGTCGTTGGGACGCCGAGCCTTCTAAGCTATCGATGTTGCTAATATCTGGGCGCGGGCGTTGAGTGGACCAGCCGGTAGGTGGCCGGAAAGTATTCTTGCCGCTGTCGAGGCCGTTCTTGTCTTTGTTGATAGAGTCAGGGACGCCGACGATGCTGTTGTCAGGGTGGAGTGGGTACTGGAAAAAGAAACAGGAGTTTAAGATAAGGTATAAGTAAGTACAGTACACTGAGAGAATGTTAGATACTGTTAATTTATATTTTCAAATATATCGCTAGACACATCGTAGTTAGGTCATCGATTTAACAATATGTTACCTATTTGCCTAAAATATATGACTTTTTTAGCTTGTTTCATTGATATTTTTTTAAGAAATAGTATTGGCAAAAATCATCGTAGTATCTTAGCGAACTTGAAGCCCAGAATCATTATCATTTTCAACATTAACCTGCATCTGCCCACTGCTGGATATCGCTTAATCCAATGAATCACTCATAACGGTCTATAAATAATGCTGAAAAATTCACACCGTATTATTTAGCTCTAAGCTAAGCAGAGCTTATGTTATGGGTTCTAGATAACTGATATACATTTAATATGATATATTAAATGAATATAATTTTATATTATACTTAGAAAACGACTAGAACACCCGGATCAGATATCTGCAGTTCGTACAAACATATTTCCCGAGGCAGGAATCGAACCCGCAAACTCCTGTGTCGCAGGCGGAGCATTCCCCACCGCGTCACAGAAGACATGAGATCAGGAATAACACATACATTTATAAGCGAAAACAAGTGTAACAAAAAACGTACGTTTATGTATAAAATGAATGTACATAATAGAAAGGGTACCTTGGACTCTGCCTCCCGGAGCCCGTCGTAGTAGTTGTTGTTGAGAGGTACGGAGAGGATGTCGGGGCGCGGGGTGCGCTGGCTCATCTCCTCGTCTGACACGAAGGGCTTGTCGCGTTGACCTGGAAAATATCATGATATTTATGACAATAAAGTCTACTATACTAAGCATACCGAACTTGAGTATGTTTTTAAGTAATACTCGATGCACTTAAGACGAGTTTGAGTGAAGGATTAATTCGTTGAAGAATTATCTAAAGATGTAAGGGTAAGTCGGTTAATGAAGAAATGTTTTCATAAAGTTATGACAAAGTAGATATAAATTGAAAGTTGGTGAGGGAATCGTTTCTAAGGGGGTATCCACTTTTAGGTTTTTTAGACAACTGTATCTCTACCAAAATGTAAATGAAGCACGAAATAAATATATTTTATAAAAATTTAACATATACTCTAAAAATTTGTAAAAAAAAAAAACTCGATAAAAAAAATCGCAAAGATGACACTAATCGATATTTCAAACAACTTTTACTCAGAGGTTTCTTCTTGGAATCATTTCAAAGTTATATCAAAAGATAGGTTTTATGATTTGACAAATGAATCCTGATGATTCGTTTTAATTTAGCGCCGACCAGTGTTTATACAACGAACAAAAAAAAACATAGTTTTCGGCACTTTTGGTCGGCAAGTAAAGGTAGGTGGTCCGTAAGTGGAGTATAAAGCCTACATAAAACAGACATTTTTACAATGTAGGTATACAACCAATCGTATTGATTCCACTAGTTATTAACAACCATGTAAACAAATACCTACGAACACATAGTAACCTAGTAGCTGCGGCCACGGTACATTAGTGTTTACGCCTCGTGTCCGATTATTCACACCTCCACAGCTTGGAGATGACATTACATCCGTCACCTTGTCAGCGATATCCTGGACCTTGACGCAGGTCAGGAATATCAATGCCAAGATATTCTGACGCTCTTTGTTGAAGGAGTTTTGCATGCTCTATTCATCAAGGACTAGCGGTTTCCGCCGTTTCAGCCGCGATAAATTCTTAATTTCACATTCCTATAATACTTATAATAAAGCATATGTCACCCGCGGATAGTGTAGCCCAAAAGCCAGTAAATTCGGAGCCTATTCAATACAAACAAACCAAAAAATCAACCTCTCCTATTTATACTATTAGTAGTGTATAGATGAAGGAAAATCAACGCATGCCCTAGGTTACAACTTAAAATATTTTATCGACTTTACTTAACTTTGAGACGAATGACAATATGTTAAAGAGCACATTATGATCCCTTTGCTGAACTAATGCCTCCCTTCTACGGATTACCTTGTTGGTTCAAGGCGCCAGTCTGTTTAATAGGTGTCAAGTTCATCCCACCATCTACGCCTATAGAACGGCCGAAAGAGTCTGTTGTGGGACACTAGATAATGTTTAACGAAAGTATTTATACCTATTTATAGTTAGGAAATATTGAGTTATCGTTGAAAAAAATCCTAAATATTCTTCCCTTATTTACTCGCGTCTACGACGTAGCAAAGTCTCTACGGGGCGTAGCGGCGTAGCAATCATTCGTGACTAAATCGAAAACAATTTATAAACTTGACGTGCTTTTTAAATCATCAATCAAAATGATGAAACTGACAAAGCGTAAAATCTCGGCGCGTGGGCATTCAAGTACCTTCCTACATTTGATCATTAATGCATTTTAAATAGTTTGCGAGTATCAAATAACATGGTTGTAGAGGCGTCAAGAAGGTAGAATATCAATTATGGAAGCCCAAGGTTGAGTGCATCTCTGAACTCGGCCTATTTGATGCATGCTGATTAAGTAATGAAAAGCTAAATGAGCCTGACGAAGTCATAAAAGTATCCTGTGCAAAATGCTTGACTGTATTACTCTGTTAAACATGTAATTTACGAGAAACCTTCATGAGTTGATCTCATGCGGGTCGGACACTTGTAGGTTATTTCAAAATAAGTCTCAAAACAACTATTAAAAGTAGTTGCAGCATAAAATTAAGAACGTCAAGTCTGACGCACAGTAAAGGTTTTTTGGCAATTTAATTAAAGATATTTTCGTTGCGGATCGCTACTCAAATACAATTGTGCCATAATTACGTATGTTGTTATGGAAGGACGTATGTTTGTTATA
Organism: Eupithecia abbreviata; assembly: GCA_943735965.1. Lineage (NCBI taxonomy): Eukaryota > Metazoa > Arthropoda > Insecta > Lepidoptera > Geometridae > Eupithecia > Eupithecia abbreviata. Next base: position 12,716,787 of record OX030985.1, read on the forward strand.
CGTCCTTCTTATTTGAAGTCGGTTAGAAAAGAGGAGGTTCTCAATTTGACTATTAGAACACGCCAAATTATGTTCCAAGCGAAACGAAGGGATATCGTATATCATGGATCATCATCATCAGCCTGTGTTAGTCCACTGCTGGACATATTCCTCCCCCAATGTATCTTCAGCTTGACGCATCCAGCATCTACCTGCAGTCTTTCGCAGATCGTCATCCCACCTGGTCGGAGGGCGTCCTACACTACGTTTACCGAGTAGTGGTCTCCACTCAAGAACAGTTTGCCCCAGCGGCCGTCGTCGGTTCTTCGCGAGATATGGCCGGCCCACCGCCACTTCAGCTTGCTTGCTTGCTGCACTTCGCCTTTGCGAGATATGGCCATAGAAATCTTACCTATAAGCAGGTTGGCGTCATAGTCCCGCTCGGACATGGAGCAGTTGACCATGTACCAGTGGTCGCAGACCAGCATGCGTTGTTGGAACAGCGTCGTGTTGGGGCAGGTGTAGCTGAACTGCCGGCCCAGTCCATCGCACATGTGGTACACCTGGAACAGAGAAGAGATATGATCAGATTTCGCTTTTTACTCGTAGTTAAGTTATTAGGTATCAGAGGCAAGCCTTTGCCCTATGCCAATAGACTAAATTAAATAAAAAGTATAAAAAAAGTAAATAATAATAAGTAAATAAGGTAAAGTAAATTATCCTTAGACAAATACAATAGATATGTTAAACAGGTACTCTATTGCACTGGGTGTGCCTGTTAGGATAGATGTACGAGTTCAATTTTTGTGAATAACAAATAAAACAATTCAATGCAATGCGTTACGCAGTGTTTGAGGTTGACCGTGTTTGGAATTGAAAAGAAAAAAAGTTTGTCCTCCAGCACGAACTAGTTAGGTACCTCGTACAGTAAGCTGGAGGCGTGAGAAGAAGCGACTTGAATTTTTTCGTAAGCTGCGAAATCTGCCGGTACTTTTTAGGGTACCGTACCCAAAGGGTAAAACGGGACCCTATTACTAAGACTCACCTGTAAAATACTACTTAGAATTTGTTGATAATATAGTGGCAACAGCTATACCTACATCATCTCGAAAATGTCAACTGTCTATGTCTAACTAACTATCACGTTTTTTCTGTCCGTTTGACGTCCGACACACAGACAGACATGAGTTTTTTTGCCGTTCTTTAAATAATAGTACAGAACCCTTCGTGAGCCAGTCTTATTTACCTACTTCATTCCTCCTTTTGCCACTCGCATGTCTTTCCGCAGAGAAAAACCCTTTGTGCATTGGTATTTTCCATGGACTACCAACGAATGTTCGTAAGAACCTTGTAGGGAATCTAAATAAGCACATTATTCGATAATTGCCGACATAATGATTAATTGATAATAAGCATTAGCGCTCATAAGTTCATCTCCACTTCCGACCAGGAAGGTAACATCACGGAATTTTAAACAATCTTCTTTTTCTTTGTGTAAGTACTTATTAGTTGTTTTTTGAATGTTTAAATTTTGAAATAATTACAAGTTTCTTTCCGTGCTCCAAAGAGCGATAAAGTGATTAGTGTGGCTGGTTTGATTAGTCCATTTTTTATTATAAATGCAAAAGTTTGTATGTTTAGATGGATGGATGTAAGCTTCCTACATCTTCACGCTATAGGTATTTACTGAATGGATTAAACTGAATATTTTAAGCGTATTTGTTGAAAGCTTTACACGTGTTTCTGAAATATTAATATCTAAATAAGTAGTCATTTTTTCTGGTAATATTCTCTCTGTTAAAACAAGAATGATGTACGTTTTAGAATAATTTAACATCGGCCTACGAGACCTTCACACAACTAACCAAACACTTTAAACCTTAACACGATTTAAATAGCATTCAATTTACTTGATTGCTTCGAAAACCACAAGTGAAGTGCAGATAGTCTGTAAATGTGAAGTCGTGCATCTTTGGTTTAACTTTGAAGAACGAATGAAAATGCAATTACCCATCGAAAGTGGAAGTACATAGGTAGATACTAATTATAGTATATCTATACTTAGTCAGACACGGGTTATGGCTAACATCAAAACTCTGAAATCTGTAGACCAGTTACATTGTATGATTTGCCGATTGAGTACATACGAGGTTTATTTCATTCTATGATATTACTATACTTTTAAATAGATTAGTAAAAACATTTATTTGGACACAGGTACAAAATACAGGCATAATTAAGTATTTTCTTTATATTTTATGTATGCTAGCTGCTATATTACTATGGACCGTAGAATAAGTTAAATAAGATCTATTACTTTTCTATGGTCTGAAATAAATGATTTTATTATTATTTATTATTATTATTATAGAATAACAAACGGCAAATAAAGTAGTTTGTCATGGGGGTAAGTGACACAAATAGGTGATATTAAGAAAATAAGACTACCTCCATGACCCTGCGCCGAAATAGGGGTTGGCTCAGCGTGTGCTGAACATTATTATATTCAGCGCTGTTTTTCAGCCAAAGAACTTAAATACTAATTGAAGTTTTGTTTTTTTTTCTTTTAGAACTACTTTACACAGACATAAAACTACCGAACAAATCATTATCATTATGATTATGATATGCAATGAGTTTAACGAAGATCGGCAACAAAGGGGATACATGTTCCATTGCTTATAGGCACGCTCGAAAGATATCTTTAATTACTGTCAAAATAGTAGAAAACTCGATTGTTAGAACAAATCGAATTGAACATGGATGGCCGGCTGACACGAGAAAAGTCTAGATTAGATTTAACTTTAAATGTTACTCTATGCGCATATACGCATCTTATTACGCGCCTAGATCGCGATAGCGAATACCAAGTTCTATGTTCTATCTGATGCATCCTAAGTAATGACATCCTTAGCGGGAGATCAAGGGTCATCATCAACATTAGCTGCGAATAGGGGGCTGATTACTATGCGAGATAGAGCTCTTGAACTTGGGAATAGGTATGTTTCTGGGAGCTATTTGTTCCTACTAGCTGCGCCCCACGGCTTCGCTTGCGTAAAAATCGATATGTCAAATGGTTTATAAACCTTCCTCTTTAATCACTATATCTATTTAAAAAACCGCATCAAAATCCGTTGCGTAGTATTAAAGATCTAAGCATACTTATGGACAGACAGACAGCGCGCAGCGTGATAAAGGTTGGTTCTGGAAATTTCATTCAGCATAATAACGTCCTGTGCATGGCAAAAGCAAACCATTTGTTTCCATTGCTTTCGATCGTAGGCCGCATTGAGCCAACTTTCTGTTAAATAATCTAGTTAATCTACCATTTTTTCCAGGGTTAACCACGCTGCATTGGTTTAATCTAACTCGTAATTTAAGCCCATAATATCATAAGCGCGGGTAATCTTTTTTTAATCCAGGCATTAAAAAAATATTTTATTTTTATTTTCTTTTCTCTAAAATTCTAAGTTCTTATATGTTGTAGTTTCTTTAATATTGTAATATCGTCAATATACTAGATATAGCTTATGGACCACAAGATGTCTGAAATAAACCATTTTTATTTTACTAAACACAATATCTTATTTCGTCGAGACGTCGACCTATTCTTAAAACAATGCAAAGGTCGTATTATATTCTTTATCGTATCACGAAACAAATAGTGAAATAAACAAATAAGTATTCAGACACATGTAAGTCACGCACTTAGCTGTCTGTTTTGGTCACGCATAGATTACAGCTGAGATGGCCGGCTCTTCCTCATTCCGATCACACGACTGGAGGGAAAATCACTAGTCACGATGTGTTATGTGGAAGTAATGGTAAGAACAAAAACTGATACAGATACCTTACATTGTATTCTATTTTACCTTTGAACTGCAAAAGCTTAACGCTTTATCAGGAATGTATTTTTATGTTAGGCAGAAATAGAAGAAATAGAATTCTAAGTGTATGTGGGCCTTAAAGCATTAAACCAGACATGTGAGCGGAACTGCGAAGTGACACATCTCGTAGGAGTGTATTTCGAATTACACTTCTGTCTAAGTAGGCCTAACAGCCCCACACTTTGATAATTTTATTGTTTCGAAAAAATTATTATTTCTAGGTAAAAATACTATACCGGGATGACAAATACTTAGGTATTTCACGGGAATAAAATTTTTATGAGCCCACCTCGAGATCATTATCCATAATGTAGCGAAAAAAAAAACAAAACGGTAAATAATTGATGGAGAAATCGCCGAATATATGTATGTACATAAAAAATCACACAGCCGAAGATAGAACCTTTTTTGTCTCACAACGTGTAAACGTTTTGCATGATCTATGTCGAACACACTAATAACAATAACAATCGTTTGAGTAAAGAATATGACAATTGACAATCGAATGACATAAAGCTACTTTGGGAAAAGTCAGTTATAGGGAATCAAACAGACAAGACAGACGCTAAAAGTAAAGATTCCACGAGTTCAAATAGCGATATAACAATGACGAGTTTTAAATAACAATGTCTGCAGAATTTAAATTGACATTACTGTTTTTACACGAGTTTAATAGAATGCGGATGCGTAATAGAACAAATTGTTTTTAACTCATGCAAATTACTGTTTAAATGTACGGTACGATCTGATTGTAATAATGGAGGTTTGTAAATTATTTTTAAGTTTCCTAACTTGTTTAGTTTTTTAACACTTTGTTTTATGCAGCACAGGCGCTGGGTAATTCATACAATTAGTATAATAAACAGTATACAAGACATTAGTTTTACCTATGGGAGATTTGGGATTACCTGTTCGGGCTAAATTGTTATAATAATAATAATCATTTATTTCAGACCATAGAAAAGTAACAGATCTTAATTAATTTATTCTACGGTCCATAGTATTATATACCTTAAAACTAGCATACATAAAATATAAAAGGACTAAATTAAAATTAACACGCTTTTTTTTTGATTACGCCGACAGCGTGTAGATGTCGTACTCATGTCAGCTGGCTATACTTCGCTATATTTATTTAGTGCACTCATGTTTTGTCTAGATACTAAAATAAAAAAAATATATAAACAAACCAAAACCCAAGGACCGAGGGGTCGTCACCCCTCGAGTTGACGCCGGGGTAATGAGGCCAAGCCTCGAGGCCCCTCTCTGTGCCCCCACCAGGGCCGGAAAGAAATTTATTGATTGTCTACTAGCTACGAGTTTTAATGTATAAATTTTATTTATTTATTTGTCCTAAAATAAGCAAAACAGAGAGCCAATTGGTGCCTGGAGAAGTCTATTGCCGGAGACCAAGATCGACTTCGGGTCACATATCACAGGAGTAAGTAAATTCCGCAAATATGGCACCTTCTTATGGAGGCAACTAAGGGCCTCTTTAAATCACTACATAGTATAAAACAAAGTCGCTTCCCGCTGTCTGCCTGTCTCTATGTAAGCTTAGATCTTTAAAACTACGCAAGGGATTCTGATGGGTTTTTTTCTAATAGAGTGATTCAAGAGGAAGGTCTATATTATGTATATAATATATGCATTTGCATCCGTGCGAAGCCGGGCAGGTCACTAGTAAAAAATAAAAAGCAGTACAGCTTATATTCATCATCACCATCATCAGCCTATATCAGTCCACTGCTGGACATAGGTCTCCCCCAATGAGCGCCATAGCGCCCTGTCTTTAGCTTGCCGCATCCAGCATCTACCTGCAGTCTTTCGCAGGTCGTCATCCCACCTGGTCGGAGGGCGTCCTACACTACCGAGTCGTGGTCTCTACTCAAGAACACGTTTGCCCCAGCGGCCGTCGGTTCTTCGCGAGATATGGCCGGTCCACTGCCACTTCAGCTTGCTAATTAAAGTAAAGTAAAGTAAAGTAAAGTAAATATTTATTGCATCAAATACATGTAAATAGGGTACATAGGTGGTGTATGTTTAAATAAGACACAATGTATTTCTACCTTTGTGGCGTGCAAAATCTGGTTACAATAATTGTCACTTAATTTAAATTTGTACATACTTAGTAAATAAATCGAATATAATAATTAATAAATTTAAATAAAATTGATAAATAATGAAAAGCTAGGGATGTCATTTGCTTAAATCTAAAAAATGTTTGTCAGTCATGAAATCATTTAATGTATAGTAACATTTAGCTTCCAAAGTGGCTTTTATCTTTCTCCGAAACAGTGTGAGAGGTAGTTCTCTCAGTGATTTTGGAAGTTTATTGTAAATAGAAGGGGCCATGCAGAAGATACTCTTGCGCATCAAAGCAGTGCGTGAGTTCGGCATGCAGACTTTGTATTTATCACGTCGATTTCGAGGAACAGCATTGGAAAGCTGACAATATAAATCAGGGTTATTTTTGACAAACATAGCCGTTTCGTAAATATAGAGCGATGGTAGAGTAAGGATTTTATGTTGTGAAAAGTAAGGTTGACAGGAATCTGTTACCTTAAGACGAAACATAGCTCGCACACAGCGCTTCTGATACTTGAAAATTTTGTCAACGTCAGTTGAATTGCCCCAAAATATTATGGCATAGCGAATATTTGACGCAATTAACCCGTGATACGTTATGAGAAGGGTTTCTAAGTTAACTACTTGGGATAATTTATATAAAATGTAAACAAGACTGTTAATTTTTTTACACAAATGTTCAATGTGTGGTTTCCAATTAAGTTTTTGATCAATGTGAACTCCTAAAAATTTTGTATAGTCAATTTCTTCGATTTTATTATGATTATATTGAATGTCAAGGTGAGTATGTGCAGCAGTATCGCGTTGTCTAAAATGTATAATTTTGGTTTTATTTATATTTATTTTTAAATTATTATTGTCCAGCCATTTTATTATTGATTTTAAACTTGAATTTATGTCATTTTCATACGTGTCAATATTATTACATGAAATTGTTACGGTGCTATCGTCAGCAAATAGAGACATTGGTTGATTTGTAGCCTTTGGCAAGTCGTTAATATAGATAATGAAGAGTAAAGGTCCTAACACGCTCCCAATTCTTTGAGCTATGTCGATAACCTTGGTTCTCTGTCGGATGCATTCGTTTCGTATCCTATTCTGAAAAACTCCGAGCATAGGTAGCTCTTTCCATAGCTCGCTGAGCGACTTTGAACTGGTGGACCAGCCCTATCGTGAGTGTCCACGTCTCAGCTCCGTAGGTCATAACGGGTAGGACGCTCAGCTCATATTAGTAATCACTAATAATTACACAAAACCTTAAAAACGAATACATAGGGTTGCTGGTGGCGGTGTCGCAGCAGTGTCTGGTGTACGGGCAGTCCACCCTCCCAGCTATCATTGCTATTCCTAGACTCAGGAATGTTATCTTGAGGAAGCTCATTCCATTTGACTATTCATCAATTGTTACAAGACTAGGTAATAGAGCTCCGTGACTCTTATAACCTCTTTGCTTTATGTTTTGCGTCCATTGACATTACAAACGAAGTTGATCAATGTATTATTATAGTCAAATACACGTTTTATTATTTTATGAGATAAAATATCAGTTGAGACACCTGTCTCAGATCTCTGTTAGCGATAATGCTTATTGTGATTCGATGTGTAGGTAATGTGGCGTGTGAGTAGCGAAGTAATGTTTGTATGGCTCATAATGGCTAAGGCAGTGAACGGATAAGGTGGAAGTGTGGGTGTCAAATCTTGTTTTAACAATAGTGTTTAGAACTGATACCCAGTGGAGTGGAGCTCCGACATTTACGTACTAAACTTATATTTATAATGTATTTTGATATGAAAGTACATTCTTTCGGAGAAACAAATTAAAACTTTTATAATTTTTGTAAATACATATAAGGTCGTTTCTTGCAAAAAAAAAATCAGCTTCATTTTGAAAATCTATCAAAACATTTGTTGTATTTTAATACAACGCTGTCTATATTATGTAGGTAAAATATCAAATACATACCTAGATTGTATTCCTAATAAATGCCGCCATCTATAACATGAGTAATACCTTCTCGTAAAATCCTCATAACATTTCTGAAGACAAGACTGAAGACCGGTTTAGATCAGAACTACCTTCGGTATTTATTTTATTGCCAATATTGGTGTGCCAAATTGAAATAATAACCACAATAATAAACGTGACTTCCTCCGGATAAAGTTGAACATAAGAAAGTGCAAGTTAACTTTTGATTTCGATGTCATCGGACTCTCCGCATTCATAAGCGAAGCGACTTTTCGTCGGAGACGACCTTTAAACTATAAAAAGGTTTTGAGAGGATTTTCTTCTGGTCTTCATCAGCGTGTATGAAATGTGATTAAAACTTCTATTTAAGGTTTTTGCTCACTTCTATTTAGTAAAAAAATCCGAAAGTTTCCACAGTAACAGTAGTATTAGATGTAAGAACCAGTCTTAATTTCAACACTTCGTTCTAAGGAAGTTTTAGACTTGATGGAGCTCTAACTGGACAATAGCTTACTAATGTCGATCTTATAGTTACTTTATTTAAGAAACAGCAGTGGCGCCGTTTTTAAACAGCTTGATTCCGTTTTCAAACAGCGTGATTGTTAAAAAAAAGCTAACACAATTAAAGAAAATAAAACCTGTTCAATGTTCTATTTCATTTCATATTCAAAATTTACCTTCTTACCGAAAAAACTAGATAATTAAATTAAACTTCCGCGTTTGGAAATTAACATTCGGTACCAACCTATTTTGTTAGAATTAGATTATTATTTATGTACTCGAGCAGTTCAGCCCGTCACCACGACCGCTTCCGACAACGAAGATTAACATGAACCGTTACGGTAAGGTCAAGGCTGCAGAACTGGTTCACTGGACCACCGAGAGGTACTGTTGAATGACTTGTATGGGAAACTCGCGCTATGGGTCGAATGTATGGGAAGTTCACTTGGGAAAATGGTAATGCAATGATGCCACTTAGGTGGACGAGTAGTGAAGTTGATGGGAGGTTTTTGTTACTGTACATGGAGGGAGGTATACATAGGTACAGTTTTTAAGAAAAGTCTGGTCTTTTAAATCAGATCTTTTTTTAGATTTAATATAAACTTATTCTGTATTTTTCTCATTCTTAGTTGCACTACATAATTTTGTTTGGTAGTTTCCTATTTATTTTTAATTATCTAATTTTTCACTCATAGATAGTAAGTTAGTAAGTAGTCCGAAATTTCGTTACCCACATTACTGGTCTCTGCGATATAGGCTTTGCTTAGTGTGATGACCGCAGGAAAACTGTACCTGAATTGTTATGGCAAATTTAAAGAAATCAAACGGTTCATCTCAATATTTAGGTTGTTATCTCCTAAATATTGAGTTTCTTTCCAAACTTAGCTGATGCTCTATCGCGCGTCTTGATTCAGTTTCATTTACCTCACCACAAATTATTTTTATAAAAGAAGATCATTAGCTGAAAACACTTTGCTACATACAGCAACTCAAGCGTCAAACTACATAAAAAGAATTATTCGAGATCACAAACGATCAAAATGGGCCATTCCGATTTTACAAGTAGAAAATCAATCAGCGGTACCAAACCACCAAAACCATGAAATATCGGTTTCATGCCAATGTGCAAAAACACCGCGGCCGTGAGGCAATCGCCGCAGGCGCAGCTTGAATGGAGAAAACTTACTCAAAAAACTAATTCACGGCTGTCATTGATTTTCTATAAACGTTGTTGTGTGCTTTGTATTTGTTTTGGCTGGACGTGAAGAGCAGGCCATTTGTACAAAGAAGCTGTTAAGTAATTTAGAGGAGTAAGTTGGAATAATATTGTCGGCTTAAAATAAAGAAATAATATAAAAAAATATGTTGATATTCACACACCTTACCCCAAGCTAAGCAAAGCTTGAGTTATGGGTACTAGATGACTCATATACCTACATAATACAATATATAGATAGATTTTTATTGATTAGACAGAAGACCGCCTGTTTGCCGATACTATCATAAGGTGTTTTACTATAGTGTGTAAGCTACTCGAAGAAATTTTGGGAATTTTTGGGATATGTTAAATACCATCACAATCAAGTTACAACCAACATAGAAGTCCTCGCCTAAGTTACAGATTCCGTACATTCTCTCGAAGCTCGGGTCGCGATAAGGTATGCGTCCCTATAGGTCAGGGCTACCTCTGCTTCATCTACATGCGCTACGGCAGCGTGCGAACCCTATTGTTCCTTATCTATAATCTACATTTATAATATAGAAACTATTTATATAGAAATATTATTATTAAGCTGAAGACAGGGCACTATGGCGTTCATTAGGGGAGGCATTATGGCGTTCATATGCCCAGCAGTGGACTAATATAAACTGATGATGATCATACTTCTGAAATTTACGTGTCAAAGCTTTTTACAGGTTAATTTGACAAATTCGCGCATAGTTTAAATATTTCAGCGTTTTTCAATATAGGTGCATACTATAATTAATTTACTGCGATCCTCTCGGAGCACTTAGTATAGGTACATGTATCGTGGCAATGTATATGTATATATACTTTATGTATAACATAGACGTACCCTGATAATCATAATTCGTATAATTAACCCATTACAACGCTAATTACCCGACAACAATCGAGACAAAGAAGATTTAAACATGTTATAAATAATCGTGTTATAGGAACCATGCTACATTAAATTTGAACTTAATTATAAGTAATTTAGTATTATTATCTTGACTTAAACGGAACGAATTAGAACGAACTGACTTGATAACAACTTGAACTTACCTGTCAACTAAAGCGGGTGATTTGAAACAGGCAGACACAACCAATAATAATTGCTAGTTGCCTGTGTGTTTTGATCAAGTTGTGATCTAACAGGTTGTATAGAAATACACCACCCACCAAATATCAGCTGGCTATCCAAGTACCTCCGTATTAGCTACACATAATAGTTAGTTTTTAATTAAAGCATACGTTTATATTTACAGCATAAGTAATAGTGTCTGTCCGTGGCTTCGCACGCATTGTTTTTATGGAAACGTTTTAAGATAATTTCTATCCCATGGAAACTAATTTATGGGATAATAAGTCTTATTCCAGGCCCAGAACTACCTATATGCAACAACCCGATCTGTTCCGTAGTTTTGGCCTGAAGAAGTAACAAATACCTCCGTCTATACATTCTAAACATCAACACTTTCGCATTTACAATTTTAGTGTGATTTAAAGTTGAAATATGCACTTCAGTACTGTACTGGTTTGATCCAGAAATTCCCAAATAATGAAAATGGGCTTCAAACTTTGTTTAAAAAAAAAACTCATCGAAATCGATTGGCGTGATAGGTATTGAGTTATTAGTCCATTTGTCGCGCACATGCTTAATGCAAATTTAAATCTTTTTCATGGATGCCGTTGTCAGAACTGGACCAAATTGAAATGGGACCACGCAGGAAACACCAGCTTTCAAATAAAAAATAATCATCAAAATCGATTCACCCAGTGAAAAGTTGTGAGGTAACAAACATTACAAAAATATCCAGTCGAATTGAAAACCTCCTTTATTGAAGTCAGCTAATAAATATTAGTTGAATGAGTTATATTCACCATTCATCAGAGTGAGCCTACACCGATGTCGTAACTCCCGTGGGCTTCCCTGGCCGTGCTGCGATATGGCGCGCTTACCTTGACGTCTCGTCGCCACATCTGGCGTATTATTCGTAACTGTTTTCTTTTTAACCGACTGCGTTTAATGATGGCAATCACTTAAAAATACCTAAGTAACTTTATAGATGTATGTAAACCAGGTTCATTGTCATTTTTATTGTAGGTATTATTATCATTCTATTATCTACCCGTGAAAATCTTCAATAAGTGTTTTAGTATGTATCGGTTTGTAAGTCTGTTATTTAAAAATAAGCCTCTGGTTTTCCTTCAAATGATGAGCTCCACAGCACCCTGTCTTCAGCTTGACGCATCCAGCATCTGTCTACAGTCTTTCGCAGGTCGTCATCCCACCTTCGACATCCATCGGAAGGCTTCTGCCGTGTGCGGTCTCCACACACGGCAGACGCCATGTGTGTTCGCCTCAAGAACATTTTTTATAATTTGAATATAATTTTTTACCTATTATTTTTTGATTTTTAGACGTCACACAGCAATGCTAGCAAAAAGTAAAACACTAAATTGTTTTGAGCAATATAAAAATAATTATTATGACTGTTATAATGCACTAAAATATAATTGGTCAATTTGTGATGCTATTTTAGTATATTTTGGCATGTAGCTGCACAAAAACCCGGTAGGTAGGTATGTCATGTCATATTATTATGGTGCAATAACAATCATGCATGTAATTCTATAAACTCTTGTTAATAATAAAAATAATGCTGGACAGTTCACACAGCATCATCTAGCCCCAAGCTAAGTTAATGATTATGGGTACTGGATGACTGATATACTTAATCGAATACAATACTCAGATAAAACATTTTTACTATACATAGAAAATATCAAGAACATCCGAAACGATGCAGATCGTTCCAACATTTAAAACTCTTGAAACTATCATGGTTATAAACGCTAAAGTCAATTAAAACGGGATATTAACGATGATTTCCAATATTTCCCAATATTGGAAAACTCAAAAATCAAATCATGGTAAATATCCCGTTTTAAATGACTTTTGTCGTACAATCATTTGTCCTAAAACAGGAATCGAACCCGGACCGAACCTGGCCCACAGCGCTACATCTGTCTTTCGACTTTCTTTTTGAGATGATAGTTACCTGACATCCAGTGTCCATATCGGCGTAGTAGCCAGATGGTCGGCCAGAGCACGTGAACCGGGTGCGCGGCAGTTTGTAGCCCGGGACATCGCTCTGCAACAAATAAATATTACCTAAATTAATAAATTATAATAATAATAAGATCATTAAGCAAGGCGATTATGGTAAACCCAGCTTAGGTATTTGGGGAAGCACTTTCTGCGGCGTGCATAGGTACGTCTATCAGTACATACTGATCGTACAAAAAAAAGGAAATTACATCATTGCACCGACAAGAGCTAAAAATATTATAAATTTAATCCTAATTATTTATATTGTAGCTATTTACATTATAATAATACCAAACTAACGATAACTTCAGAGTGGACAACTGGTGAAGCAGGCGAGAAACCAATCGACTGAATAGAGCGAACTCTGCTGCGCGAGTACAATTGTTGTTTATTTATTTCCACCGTATAGTACTCGTAGGTACACATTTACACTTGATGTCGTTAAATATGAATACTATACACATATACATAGGAAACACTATGGGGCAATGTGCATAGAAAGGCAGAGAGACACACCTTAAAAAATTAAGATAAAAAGATTTATAATAATTTATCACAATAAAACAAATAATAAATTTGTTAAAAGGAATCATATATTAGATAAAATGTCAAAGTATGCTGCTGTATAAGGGCATGAATGAATGCAATGAATCGCACATTAGACAAAAACTCAATACTACAACAACAAAATTATAAATGCTACGAGTACCTACTGCTAGACCAAATGCACGCATTTTTGGGGGGCTATGTGATGTGTGGCGTCTTCGACAAGGATGATGATGATGAAGAAGAATAAGACGAGTTAGTTAAGACTAATAAAAGTTATTGTTAGCATAGCGGTTGGTTCAAAGCTTTCAAGTGATTATGCTAAAGGCTTCGACTCGTGCGCGACTTTGAACTTTTGACTTTTGTATGAAGTGCTAATTGATTGTCTTCTAATAAACATCCTTAATTAACAATACGTCATCATAAATCATCCAATACATTTTTAATTAGAATTCGGTTTCATTCAAATATATTTTTCAACTTATTCTATGCATAGCTTTGTTAAAGATTAATCAAATCAATGTTACAGACATACCAGTATTGCATCTATTATTAAAGTTTTGCAAAAAAATATTAAGAATAGAATAGAATATTTTATTTGCAACTCAATAAACAAAAAGTATAATATAAATATTAATAGGTATCAATAAATGAATATATTTAAAATAAATGACATCACCAAGACAAATTGTGTTCCAAATATATTAGGTGATATAAGGTGCTCTATTTAAAATAAAGGCACAGCACAACCCTGTCTCGTTTGACCTTACATTAATAATGAAATAATGTGTCCATAAATAATTTTCAGATTGATGATTTGAGAAACAACACAAATCAGACTTATTGCTGACATACTAAAAGCGCAATTTGCGTCACAATAATTAAGAGTTGTGTCGTTAGCTATGTATACTCATATCGTAACCCATATCCGACTCAGGATGTACAGGAGCTCTATTTTTGGTCATAAGAGCTATTCAAAAGTAATGTTCTTTCTTATCTCAGTAGAAACAGCGAGGGCATCCGTCTCGGCGGTCTATTATGGGTGTTAGCAATAAAGATGCACGATAAACCATTGTTGAAGATTGAACCATTGTCTAGGATTGTTGCTCTCCTTGGAAAATGAGGATTTGGACTCATACTTGACATATTTTACTAGACTATGACCGCTTTAGTCTGATTTGGGATTGTGATAGCTACAAATAATTCAAAATAAATGAGCCAATGTTGGAAACGTTATGGTCGAACAACGGGGATTGAAGCTCCATCGGTATCAACTGTTGAAAATACGAAAGGTCACTTATTCGGTCAGTATGCCTTCAATATTTTTTATTTGCTGTCATGTCATCCCTCGTAATGACAAGATTTCCTCCCTCCTTATCTCCATTTATTTATTGAGGCTTATGATAATCGGACAGTTAAAACATTTTTATTACAGTTTTGAAAGAAGTAATCTTGTATTCCAGATGTATCGATAGTCTTCCAGAGAACACCACCCAAATTCTCAAATGTCATAATTCTCAAAGTGGATCTCCATTCTCCACGCAATTCAAATATTTCGAGAAATCAGACATTGACCAAGACAATTTGCAATGCAGAGACCGAAACAAAAGCAATTGTATACATTACATAAAAATACGTGATTTTTTGCGCACGTTTCAGGTTTACAAAGACGAGGAAGTAGGTTCGCAGGTACTCTGCCATTCTGGGCACACAAAGGAAGATGGCAGATATGTTAAAAGACAATCTCTGACTTAACTGTTCACTAAGGCCCCACCTTACAATTAAGTCAGAGACTAACACTTTATCGTTTGATAGGGTATACTATATATATACACTTTATATTTCAACACCAAGATCTGTACAGTATATTTGCTCTACAACTTGAACAGAGCTACC
Organism: Eupithecia abbreviata; assembly: GCA_943735965.1. Taxonomy (NCBI): domain Eukaryota; kingdom Metazoa; phylum Arthropoda; class Insecta; order Lepidoptera; family Geometridae; genus Eupithecia; species Eupithecia abbreviata. Next base: position 12,731,990 of record OX030985.1, read on the forward strand.
TTTTCACTAAATAAATAAATAAAATAAATAATGCTGGACAATTCACACAGCATTATCTAGCCCCATGGTAAGCAGAGCTTGTGTTATGGGTACTAGATAACTGATATACATAATACAATACATTACTTAGATAGATATTTTTATTATACATAGAAAACGACCAGAACACCCGGAACAAATATCTGCAGATCGTACACACATTTGTTCCGAGGCGGGAATCGAACCCACAACCTCCTGCGTCGCAGGCGGACCTTCGCCCACCGCGCCACATCGGTCGTCGCTACACTAGATGTATCTAGCGAAAAAGTTGTCAAAGACTAAACAGTAATATAATTATTGTCAAGCGTGAAAGTACAGCAACTTTTCCATTTATGTGATAGATTGCGAAATCGCTTTCTTGACTTTTTAAAAATTTATTTTTAGGTGAGTGTGAAAATGAAGAATTCTTCTAAACAAATCTTAAACAAAAAACACTGTGTAAAGTGGCAACCCTAATTCCAATCAACAAAGTTACATAAGCAAGGAAGTTAGGGCAGTAAGCTATTATGTAGTCCAGTAGACAGAAGTAATAGCACTAGCCCCAGTTACAGCGCGAGTGATGGAGGTGGTACATTATTGACATAGACACATAATTTATGTCTTTGTCTATGCGCAGTGTTTGTCTGTCGATAAAATTCAATAAAAAAATCTGATATGGTACCTAGGCCAATATAAATAAATAATAAAGAGACATAACATAAGAAATACCTAAGTACAATGGGTGACCTTATCGCATGGAAGCTATATTTTCCAGTCAACCTTATAATGGATAGAACTATGTGGATAGGTATTATATAAGATATATAATCTGCAAGTAAGCTCAAACGCTTGCTTAGCGATGAATTCTTTTTAAATTAACAAAATTTTATATCGTCTTGTGTTGTGTATTTCATTTTTCTTCTAATTTTATTTAAGTCGTCTACTTTTACTGTTCGTCATTTATTAGTCTATTTAAGTACATATCTGCGGAAACTTTTTCATTGGCCTTCAGCACACATGCGCTGGTATTTACCGGCATGTACTAAGAAAGTAACTATTTTAAAGAGCTAAGTAAGCTGTAAGTTTTCCCAAAATTTTGAAAATAAAATAAATATTGTTATTTTATAAAGGTATGTTAATTATAAATGAGTTTAATTTAAGGTACACAGAAAAATGTGTAATTAATGAAAGGAGTCGGTGTCTTAACAGAAATAAAGCAGGATAAAATGGATTTTTTTTTTCTTACCACCAAGTTGCTTCGGAACGAATGGTTGGCGACGACCAACTGTCTGTCATTTCGGATCTCAAAGAAATAAATGTCCGAATCATTTTCATATTAAGGTTGTCAAAAGAACGGATCGAGCTTTCTTTTCGTCCTTCGTTTTGTTAGATCCGACGTCATCCAACTTTGTTCGTTTTCCAAAGTAGACCTCCAGGTATCATTAATTAATAGACTAAGATCACCTTAACGAGAAGATTAAGCTGAACTTAACGAACCAATGGATAGCCTTTGCTTAGCTAATCCTGACAAACACTGAAGGCCAGTCATATCTTAACCTCTCGAAATAAGCCTGAATAATGTGGGCAAGTGACGAAAGGACACAAAGCGATGATTGACACGTGTGAAGGCAGCTTTAGGCCAGACTGGAGGCAAACTATCAATTATGCTTTACTGGGTTTTGTAATGTCTTTTCTTTTGCTACTTTCGTAAACGCTTTTTTTGTGGCTTCGTTAGATGCATTCAGATTCTGACAGATCCGTAACTTATAGATAACTAGCAGCACCCCGCGGCTTCCCCCGCGTTTAAATCTATGTTTCAAATAATTTATATTCTTGAATATCTATCTATAAAAAACTAATTAATAAAAATAAAAAAAAGATTTTATATTATTTTATTTAGAATTTCAATATCTAAGCATACATAGGGACAGACAGGCAGCGGGACGCCATTTTATTTTATACTATGTACTACATAGTATGTAGTGAAGTCTAGGTAAGGCAGAGTTTTCTTCTTACCTATAAACATAACGATCTTAGTAATGTGCATGTATAACTACGAGTAGCCTTTACACTACCGCAAATAATAGTACGACAAAACAAGATTCTTTGCTCACGAGGGACTTAGATCAAACATAATAATGCTTATCGGTTACCTATCTAATGTAGGTAATTATTGATTTACCCAAGTGATTATCTTAATAACGGATAATTACTTCTGGTTAGCGAAAGTGTTAATTCATGACCAGTAGCAGTTGATTTTGGGATTTATATTTTTATTGGGTAACCCAGACCCTTCTTTGTATTGTTATATATTTTGAAATGCAAATAAACATTTACTGTTTAAACATTATTCCATCACCTAATCATTACAAATAAACAGACAAAAGCACTCTTAAATATTATAGCCAAAAATGAACTATGGTCGAGATTTGACTTGTCTGAAAATTATGTCAATAAGTCCGAACATAAAACTTTAATTCACTGATCGTTAATAATATTTATTGGAGATACTCGTAGGATCGCAAATCGACAAGTGATTATACCTTGAATTATTTTCAGAAAAAATATATTAAAACATTAACATGAGGGATCATGAGGGATCAGGGCGCTATGGCGCTCATTGGGGGAGGCCTATGTCCAGCAGTGGACTGATATAGGCTGATGATGATGATGATGAGGGATCGTTTATAAAAGAAGTGCTCAAAATTCAAATAAACGAAGTTCTAGAAGTACCAAACTCCAATGTCTCTATCGAACCTTTGATTATCTGTGTAAAACCTTCAGGCAACGTCCCTTCTCCCAAAGTGGGACTTTGGAAACGCAGTTATACCTTCAAATTCTTAAAGTACTGGCCTGGTTGCAAAACTAAATAAGATGTGCAACCCACTTACATGATCACCGCGTGCGAAAGTAGGCACCAAATCATGAGAATCACAAAAACATGTCAAATTATGGGTATTTACTAAAGTTAACAAGCGTGCTTGTGACTATAAATCGTCGTATGGGTTTAATGTAACCACGATTTGTGTGATAAGTGGAGATGTTTGGCAAATTCTGTATGTGGAGGATGTGCTTGAGTGTACTGCATATCGTAGAGTTGAGAATAAATAGACGAGTTGGAGGCAGTAAGCGAACTTTGCCAGTACATTTGAGACAAACTTGAGGTGTGTTCGTATTTGCAGTTCCTACTATTTACTTTTGACGACCTCTGTGACAAGGCGGGCGAAGGTCCGCCTGCGACTCAGAAGGTTGCGGGTTCGATTCCCGCCTCCTAACAATTGTATGTACGACATGCAGATATTTCTTCCGGATGTTCTGGTCATTATCTATTTATAATAGGAAATATCTATCTATGTATTTATTATCTTGTTTCTATGTATGTATTGTATTAAGTAATAGTATCCATAACACAAGCTCTGCTTAGCTTGGGGCTAGATGATGCTACAGAACAATTTCATTGTTAGATAGGAGGTATTTATGTGATGCCACACCATAATGTACATAAAATAAGTCACCTCAAAGTTAACTACAAGCTTTAGCGAATGCCAATAGGCGAATGAATAAAACATGCCATGAACCCAAACCATGACTCCCTGACCTACACCACTACAACATATTTATGGCATACTCCATAGCGCGAAATAGAATTATGTGAAAAGTTCTTGAGCCGCTCTTTCTACGCAGAGAACAAAATTGATTTGTCACGCTCAGATCGGTTACGCTGAAGTCGTCTACAGCTATTATCAGTTATATTATGATTACGATCTAACGAGAAGTACATCGTATAATACAATACAAATTATTTTTTTAACTCCAAGTTATACGTCGACTTAAGTAGGTAGTATTATAACAATATGTACTTACTAGTAAGTACCTAAACATTTATACATTCAAAAATAAATTGAATTAATTAATTTATTGATTAGATTAATCATCATCATCAGCCTATATTAGTCCACTGCTGGACATAGGCCTCCCTCAATGAGCCCCATAGCGCCCTGTCTTCAGCTTGACGCATCCAGCATCTACCTGCAGTCTTTCGCAGGTCGTCATCCGGAGGGCGTCCTAAACTACATTTACCGAGTCGTGGTGTCCACTCAAGAACACGTATGCCCCAGCAGCGGCCGCTTGATTAGATTATACATTTGCAATATTGACATATTAAATGGGCAGTTCATAAAACTCGTTAATAGAGTAAAGTAATAAGTGTGCTTCCTAACATGTTTCATGAGCATACACACACCCTGTATTTTTTGACTCTACCTGTTAGGCAGATTTTCTTCATAGTATTTATTTTAATAACTGTTATTTTAAAATGTGAGAGAGCTATGTTCATGACCTTCGTGGATTGGTGTTGGCAGTAAAATGTATCCCACCAAAAACATAAATGTAAAAAAGGGAGAGCCAAGTTCAATACAAAAATTATGATTGTACTAACTTTAAGCAATAGTGTTATAATTAGTAGGTACTTTCTTATATTCTACTATAATAAATCTATAAAATAATAACAAATAATTTAAATACTCCTATCCTGCTCTAGATCTATCTCCGTATATTGCTGAATCAAAGTTGCTTTGTATTTTTATACAAGTACCTCGGTATCGAATTTTACTTATATCGGAACTCCTAGCTAAAATAACGTCTATAGAGTTTAAATTTCAACAGAAAGCGAATAATAGGTCTTTACTGATATAAACTAAATAAGCTATTTATATTTGAACACTAACATCGTTGTGAAAAGAAATAAATTGTACTTTATGAGACATCATAAAGTGCTTGTAATTAAACTAGTGATAAAAATAGCAGAAAACATAAAACAGAAAAATTAACACAACAACAAACAGAAGAGATTAAACAGAATTTTAAATAAAGACTTTCAAATAATAACGTCTAACTTGAGAAAAATAATAAAATAATAATAATAATGCTGGACAATTCACACAGCATTATCTAGCCCCATGGTAAGCAGAGCTTGTGTTATGGGTACTAGATAACTGATATACATAATACAATACATTACATAGATAGATATTTTTTATTATACATAGAAAACGACCAGAACACCCGGAACAAATATCTGCAGATCGTACACACAATTGTTCCGAGGCGGGAATCGAACCCGCAACCTCCTGCGTCGCAGGTGGATCTTCGCCCACCGCGCCACATCGGTCGTCAAAAAAATGCATATTATTTTAGTTGTTTTGTCTTGCCTGTCCTTTATTTATAGACTAAACCGAGAATAATCGAATTCTGCGGCCTTGGATTTAATTTATTTTTAATTTATTTTATTTAATGTAATCAGAACGACCTTAGGCCAATTATACTAATTACAGAGGTATAATATAAAAGTAAAGAACACATGTTATAAATACAGTTAAAATAAAATCAAATAATCAATAATGTCAATTATAAATTCAAATTATTGAAGAGTCAACATAAAATTAAGAATGAAATATAGGTTAGTCAAAAATAGGTCAAAATAAATTTTTAGAGATTAAAACAATGTCAAAAATAGCATTCACCAAAAGTTAAACATATAAGCATTAGACTTCTCCACTCATGGATGATGATGTTCGATGTCTACAATGCCTCTGTTTTTGAATCCTAATTCTATTTTATGGCGAAATAGATAAATACTAAAAACCTGTCTTGCCTTTTACGGATCCCGTAGATTTACTGAAAATGTTATAATTTTTTTTTTTGTTTTTTTTTTTTTTTTTGGATTTTCCAATACCATTACTCTCCTGTCATTGATAAAATCTTGCAAAGTTTAAAAAGGATACACGTGGTTCATGGGTTTGTGTTGTTTTCTTTTGTTTTATGTCATGTTACAACGTTTTAAGTTTGAGAAACAAACAAAAAAATGTGTGTTTTGTTTGTTTATGATACCAACGAATAACGTAGACCTAGAGCAGGTATTCAAAGGGTTTTGCGTTCACTGATGTAAAGGTCAATGATCTTACTCTGACGCTATTAGATAATGCTTAGAAAGGACGGTTTATGATAGAAGGGACTGGGGCCACCCAAGCTATCCCTCTCGATATTTTATCTTGAGCACTTATGTTATGCTGTGCAGCAGTGAATATGGAGGAACATCATGATATTGGGGAGGCACGCTTTGCTTGTAAGGCGGAATGGTAATGTCTGTCCATAACACTAAAGGTATTACAAATGCAACAATTTAGATGGATAGTGGCTTTGTTAATTCTTCACACCAAAACTACTGAACGGACCGGGTTTTTTTTTGCATACCTACTGTAAGATTAAGTCTGGACTTAAACAAGAGAAATGTTTTATCCCATAAAGCAGTTCCCTTGAGATAGATATAACCTAAATATTTCCTCCAAAATCTAGTTTTTTATGAAAAAGCTAAGGCGATTTTCGACTGGTTTTATAAAATTCAACAAAAAGCAGTTTACATTTAATAATACCTGGTCATAAGATATATATCTATGTAGTAGACGTTTTATGCTGTTTTGTGGAAAAATATCTCTATTTACCTAGTTTAGAGCGTGTGGGCAGGATAAAATATTGGTTATTATTTTTTGTTTGATTGATAATTTCATTTTCATTTATTTATTGAAAGTGAATTGACAGTTATTTTATTTTTTATATATAAAATTCATAGATCGTTTGACCACAATCTCACCAGATGGAGAGTAAAGATGTGGCCGACGAGGTACAAAAGGTTCAAAGAAAATAATAATTAAAAAAGACACAAAAATGAGAAAAAAAAATAACTTAGTACTTAGTATAATCATAATAACAATTTATTATTTTAAGCAATATTATTATACTAAATTAACCGTAATAATAATTTGTATTTAATGCTAACTGTATGAATGGGCAAAGGACCATTGAAACGGCACTTCTGAAAACCTGTTCTAAAGACTATCGATAGGTGTAGTATATGTAGGTAGTACCTAATACTGTTCTGTGACAGATTTTAACTAATTTATCACTTATTTTATACTAATTTACCACAATTATAAGGTCATAAGTACAGTAAAGTTCATTCACTTAATGATATAACTTGTTTTGAACCAACGCCACCGCACAGAAGCAAGATGAACCTAGAACTAATATTTGAGAAACCAATAATGACATTACAAGTAAAATATTCGTATATTAAGTAGTGATAGGTTAGTATGGCATAGGAACGTAGAAGCATGTGACTTCAAATATCATTTACCTAGGTAAAACTAAAGGTCGCATCTAAAGCTTGCACGCCACAAACAGCCAGGCGATACGATCGACAATTATAATAAGCGGTTGACACACTTGGACTAAAAGACAAAAAGATATTATAAACGCTCAGTAATTGGATGGAAGTGGGTATTTATTTATAGCTGTAATTTATTCTTGGTTCTTTGTTTAATTTGAAAGGAAGAAGAAATATAGCAATCGATATTAGTATGAATGCTAAACGTCATCAAAGCGTTTTTTAATTGACGACCGATGTGGCGCGGTGGGCGACGGTCCGCCTGCGACGCAGGAGGTTGCGGGTTCGATTCCCACCTCGGAACAATTGTGTGTACGATCTGCAGATATTTGTACCGGGTGTTCTGGTCGTTATCTAATCTATGTATCATAAAAAATAAATATCTATGTAATGTATTGTATTAAGTATATCAGTCATCTAGTACCCATAACACAAGCTCTGCTTATCTTGGGGCTAGCCCCAAGATAAGCAATGCTATTAATAACCAATGCTGGACATTTCACACGGCATCATCTAGATGATGCCGTGTGAAATGTCCAGCATTATTTATTCATTTAATTATTAGAACGTGGTACAAAAATAATAGGTGCCGACAAAGCCGTGGGCAGAAACTAGTTGTAATATAAATTATATATATACATAAAGAAGTTTACGACATGTTACACATTCATACCAACGGTTGAATAAATAAATAAAAAATACAAATATGAGATAATAAGAAAAAAAATACAATTACGTAAAAATAAAAAATAAAATTAAAATAATTACGTAAACTTCTAAGTTATAGTTAACCCTTACACTTATAAAGATAATAATTGTCTCTTGCTATTTCTTACTATTTGATTGCTTTCCGTTTTGTGTACCAATAAATACGTTATTGACATAGCTCTTAGAATTAGCAAGCTGAAGTGGCAGTGCGCCGGTCTTATCTCGCGAAGAACCGACGGCCGCTGGGGCAAACGTGTTCACGACTCGGTAAACATAGTGTAGGACGCCCTCCAACCATTTAGGATGACGACCTGCGAAAGACTGCAGGTATATGCTGGATGCGGCAAGCTGAAGACAGGGCGCTATGGCGCTCATTGCGGGAGGTCTATTATGTTCACTGTGGACTATCATAGGCTAATGATGATGATGAAATACGTTAGTAAAATAAATAAATTATTTTTTTTTTTTTTTTTTGGATGAGATGGAGTTTTTCGTAAATAAAGCAGAGCTTTGCAGTGGTCTACCAGCTTTAAGCTCGTTCAGAAACATTTTACTGGCGATCAGGATATATTCTCCCAATCACTGCCACGTAACAACAACGTATAAACCAGCTTTATTTATGCAATCTCTATTATTACGAGTTGGGAGCTATTATGACAACTCCTCGTGTAAGTTTTTTCACCTCTATTGAATTGATTATTGGACGACCGATGTGGCGCGGTGGGCGAAGGTCCGCCTGCGACGCAGAAGGTTGCGGGTTCGATTCCCGCCTCGGAACAATTGTGTGTACGATCTGCAGATATTTGTTCCGTGTGTTCTGGTCGTTTTCTATGTATAATAAAAAATATCTATCTATTTAATGTATTGTATTATGTATATCAGTCATCTAGTACCCATAACACAAACTCTGCTTAGCTTGGGGCTAGATGATGCTGTGTGAATTGTCCAGCATTATTTATTATTTACATAGCTAGAATATTTTACTCTCTAAAAGTCCTCTAATTCTTTCTTCCGAGGTGAGAACAAGTTTGGTTATAGGTTGTCAGAACTGACCGGAATGACATAAGAGCGAGGACAAGGTACAAGCAACACCACGTCTTCACTCGTCCATCCTTATTTTCTTTTGTTTCTACACTTGCGAGCTATAAACTGGAATCACTTCATCGCTGGTTTCTGCAGACCATATTTTACAGTTTCCATGGAATAAACTGTAGGTTGTGGTATATTATTTTAAAGATAATTTTATTAGCTTTCAAACTCTTTCGATATCATAGCGAAAAAAATGTTCATCATATGTCATGGAACGTGAAAACAATAGGAACGAAACATCAATTTTTTCAAATTCCTGAATCCCTATAAAAACTGGGAATTTATACAATTTTGTCATCAGTCCAATATATCACGTCACTCAAAATACTGGAATTACAAGAAAATGGAAACCACACCAATAGAAGCCGCTCAAATCGTCACCCTAATCCAGCAAGGGTTCTCTCAGCGTACTATCGCTCGACAGCTTCATCTGAGCCAGTCCTGTGTCTCCAAAGTATACAAGAGGTTTAGAGAGACTGGAAACTTAGTCCGAAGACCAGGATCTGGACGACAGCGATGCACTTCGACGAGAGATGACCGATTTATTGTCAGCACTTCTCTCCGAAATCGACATCTAACCGGCGTTGACGTCCAGCGGGAGCTCGGAGAAGTTCGAGGGAGAACTGTCAGCGAGTGGACAGTGAGGCGAAGACTCAAAGAAGCTAACTTGACCCCAAAAAGGCCAGCAACGGGACCCAAATTGTCTACAGCCCACCGACAAGCCCGACTTCAGTTTGCTCGTGATCTCTTAGATTGGGATATACAGCAATGGAGCCGAGTTTTGTTCGCGGACGAGACTAGGATGTGCCTGCATGGCAGCAACCGTCGACGGAGAGTCTACAGGAGACCGGCATATTCCATATTGCAAAATAAAAGATCGGAATGATCTTCTTTTGTTATGTTAGAGCGACGATCGAACATAATTATTAGTTTGGCAATCGTTTTGAAACACACCGTTGTCTCCGAGGTGAAATAATCTAGCAAGGGGTCTAGGTTTTGATAGACTAAACTTATGTAAGCTATTGTAATACATAAGCTGAGATGTGAAAGGTTGCGGTTACTTAGGGGATACACGCGTTATAATCTGTTCGGCGATTTGTCAACATACATAATTAATTCGTTTATTTGCTAAAATGGAATGGATGTTAAAATTGCGAGACTCTGGTTTGGTTTTAGCAGAGGAAATAAATATATGAATATACAGATCATTATGTTTAGTTGTTGTGCAGGGTTATTTGAATTAAAGCTAAATGTTATAATCACATCATCATCATCATCATCATCAGCCTATATTAGTCCACTGCTGGACATAGGCCTCCCCCAATGAGCGCCATAGCGCCCTGTCTTCGGCTTGACGCATCCAGCATCTACCTGCAGTCTTTCGCAGGTCGTCATCCCACCTGGTCGGAGGGCGTCCTACACTACGTTTACCGAGTCGTGGTCTCCACTCAAGAACACGTTTGCCCCAGCGGCCGTCGGTTTTTCGCGAGATATGGCCGGCCCACTGCCACTTCAGCTTGCTAATTCTCATTCTAATCACATAGGTACCTATTATTAAAGTTTTATTTAAATATGCTATTTTAAGCCTTTGAGTAACTGTTAAAATGCGGCGATGAATAAAGGCTGAATAATTGTGATAAATTGGTGGAAATAATTTGTACATAATTGGCCTCGTAGATTGTATGGAAGGTATTAATAAAATTACCAAACGTAATTGTACCTGCTTGCATTCAAGATGTCATCGTGTCAAATCACCGACACCGTCAATGATAATTACCCAACGGCGAAAAAAATAAGTTATGCTCATGAAACGCGACCTCGACTCATTGCCCAACAATAAGAGCAATTATTTTGTCATATCACACGATTTTGAGTCATCTGACTGACCATCTGTATGCAGTTGGTTCTGAGATTTATTCGGGTCAACTTCGACACGGCGTGGAACCCCGATTTGCATAAAATTTATGTTTTTTTCAGGCAATTTTGTGCTGAACGTTGCCTGCGCTTTGTACGCGTTTATAAGGTAACATACAAGTACATACACAGGATATAAGGTATCTTACAGGTAGTATATACATATGTTAATATAGGTACAAAAAAACATGAATGCAATTCCGCACTATTTGTTCAGTAGTTTTGGCGTATCCATCCATTCAAACATTCGCATTTAAACTACATTATGCAACTTTGTGTTGTACTCTGCAAATAAAATACAGCTAAAGACATAAATATGATATACATGTTCAATGGGCGTCGTTATTGTTATTATCCTATATACTAGTTTCTGCCCGCGGTTTTGCACGCGTAGTTTCTATGGAAACGTTTAAAGGTTATTTAGAAATATGATCCCATGGGAACTGATTTATAAAAAGCATAAATGTTTATTTCTCGAAATACAAAAATGCACAATTTCAGGGCATTTTCTACTTTGCCAGCCGATCAGTACCTACTCTCGGCACGAAGAAAACTCAAACATGCTTCAACCCATCCATCCAAACTTACGCATTTATAATAATTAGTATGCTTATAATTTAATTAGCTCAAAGAATTAGCAAGCTGAAAAGGCAGTGGGCCCCTCAATCTCGCGAAGAACCGACGGCCGCTGGGGCAAACGTGTTTTTTAGTGGAGACCACGACTCGGTAAACGTAGTGTAGGACACCCTCCGATCAGGTGGGATGACGACCTGCGAAAGACTGCAGGTAGATGCTGGATGCAGCAAGCTGAAGTCAGGGCGCTATGGCGCTCATTGGGGGAGGCCTATGTCCAGCAGTGGACTACTGGGCTGATGATGATGATATAATTAAACTAATTATTTATAAATGGAATCTTCCCGGAACCAGTACTGTTATATCTCCTGTTTACACACTGGATTTATCTTACTACAGAGGTATAAACATGTTTATTAAATAGTCATCTAGTGTAATCGGCCTTATTGCGCGCGCGCAGCCTCGGTCAGCGACCGTCCGATAACATTAGGTTATCTAACGAGCTGCAGACTGTACCTGCATAATAGTCTATTATATTATATATATATTGACGACCGGTGTGGCGCGGTGGGCGAAGGTCCGCCTGCGACGCAGGAGGTTGTGGGTTCGATTCCCGCCTCGGAACAATTAAAAATAATAAAAAAAAAAAAAAAAAAATGTTTTATTTCGGTAACTTATAAATTAAACATACATGTATTGGAGTCCCCCTTTAAGCAAAATTTGCTTGTATTAGAGGAAACCGCTCTTGCCAGATTAATGATTAACATTTTATAAGTTGGTGTACAAATAATATTTTTTATGAAAAGAAACAAATCAAAACTATATAAAATAATCTAAGAAAATTTAAAATAAATGGTTAGCTAAATTATATGATATTTTCAAGATCAAAATCAAACAATCAACAGAAATTTGTGTGTATAATGTACCTATGTAAAGTGTGTTTATTATAAATGAGTTAGGTAGTTCTTCTCCAATATCACCGGCCTCATAAGAGTCAATTTCACAATTGTGTGTACGATCTGCAGATATTTGTTCCGGGTGCTCTGGTCGTTTTCTATGTATAATAAAAAATATCTATCTATGTAATGTATTGTATTATGTATATCAGTTATCTAGTACCCATAACACAAGCTCTGCTTACCATGGGGCTAGATAATGCTGTGTGAATTGTCCAGCATTATTATTTATTATTATATGTTATACAGTACAGGATCAAAACTCAGCTGAAAAGGATTCTACTGTTGTTGCATAAAATTGACCTACTTAGGATAACAAGGTACAAGGTATGTACCATCCACAGTTGTTATAGTTCTGTGGTAGTACATTTAAAAAAAACTAATTTACGTAACTTAATCTACTTTTATATTATTTATTTTGGAAGAGCGAGATTCCCTAACACAGGTATTTCTTTTACTTAACACTTTGACTGCGATTTTTTTTCGACGACTGTGTTCTTTTTTTTAACCTAAAAAATTCGTGCTGCCGCTCTACACAGCGGTTGTGTTGCGCCGCACATGCGTTTCGTTCGAAAAATATTACGGCTTTGCTTAGTCACAAGGATCTGTATTTTCTCAGCCGCTGCGCTACTGTGGATTTACGCATATTAGTCACTTGTAGAAAACACATACCGTGTGATTTCAGCACTCAAAGTGTTAAAAGGAAATCTCAAACACTGTTATATTTATTTCTATATTATATATTTTTTTTCATTTGTACATTAAGTTAAAGAAATAAATATTTTGTATTTGTATTTTGTACAATGCTTTAAATATAAAACTCAAATTTAGTAGTTTCTTATGTAACACACAATAATACTTAAAACAAACTTAACAAAATAGAGGAGGACATAGGCGGGCTTATAAAATGTAATTAATTTATTTCGGACACAAAACCCTGACAGAGAGTTTTCTTCCAGCAAACAGGATTATTAGATTATTATTATTATTTACTTAGGATTATAGAAGAGGCGATGGAATAGATAGAGGAAGTTTACAAAGTTAATAAATAGAAAGGATAAACGTCAACGCTAAATATTTTTAAAATTTTCTACAAAGTTATAAAAGGTGATTTTGAAATTTCTTTTATTACTCCTTTTTTATTTTTTTAGTAGATTCCAATTATGTAGTTCATAGTTAATTCATAGCTCATTTATTGATAACTTTTGGTTACACGTCACAAGTATGGCCATTATCACTTACATACTTTAATTGTTTTATTTAGCTTTAGTTTTATTTTATTGTTACTAAAGTTTTGTTAGTGCACTTCCTCACCTTACCAGCAAACAGAAAATGATACCCCGCGAAACAGGCATAGCCTAGTGCGGGAGTCACTGTTAACTGCAACACCTCAACCAATCATCTCTAAAATGTGAGTAAAATAAGTACCTTAATTTAATTTATGTACATATTACATAAATTAAATTAATGTGTTATTATTTGTTAACATTTGGTAAATATTTTTTTGTATTTGTATTTATTATTTCAGAATCAATCTACGAGTAAATCAGCAACGCTCAATCATAAATCATCGACAATTTACAGATATTTAGAAAAAGTCAAGCCATTTTAAATTTAAACATAACAACCCTGTATCAGCTATGGCGCTCATTGGGGGAGGCCTATGTCCAGCAGTGGACTAATATAAGCTGATGATGATGATGATGATGATGAACCCTGTATCAACAACTGTTTGTAGCCAGCCAAAGCTAGACAATAAGACAAATGTCCTCTCCAAGATTGGTAAAGATTGATGATAGAAAGTATAGCAGAGAGATCAATTTCGGCATCGAAACTTTCGTGTGTCGCGTCGTGAGGGAAGGAATCGTGATCGACCGAACTAGGAAGACATCTGAGTGAAAAATTATGTCTCAATGCTCCACAAATACTTAATAATAATTCAGAAGACTGTGCCACTTTTTAGAGTTCCGTGTATCTAAATATCTTCAAATACAAGGGGGTTAGCAGGCGGATTCGTTATCACAGTAGAGGTGTTAAAAGAACACAGAAAGAAGACACTGCCTTGTCTCTCGTAGGTAATGATATCCATCCAATAGGGTTGATTTGGTTGGGTAGATTGTTACGCCACCACGGTCTAGGGGTAGGCACTATAAATACCTAGGTATGTAATAATGACATTAAAACCTCTGTGTAATCTAAATGACGATCGACATTCGCAGATCGCTGTAATTCGAGTTGTAACGGATCGTGACTGAGAAATCATTCACCAAAATCGATTTTGTAATCAATACAGGTCATCTCCGATGCTAAATTGATTCATAAATTAAGTTTCTTTGTGATTTTATAAAATATTCGAGATATTGTAACATCCTGAACTTGCTCAATGCGTGTTAGTACCTAAATCAAAAGAAGTGTTAGTACCTAAAAGAAACTATAAAGCATCACTACGCTGTACAACCTCTCTGGCAGGGTGGGCGAAGGTCCGCCTGTGGCGCAGGAGGTTGCGGGTTCGATTCTCGCCTCGGGACAAATGTTTATACGATTAGAAGATATTTCTTTCTGGTGCTCTGGAGGAAAACTATAATTATTATTTTGCGTACAAATTAATGATACATTCTAATGTGGGACTGATAAGAGTAACTTAACGAGATAAGTTGATGTAGAACGAGGTTAAGTTGAGACAATAAGTTCAAAGATAATTCTGAGAATCTCGCTGTAAACATGTTATTATCAATTTGAACTTGGCTCTTGTGATTACCATTATTTTAACAAATGAAGTCATTATCAGCTTTATACGCATTCAATCAACATTCAATGGCATTCACACTATAAAGTTTCAGTTTTAGTAGTAAGTAGGTCGACATTGATGAGTGATATTTATAAACAAGCTAGAGGTTTCTTTTTACATTACGTTCAGTTTGGAAGTAGGTAGACATTGTTAAATGATATTTTTGTACAAGCTAGAGGTTTCAGTTTGGAAGTAGGTCGACATAGATGAGTCATATTTTCGAACAAGTTAGAGATTTATTTTTACTACACTGTCCAAAAAAAGTATAATATTATATAATTTCAGAGTTCGTGTACATAACACGTAGCCTTAACACTTTGACTGCGATTTTTTTTCGAAGAATGCGATCTTTTTTTTGACCTAAAAAATTCGTGCTGCCGCTCTACACAGGCGGTTGTGTTGCGCCGCACATGCGTTTCGTTCGAAAAATATTACGGCTGTGCTGAGTCACACAGATCTGTATTTTCTCAGCCGCTGCGCTAGTGTGGATTTACGCATATTAGTCACTTGTAGAAAACACATACGTGTGATTTCAGCAGTCAAAGTGTTAAAATATTACTTACTTACATACATAATGTATGTGAGATTTTTTATCGCACTACCTTCTACTAAGTCTCCTTTAAATATTGAAATGGAGTACATAAAATATCACTTTATTTTGGTTTTAAATTATTAGTACTTATTAGATTTTTCTAAATGCCCCACTCAGTTTATTGTCATCAACAACATCTGCGTACACTAGTCCGCCGCTGTATTCAGTACTAGTGTCTGACTATGTGTATGATTCTATGGAAACCTTTTAAGGTTATCTATATGCTATGGGAACTGATTTATGGAAAAAAACAGCCCATGTATTCTGTTTTATTCCTGGAACTAGCTGTATGCAAAGTTTCAGCCCTATCCGTTTAGTAGTTTTGGCGTGAAGAGGTAACTTAACTAGCATACAAACATCCAAACTCTCAGTTTTATAATATTAGTTGACATTTAATTGTAACCATTTCGTCAAATTGGTACATATGTGTAAATATACAAAGTCTTATGCTAATTATATATGCCATATACTTAATATGTTCTTGTATTTTTGTACGAAATAAATAAATATTGATTCTAATTTCGATATTCGCGCGTTGAAATCTTTTGTATGAGAGCTTTGCTAGGTATTAGGCTAGTACTTGGTACTAATGTTCTTTTACTAGAAAATCAAGTCTCATCATAACGTCTAGATAATAATAGCCAGACTTATGAAATGTGGTTGGTAAATACCTAATACCACTTTTACTAACGATTAACCTTTAAAACGTCTTACCTGTGCTACAACTGCATAGAAATAAAAACAAAGCGCCGCCGCCGCACCCAGATACAAAGTCTTTCCAAACATTTTCACACAAATTGTCACCCGCACGATACCAATCAAATTACCATTTCAATAACGCTAATTTCTTAACAATGCAATGATTGATGGAGGCGATAATAATTACAAGAAATTAATCAATCAACAAACAATACAATAAAAACAATTATTCAAACAATCGTTGCACATTCACTTCACAATTTCAACCAAAACAAAAAAACAGAACTCTTTGGTCTAAGTTCAAAAGATAAACAAAATCACAGTAAGAAGTTCGTGTATCGTATTCGATTATTCAAATCGATTCGAAGTTCGAAACGCGCGGCGTTGTGTAGATTTTCCGCGAGACTGACATTTGGCCGGCCGGCTGCGAGCTAGCGATGCGCCCCTACCCCGCCTGCCTCGTCCTTGAACGTACTACCTTTTAATAAGTTATTAGAGCTGTAGACAAAGTGTGAAATGTTGACTAGTCAAAGCTCGGGAATTGCCTGAATCATAGCATGATTCAGTGAAATAATGCGTTAGTTATTCCGCTGCATATTTTAACCAGACGTAGGTATTTGATCAAGTCAACTGATAATACCTGAGTAATATTTTTACGCATAAGATAACATAAATAATCATCCAACTAAATAGGTGATAATGATATTTTCCAAGCTGAATTTCACCCTTCGCCTACAGCGTTCAGTCTTAACGGAGTCTAGCCATGTGTGCAGGACATATCACAGTGCACAAGTGTGTGCACAAACACAGGTGCACTGTTTATTCTCTTATTCTCATAATCCGATGGCGACACGATCGGGGAGAGGTCAGGCGTAGAAGCAACGACTTGAAGTGCTTTTTGAGGCACGGCCGTAATACCGAAACTTTCGGAATCCAGGCTGCTACTGTGAATAATTATTGTTATTGAGATTATTCAATAGGATAATAGGAATATTTTGATCTAGGTTGTCTTTTGTCCCTGCCATAAAAATAAATAAATAAAAAAATATAATAAAAAAGATGATTTCATGCAGAAGGTACAGCTCATAATTAAAAAAAAATTACAAATTAACCTTAAAAAAGAATAGGATATCTGTAAAGGTGGCGTTCACAGCAGTGTCTGATGTACGGGCAGTCCACCCTCCCAGCTAACATATAACTCCTAGAAGCTTTTTTTAGTTAGGTAAGTTTAAATTTGTCTATTATTTCGACTTTAACCGTGGCAATACTTGAATGGGTCCTACAAGTTATTCGGCATTCAACCATCCGGCGCGTCGCGCTAACTCTTCAATCATTTCATTTAGTTATGGAACTAGAGTGATTTCGTCAGTTCATTTACATTATATTATTGATTTTTTTATTTATGTTTCTCTATATTAAGGAATGTCTTAATTTGTTTGATTTACGATTTGGAAGGTGGAAGGAGAGGATTTTGTCATTTTAGTTTTCTAAATGTCACGTGAAAATTTTTATAATTAGCCTGTATGAGAAAACTTGTTATTTGCCTACACTACAATATTCTAATAATATAGCCAAGCGTATCCTTTTACATCTTAGATTTATGTGATTTTTTTAAAGTTTTGAAAGCTCTTCTGATGAAGGATCATTTACAACCACACTCTGGGTGCTGGGTGTATAAAGGTAAAAACATCAACATACAACCTTATATATATAAGGTTGTATGTTGATGTTTTTACCTTAAGGTCAATTCCCGACTCACACTATAACCTATTTATTCATATTTTTACGTCAGATCTAGTCTCTGAAATATAATAATAATAAAAAATTAATAATGCAATAATTATTTTAATAGAAAATACTAACATTATTTAATTTTTTTAGGACAAATACCTAAGGAATAAAGACCCTGAGGATATTTTTTTCATAGAACCACCTCGGGATCATTCTTATCATTTACGAAGAAAACGACGAGCATAATAAAATGCATACAGCTGTATATTTATAAAACCTTTTTATTTTTTTTCTTTACTTTATTTGTCGTTTCGACGGTTAATTAGAAAATAACTCCTTAGCATAATCTAACTCAGAGTTACACAGAGTAAACAATTCAAAGGATAATTTTAAATTAACTACTCCCACATAGTTTTTTTACTACGTACTTTTATAATAACTAATTTCCATAGAAGACAAGGAGGATATAGTCAGCTCCATATGTGGCATAAATATGTCATTGTCATTGTGCTGAGCTTGTGTAAATGGTAAGGTAGTTACTGGCTAGATGACTGATAAACATTAAAATGAAATGAAATGAAAATGAAAATGAAAATGAAAATGAAAATGAAAATGAAAATGAAAATGAAAATGAAAATGAAAATGAAAATGAAAATGAAAATGAAAATGAAAATGAAAATGAAAATGAAAATGAAAATGAAAATGAAAATAAAATGAAATGAATTTATTTCTTAAAAGACTTACACAGACATAATAAACTTAAACTTAAATGTAAACTAAACGTGTTGGTAATCATGTAAGTCCAGTAACAAAAAGTCCAGTCGCAAATACATATATTTTGAATGCATGAAAAACATTAATCTAAAGACAGGAATCAAAACTTTTATCCTAAGGTGGAAATATATATAGTTATATATTATAACATAGTTCCCTTTCTACTATTGCTTGCCTGCGGAAGCAGCCCTTACCAATTCGTACTTACTAAAAATCAAGAGAGCTCATAAGTAGTCTTGTGTAAGTTAAGTACCTAACAATTTTTGTACAATAGAGACACATAGAAAAACGCCAATAGTAGTAATAGTCCTGATAGTATGTCAGAAGGATGACAGGCACTTCCTTCAGTTCTATGCGTTAATATTAGGTTAAAATGTTGGCATATTGCGTATAACCCATAACATAGTTGACATATGTATATGTAAGTCCGGCCAGGTGTATGTATCATTGAAATGTTACTCATTTACGTGGGAATAATATGCAATTATAACAAGATCATAATAATGATTATCAATATTAATTAATTTTCATTTTTATGCGCCGAGGCGAACGGATCAAATTGCAATCATAAACCCTGAATTCTGCGCTGGTCTTTTCAAGACCTCCTTAATAAATAGCCTATTTTGGTCTACTGCTGGAATCAGGCCTCACCCTGATAAGTGCTTTATTAGCTTTTTCTCATAGGGGGTAGTGCCCATAATCCCCACGCTGGGCATGCAGGTCGGCGATCGCAGTTCGTAGGTAAATTTTGTTCAGGAGGCGCTGCTACCCGCCCCCGGTGGATATCCCTTAGTCGTCTCTAACCCTTAGGCACCCGCGGTCGAAGTTAGAGTAGACTGAGCTTTTTAGAAACCCGGCTCACTTCCATTCACAGTACATATTGCCACACCCTGCTTGGGTACCATTGTGTTTCTTATACATTACCTAGATACTAAGACCTATAAATGTACACAATGATGCAATAAAATAAATATGAAATATGAGTGGCGCAAATTCAAAGCCGGCACCACACAGCTAGAACAAGACAAACGTGAATATATGTCATATATCTTCGGTCACATCGTCACGTACTGTTAATACCACTTATCATTGTAGGTGTGGTCGAAGGTGATAATGAGAACAAATAATTATCCGACTAGGCGCCACCAAGTGTGAAAGATATGACAAAACGATAATCATTTGATTTAAAGTAACTAAGCTTCGATTCCTATGACCTCCTTTGGCTCGGAGAGGTATGCGGTTAATTATCGACAACGATTAGGTATATAAAGGTACTCCCACAAAATGCCTGAAGCAAAGCAAAAACCAAATTAAAGCAACAAAGCCGGTGTCAAGGAGAAGCAATCATCGGAGATTGAAAACTCATTAGATAATGCGCTCATCTAAGACACGGCAAGGCGACCGCCATCAAAATGCACGAGCCATGCACGAGCATACAAGGAATAAACAAATTCAAATAACTTATGTAGCCCTCATGACATCAGTTCATTAAGTCTTGCGTACTAAAAACAAAACCATCAGTTATTAGTAACGTAAATATTAAATGCCTGTTTATACCACGCGTTTACAATTTTCTTTTAAAATCTTAGCTCCGATCAAACTATAATAAAGCACTGATTCACATTCTGGGACCAAATTCTACTAACTAACCGCTTGACTATGAAAGTGGTATCCGTCCATAAGATAAAATAAATTCTCTATTTGCACGGAGAGATTGGTATAATAGTAACCTTGACACTTTTGACACGCGTCCGTTGCGTCCGTATAGTTTCTCTCATCAAAGGTAAAATGCTAAAATTTGAGACAAGAATTTGTCATTCTGAGACTAAATTATTCGCTTTACCATAAGGTAGGTCTTGTATAAGTATAACTGTATTTATGTTTATGTTACATGTAACTGATAAGGGATTTACTTTAGAAATTTATTTTTCTCAAAAGAATATACATTCACTTATAGAGAAATATAAGATTATCTTAAGTAAATATAATATAAACATATAATGTAATTAATTTAAATTGTTTACCTGACGTGTCCCAAATTACTCTAAGGTTTAAAGTAAATAGCATTTTTTACTTTAGCGAGTATCACAACGTGCTAGTATTTAGCTGACGTTAATAGGGTTTTAAATCTTTAACATCTTGCCATAAAAAAAAATCCATTGTAGTTTTTGATTCTATTGACAGCCGATTTTTGTTATAAATCACTTAATGTTAATAGAGTTCAAAATGAAAATTGTTTCGTAGATTGTTTTAGCGTATCAATAATAATAATAATAAAGGGCAGCTTGTGGCGAGCTGTTGGTGAGTAGCGACACCACGGGTACCGAGTGCTCCCGGGGAAGTTCCTGGTTCTCGTCTCCGCTTGCGGAGTGGCATCCCAAGAGAACCAGATCCCCACCTCTTGCTTGCCTTCATTGGCCGGTCTGAGTGGAGTCGCGAAAGATGCATCTTAGGATGTAGACTCGGGGGTGGAAGTGTCTAATGGCGTAATAACGAGGAAACCCGCTCACGAGCAGTCTTCGTGATGGTGAAATCGGGGCTGCACCTCTCGACACCCCTCAGTCGTTTGCGCCGATGTTGTTCCTCTCTGGTAATTTACTCCGGCTTTTTAAGGAACCCATCCAGCATTCGGCAAGCCACCGTCTGCCACTCTTCTTATCATTATGATTGACTTGTTTATGGCAGACGTTCGCAATCTCCCCTATAGCCCGATTACCCAGTCCATCAATCCATCACAACAGGCTATTGTTTATTAGTATTTTATTTCTTTCATTTTTCTTTGCAATAGTCTCTACACCTGGCGGATACCATCTTTGGGTGTATCATATTGTGCACCCGAGGATGATACCCGCTATGTGTAGCGATAGCCTTTAGATTAACTTCTCAAAGGGCCTCTGTGCTGTTGGCTTTGGCCCCACGCAAGCCTTCCAAAGGACCGGGTCACTTTATGGCCCGAGATCGTGGTATATGAGAGACATAATAATAAAATAATATATCATTTATTTCAGACTATAAAATGTAACAGATCTTATTTAACTTATTCTACAGTCCATAGTAATATACATATATAATATATGTATACCATGCCATGAACGTGGTTAGTATCTTAGGTAGGTATAAGTCTTACAAACTATATCGAGCTCTGGAATGTGGTCTCAACAATCGATCAATAGACCAATGATCGAGTTACTTAAACTAACATTCAAATCGATAAGAGATCCGTATCAAATCGATAAGTATCGAATGGATTACAAATGCTTACACGGTCCAGTGAATGTAAATTGTTATTGACTAGGTACTCACGTGGCTTTGTTCGCATAACATTGAAAATCTTGTAGCTTTGACTGGCTTATTTTACTTAAAGGAATGTGATGATGATAATCATGTGACTCACTGCTGGATAAAGGTGTCTAGTTCCTTCCACCTGTTTCTGGATAGATCTTGGATGATTATTCTATGACTGCTATTGGTTGCGGCCTACAAATCGACCCCTTTAACTTAGCACGTGGATGTCGTACAGACTGACTGAGGGAACCTAACCTACCACTGGAAAGGCAGTAACTTCCATCTGTATATTAACGAACACCTTACATGAATAGTATAAAATTTGATTTTATTTTGATTTGTCTAAGTGCTTATTTTGTAAGCCTAAAGAAAATAAAAACATTTGAATTTGAATTACAGCGATCAGACTAACACCACCGGGGCAAACCTGTTCTTGAATGGAGACAACGACCCGGTAAACGTAGTGTAGGATGCCCTCCGGCCAAGTGCGATGACGATCTGCGATCGGTGAAGACAGCAGGCAGATGCTGGATGCGGGAGGCTGAAGACAGGGCGCTATGGCGCTCATTGGGGGAGGCCTATGTCCAGCTGTAGATTACTATAGGCTGATGGTGATGATGATGTGTTCAGCTGTGGACAAAAGTGTCCCGAAAGTGCCCCTATTACATTTAAAATTTTTGAAGGCAAACCTTTATAGTTTTTATTATGTAGGAACGCTTTAGGTTAATTAGCTCTGTGGTGGCCATATAATTTACTTTAGTTATGGTCCGTTGATAATAAACTCCAATTACTTAGATTTGCGTAGGTTTTGATAAAACTTGTTTCTAATTTATTACCCAGAAACAAAGACTGACTAATGTTTGCTTCCTCGCAGCTTAAACTTCTAACCTTTTATGGAAATACACACAACAATATTTAGTAAATCGTCCACATGTTCCTAGTATAAAATTCTTCTAAAATATTCCTACAACTACACTACTACATGATAGTGATGCATCTAGTTCTCGATATTTTTGTAGGAAAAGGTACCTACTTTGAATAGCCTTTTAATCTTTGTTTGATTCTCTACTAACTGTATATTGTCTGTATGTAGTATATTTCTATATAAGTATTATAAATATGTAATATATAACCTTCAAGCACACAAATTCTCTAGTACTGTCCACGATCCTGTCCATCCATGGTTGTCTGGTAAAGATTGGTCTTGAGCGTTAAGACCGCCAATTGGAACCTAATTTTAGAGTTTTTATTTTTCATAGTTTTTTATGTAATTGTGCAATAAAGTATTATTTAGCTATATAGGTATCTATCTACCAATGTAAACCCACCTTAAGTGGCGCCAAAGCAACGTTTAGTCATGAGAAAAAACAAAAGAGAAGCAGTTACAAAACTAACTCTAAGATGGTATCTCAACTAAATACCACTTACACAAGTATTGCCAGCAATCATCGCAGGCTTCCCGCGGGCGCGATGTCAGATACTGTCGGCGGGTGGTGAAATGATTGAGATGTTAGCATAAATGGTCATGATATATTATATGGTAATGGTAAGTACCTAACGATCGGGATTAGACCAGGGCCCGAAGTCTGTTAATCAATCGCTTTATTACGACAATGATTATCGTCGCAAAGCCGTCCATAGTGCGTGCGATGCCATTAAGCACAGAGAGATTGATAGAATTGGTTTGAACCTTGACTCTTTGACACGCGCCCCTCCATTTATAATTAGTTTATTTCATCGAAGTTCCTCATTCTGAGACGATGCCATTGTTATGGTGAAGCGATTAATTTAGTGGAATTTGGCCCCCGTAGTAGAGTTGACGAAGTGGAAGGATTTCCGATACCTCAACGTCTCTAGCGAATAGCAAGAGACAGCTAAGAAGAAATGGTCCGAGAGCCGGGTAAAAATTTGGTCAATTATTTCCTCCCGAGCGAAAATTCGTAAAATGCATTAGGGATTAATATTATGAATACTCGTGACCGTCAGCTGCGATTCCATGGGTGGGTTGGGCAGTGGCAGCGATGACATTATTCCCATGGAATAAGGGCCAAATCAGAATTCCGGAATATGCGAATAATAATTTCTGATTTGAACCTTATTCCATGGGAATTATGTCGTCATTCATAATATTAATCCCTAAAAGCATATTACGAAGTTTTGCTTGGGAGGGACTTGGTTATGAAAGTCTGTCACTGGCTCCCGGACCAAAACGAGATGCGTTCCATCGGAGGTCAGGTGTGCTACTAGACCTTCAAGTTCAAGAGAATGTTAGGTCGCTAAAAACAGAAGTAGTTCGCTGAAATCAAGTGCGTGCTAACAAAGTTTGCTTTGTTTGCATCGAAGGTGAAAGAGTAGATTCATTCTGGCAAAATCAGTAGAAAAACAATGGAAATTTCTATCACCGGAAAGATATGCCACACGTCTGTCTGTCCGTCTGTCGGCTGCAACAATGCATTGCGATACAATTTATCGGCTCATTCGAGGCGTTTGCGAAATTACAACCGTTCTTCTTACATCTTATGGAAGGATTATGTCGGTAGGTAAGGTTGAATCAGATATACTTATTTTAAGCTGCATTGTATAGTTTGACCGAAACCGCTATATCCACAGATATCACTATGGCTATACCGCTCCTTAGGAAAGTGCGGCGAGGTGGGGGGCGAGGAAAAAAGAGCAAGAGTACGCGTTGACGGCAGACTGATGGATCGGAGCGGCTTCGATGAACACACAATAAATACATTCGACATTTTATATATATAGCTTTGTAAAACTATATTAATACTTTATTATAGTTTTAGAGTCGACCGCAAAACCTAATTCTAATTTAATACTTTTATCCGTCATCATCCAGTTTTTAGTTGCTTACTTTTCTTTATAATGTTTTTCTCCTTCGTCATTATAATTGTACCAACAGCTAACCTATAGAAATTAGAAAAAAAAATATGATTCTATAAAAGTACGAATAAAAATAGAACTATTATAAAAACAGGGGCCGCCTCATTGAACTCATGTGTGCGAGATGAATCAGCCAAAAGACCGCGTTGGTGGAGTGGTCAACATGACAACACCGTACAAGGGCCTCGCGTTATAACCGGGCCCCTCTGGTCCGGTCACACTACTTACAAACACGAAAAGCAATAAGCGCCCTCATTGCCCCAATTATAACTATAATTTCAAATTTTTAATTGAAATTTTATAATTGTGACGTGTCCTGTAAGATCTAAAGGAAATAAAGCAGTATGAATTTTATAAATTTTGAAATGTGTGAAAAATGTATATTATTCTTAGTAGATCCCTTCCATTCCATTACTTATGATGGAGATACTGAGATATTTTTGTTAGCAAATTTTGCTTTCGATAAATTGTACAGATTTAGATTGAGGTTCAGGAAAATTCAATTAAACTTTATGGATTTCGGCCGATCACTAGATTCCTCAATCAACAAATTCATTCTTTTTTCGAAGCCCTATACATATAGAGGACAAACATCGATCGAGTTCTCCTTTGTTTCTCGATGCGTTCGAAACAGACCTATGTATATGGTGCGAAACCTCTTTATTCATAGAATGACTCAATGAGATAAAATACATTTCGATCGACATCACGACTGCCTTATCATATCTCCGTAGGTGTCAAAGCCCAAAGCATTGCGGAGTGACATTAAGGACACACGCTCACTTCAAGGGTCCTTTAGCGGACAGAGGAGCAGTGGGTCAATTTGGCCCGATTCAGTTGTGAGTGACCTTTTGTCACGTGGGCTAGGCACCCACGAGATTCTCGCAATGGTTATGGGATTTGACGTTTAGTGCTTCTAGTACTTGTACAATATTATATCTATCACTACATATAGTATAAAACAAAGTCGCTACGCGCTGTTTGTCTGTCCCTATGTATGCTTAGATCTTTAAAAGTATGCAACGGATTTTGATGCGGTCTGTTTAATAGATAGAGTGATTCAAGAGGAAGTTTTATAAGCCATTTGACACATAGATTTCCACGCAGGGAAGCCGCGGGGCGCAGCTAGTCTATACTATATAATCTATACTAATATTGTAAAGAGGTAACGTTTATGAGGTTGTAGGGGGCATAATTTCTGTATCTACTGAACCGATTTTGAAAATTGTTTTATGAATTGAAAGCTATGTTATTTGTATTATGCTATATTAACACGAAAAATAAAAAAACTTTTCCGTGCACAAAGATACATTTACTCTACGTTCATCGCAAAATGTTTATGAAACATTATAATGTCCACCCAGGCGAAGACGGGACGGGCCGCTAGTGCGCTTGTAAAACGATTGATTTGAGACTTCGCAGTAAAAATTTACTCAAGCTTAGATCAAGCAAGTCAAAATTCTATTAGACCCAATGTTTTGTCATGATGACTCCGATAGGTGGCCTTTTTCCATTATACCTACCTACCTATCCCACGGATGAGTCAAAACGTTTGGTGTAAGTATGTCATCAAATTCCACTGATAAAACCCAAAAAAGTAGGTATGGCTATTAGTCTCATAATGAATAACATTCATCGATACTAATTATTTATTTATGTGGTAAAATAAATCAAATATTTTTTATTTTTAAATTTTATTTTTAGTATAATCAGTCTAAATTAAAAATTAGACGAGGTACATAATGATATCATATAACATAATACCTAACTTCTAATCTTATGTCACACTGACTGTGAACCACTGCTACTGCTGCACTGTGCTGTGGTCCTCAAATATAAACAAGTAGCGGACCTTCCCTGCTTCCCGACCTCCTTCGCACGGTTTCAGTACGGATCCCTAACTTTTTTGAAAATATAATATAGCCTATGTTCACCGGGGATAGTGTAGCTTCCCAACGGTGAATGAATTTTCAAATCGGTCCAGTAGTTTCGGAGCCTATTCATTACAAACACACAAACAAAAAATCAAACCTTTCCTCTTTATATTATTAGCATAGATAAAAACCACCTTCAACTCCTTCTATCTCACTCGGGCTCTCGCGACAACTTCAAGTTTTCTCTGCAATTTTCACAAAGACATTCTCCCATGTTTATCATTTTCTTGTTTTATTATTTGGTCATACTTATTATTTATTTATTCATCGTCATTATTTAGTACCTTGGCCAAACACATTGGAGCATTGAATCTGGGACTCTCAATTTCTTTCAACCAATTTTATCCAATGTTAAACTTACACATTAAAAAAACGTTAGTAGGTACTGTTATTTCTCCAATTGAAACAGTTCCAAGTGTAGCGGGTATCTTCAAACAAAGGCCAACGCAATCACCTCTTAAACAAGGCAAACTCTTAAACAGTTGTCTGATTACAAGGGTGTAGGAGAAATTAGACTCAGCGCGAACTTGTCCACTTGAAGACACAATTTAAAGTTGCCACTACGATTGCCCAAGTTATTCTTGTAGCCAAACGGTAAACGTCTAGTACTACCAATTAGGTGTAGCATCACATTTATTATTTATAATTTTCCGGAAACTGCCCATGAGTTTTCAGAAAATATTTTATTATATTTTCTGAAAAATCATGGGCAATTTTCGGGTAATTTACCTCAATGTGATTTCTAAGCCTCAGATGAATTTTATTTACTTGCATTTTGGTTTTGATCTGTATTGAATATCTCACATAGCATCTGGAATTTCGAAAACACATGGTATATTTAAATTTTTGGGGTAAATTTGGGTACTATGGTACTTCATGACTGTTTAACTATTTTGTGGGCTGATAAAGTTAGTGTATTTTTATAATTAACTTTTTTTATTTCTTTTCACTTTGGTGTTGCACTGTTATGACAATATAAATGTGTATATTATCAAATAAATAAAAAAATAAAAAACTCAGGGCTCTGTTTCTCTTGTGGCCAATCAATGGGCCGTATGCGTTCAACCCCGACACATCTCTGGTTGGCCCACATCCGCGCCGCCCGACGCCGGCGGAGTGAAACAATTAGCCGCTTGCGCAACTCCTTGAAAATAACCACGAGTGGACACACGTCGCTCTTTTTGCGCATAAAAATTATAAGAAGACTGAGTAGAGAGTGCTGAGTGAGCTAGAGTTGAGAGTTAGCTTAGTATTTGATACAAGTCCGAGAAAATTCAGTGAGATACAATGATTTTTTTTTAAACTTCTATCGTGAGCGAAATATTTAAAAAGGTATTCATGTTGTTTTTCAATAAATAAATAATGTTATTGTACAATACAAAAATTCGTTATTGTAAACCATGCACATAACAAAATGACATTCATTATCATCATCAGCCTTTATTAGTCCACTGCTGGACATAGGCCTCCCCCAATGAGCGCCATAGCGCCATAGCTTGACGTATCCAGCATCGCTGCAGTCTTTCGCAGGTCGTCATCCCACCTGGTCGGAGGGCGTCCTACACTACGATTACCAAGTTGTGGTCTCCGCTCAAGAACACGTTTGCCCCAGCGAAGAAAAGACAAATAAAATGGGCGACCTTGTAATTTTATATCGGTGAATTGTAATGTAATTAATTATTTGTGAAAGACATACTAAAAACACAACCTGAATGGGAATAATTGCAATAATTATCATAAATAAGCATAATATATAACTGTATACATATATAATAACTGCTGGATCACGGCAAGTGTGCGGCCACTAAGTACAACTAGCGGTATATCTTTAGGGTGAGATCATAATCTACCTTGTAATGGTCTATTTTATCTAACCAGAAAATCATCATCAAAGCACAGGCCCTCAAAAAAAAACCCAGAAAGACGATAAATAATGGTCACCGTCTTTCCAGAGGCTAACCTACTGCCCTTGAACCAACAGCATCTAAAACGAATTACATCCGACTGTTCATTGGGTCAATTCATTAGGTAGCCTAGCGTCATGTGCCATTGTGCCCGCATTTACCCCAACAATGCAAGGTGGAGGAATGACCTACTCTGGTGCTAAATGAGGTATAATGTGGATGGAAGCTAGAACAATGACGTTAACCTTTTACATTAATTTGTGGTAAAATTAATTGAATGGTCTAGGTGTAGTGGGAGTTCAACTTTATTACTCACTCTATGAACCTACTTAATGCTACCTTATGCCCCTGGCTTCTGGTAACAGGAGAAAACGTTTTTTGTAGAACTCAGGGATATTATATATATTAAATAAGCAAAATATTAAAATATTTTTCCAAAACGGGCCAGTACTTTGAAAAACTACACAGATGATGATGTGTGGATAGTCCAACATTATTAATTTATTTATTTTACATCCAAACTTTCAAATTTTAACGCTTTAGAACTTAGAAGTAAAAGTCTTTATTAAGGAACTTAATCTACTTAAAATACTAAAATAGGAAGCTATGCGACCTGCAGAATAAAATTCTGTGTCGCAGATCCTAACATCCACCACTGGGATCAGAGGAAGACCAGTTCCAGAAGAGACGTACAGGTAGAGGGTAAAAGGTTAAGATGGAATTTGCTACAGCGCTATAAAATTACCTTACCACCATGCACTGCATAATGCAGCATACTACTTATTATCTATGATCCTTAATGATACATAAGCTTCGGATAAGCCTTCTGTATCAACAAAGATTTCTCGGAAAATCAATTTAAATTCATTGAAACCTTAATTTGAATCATTTTCATCATAAAAAGAGCAATTGCCTCGGATGCTCGTATCACAGTGATTACTGATTATTTACGAACAAAAACTAACACAAATACCGATTGTTAATGCCCATTACTGAGCCATAATTGAAAGATTATAGTCCATTGCGAGGTCGTGTGCGAATAAATATTAGTTTTTGTTGATTTCGGGCGCCATTTCGTAATAGCTATGGGAACTGCATGGATTAGTTTGGTCAAGATGGCAGAGCATAGAGAATCGGTATCAGACTCAAGGCTTGTTGCGAAATGTGATGACGCTTAATGATCGAGGAGTTCAAATTTACGATGGTACAGATCGGTTAATGTTTCTTTAAAAGGTGTGGAAAGTCATCAATTTTTGTTTGCTCTTAAGGTAGATGTTTTGGTTACTTTTAGCGTTTAGAATGCAAGAAGTGGGCTTACCCACTTCTTAACTTCAAGAAGTGGGTAAGCCCACTTCTTGCATTCTACTCCTTTTTTACTTTCATCTAAGATTCTACCAAATTTTGTAGAACCGCGACGCTCTACAGAAGAGAATCCAACAAATAGAACCGAAATGAAACTCATAAGTTCTCACCTAGGCAATTCTGTGGTTCCAGTAAACCTGCCATATAGCACATAGGTTACCCATTGAAGCTTAAATTCTAGGTCTTACACGACAGGTACCTAGGTCATCAGCGCCATGAATGGGACATTTCCTAACCTTTACCCGCTCTCGTAACCGCTCCCACGCCAACAAAGCCTTTTGTAACATTTACGTGTATATGTGTTTAGCAATTAATTCGATGCACTGAGCATGTGGGAAATATACATTATGTAAGTGTGGTCAGCTGAGCTAACTACTAACTAACTGGTATCAATAACATTTGCTAATTTGAAGTTAGTATTTTAGAATGGCCAAGAAACAAAAGAGGACGCGAGACGAAACGATTGCCGTCCGTTTGTTTCGAAACATGTTATTATACCATTATTATAGTACTATTCGTTTATTCACTTACATATATTATTAGTTATTATTATATATTAGTATTGCGCCACCTGCCCAATTCACATTTAAACGACGGCGAGTTTACAAGTTAATAGCTGGACATAGGTACATAGGTCTTAAAGCTCTTTCTGTCCAAAAGGCATGTCTTGTAGCCAACTCTTAAGTTGTGCTTACTTCGTCTTCCGTTGCAAACAATCATTCTATGCCCTCGCACACAATGAACTGATGATACATATTTCAGGTCTACATAGTCTTTTAAGCAACTCAACCCGCTAATTTCAAGCCGTAAAATCTCAAACAACACCCAGTGATCTCTCGAACAAAGCTAAAGCATACCCACTAATCTAAGCCCAGGGTTTATATAAAACTCTATAGCTACATACAAAAATATATCTCCTAGAAGAATATCAGTATAAATTGCACGCTCAGAATGGGATGGGGCTTTTTCAAACCAAGGCTCGCGCGTCCGGTAAAGTCTGTAAACTCGCGTCAGTGCCGCTTTTTGAAGGAAAATTATTGTTAAGAAAATTTTGCTAACGCTATTTGCTCGTTGTCATTTTCTATTTTCGAACATGTTAATGTCCTTTTAATCTGACGAGGTTCATCCAATTCTATACGCGTGAATTACATAGTATAAAACAAAGTCACTTTCTGCTGTCTGTCTGTCCCGATTTAAAACTACGCAACGGATTTTGATGTGCTTTTTTTAATACGGGGCGGATCGCTATATATACATACATATATAATAAAGACTATCTGAAAGACTGGCTATCTGATGCTAGTGTGTGCTATCTGTTGGTTGATAGTAGGTGTGAATGTCTTATCAAGATCACGCGTGGGAATTAGGATTTACGACTGATTATTTTTTGGCAGTTCGTAAAATTATTATTGTGCTTGGCTTTAAAGCGAACAAGTTTGACAAACGTGGAGAAAACGAAATGATGGAGACTTTTATAAAAGGTCATCACGCAATATAATTAATCGGTCATTTTGGATTTTGATCACTTTAAACTCCAACACTGTGTTTTTTCAGGTTGGTCGCAAAAACTAAGACTAATACTATAAAAGCATGAGAACAGGATCTTTATTCAAGACAATCCGTTCGAAGTCACGGACAGAAACTATAGTTATTCTTTTCTCTTACTTGCTGTTTGATAGTTCGATTGACTATCAAATAACAACAACAAATTGATTTTGTTTATGAATAACTAATAATCAATTTTGTTATTGTTGCTGAATATGTATTATTTTACAACTTTATTAGTCGTTTAAATGACTTTATTTATTGAATCAGAATATTCAATAGAATAAAATATTGGGTTATTATGTATTTTTGTTGCTTTATTAGCTACTTGCTTCTGCCTGCGGCATTGCACGCGTTTGTATTTGATAACAAGTAAGACTAATTGAGTGGAGACCGCGACTCGGTAAACTTAGTGTAGGACGCCCTCCGACCAGGTGGGATGACGACTTGCGAAAGACTGCAGGTAGATGCTGGATGCGGCAAGCTGAAGACAGGGCGCTATGGCGCTCATTGAGGGAGGTCTATGTCCAGCCAGTGGACTGATATAGGCTGATGATGATGAAGACTAATTGAGTAACTGTTGTTAACTATCTTTTTATATTATTTTCAATATTTATTCATATAATATATTGAAAATACTTTAGAATCATCTTCGTTGCAAACTTACTACACAATTTGTCAGCTCAATATAAATCGAAACTTTCGTAAGTTTCCATATTTTTCGAGTCAACAGACTCGCATCTCTATCCTGAAAGACTGAAGTATTACATTATATAATTGTTATTATTTTGTTTATAGACACAGTTATTTATGAAATTCTTCATTCTGTCCTTCAGTCTTCATTCACTCCTGTCAACAATTAAACTTCGTAGTGCATATTCCTAATAGAAAATAAATACGCGAACAGTAAGAAATAACCGATACTTATTATAACATTTATAACATAGTTAAATAACCTTTAATATTTTACGTGTAACAAAGTTTTAACGCATAAAGGCGTAACTTTTTGCCCCGTGTTTCGTTGACAATGCCAACATTGTCTCGCAGGTCACTTTTACCGACGCAGGTATGCGCAGGCGCAGGTCAAGGGCGACTCGGGTCACGGGACACGGCGTCATAGTCAAGTGATAATCTACTGACGACAGGCCATTGATTGACAGGTACAATGGTTGAAATAGAAAACACTTTATAATACCACACAAAACAGAAAACAATACAGAAATAAAAACTTAGAATAAAGGTATAATGGGCGGCCTTATCGCTGAGAGCGATCTCTTTCAGGCAACCTTGGGATGAATTGGACAATGAAGGAACAATATAGAAGGTGGCACTTTAATAAATAATTGGTAACAAAAAAGAAAACAAATAATTACACTACATACCTACATTACAAACATTATAATAAACTTACATAGACATTAAGGTTTATTAAATCAATAGCTGCGCCCGCGGCTTCGCCCGTGAGGAAATCTATATGTCAAATGGTTTATAAACCTTTCTCTTGAATTACCTACTCTATCTATTTAAAAACGCATCTAAATCCGTTGCGTAGTCTGTCTGTCCCTATGTATTCAAAGCATACATAGGGACAGACAGACAGCGGGAAGCGACTTTGTATACTATGTGGTGAAAACTCAAAAATGATAAAAATGTCAATGCAAAGCTTTTTGAAATGGCTATGTAAAACTAAATCAATTCATCATCTGAATCCCCACTGCTGGATGTCCTGAAATCGTTTCCACTCTCCCGGTAGATATGGCAAGTGGTCTTGGTCTAATCCAGTCTAATCGCATCAAGGTGATTAAATAAATAATGCTGGTAAATTCAGACAGCATCAACTAGCCCCAAGCTAAGAGATAGCAAGACGTTGTGCAGTTGTGCTATGGGTAATAGATGACTGATGACACCCGGAACAAATATTTGCAAATCGTACAAATCCAACATCGTCGCAGGCGGATCTTCGCCTGCCACGCCACATTGGTCACGTCTGAGTCCACAGTGGTAAAATTCAGAAATTGGGAAGAAGGTTCTTTGTTGTCGGTCTTTTTTAACGAATTTAAAACCCCATTTCTGAATTTTAACTGGTGTCATTTTTCATAGTTCAGTAGGTATTGTATACCCACACCACAGTATGTTTGTTTGAATTATGGCTCTACTTGGATGGAACTGCAACTAATTATGATTACATAAAGCACGTAAACAAGAACATGTAAGTAAATAGTCGTGTTACATAGTTTACAAGGGACTGGTAATTGAAGACGCTCCACGCAGGTCACATGCCTGCATAATTGAACACATCATGTGTGTTTATAATAATTTATTGTGTTTTTCTACATAATACAATGTAAATAATAGAGATACCATGGTAATTTAACTTTTTTAGATACCTACTGATATAATATTTCTTGAATTCTTAATTGCACACACACAACATAAAAATAACTTAACTAAAAAGATATGTACCTACATAGGCGAGCTTAACCCTGACAAAAAGTTTTCTTCCAGCAAACCTTAGGTTCTTATCTTCTTAACTGTTTTCTTTTAAATGCCTGTCACAATGGCTTTAAAGCTGAAAGGGAAATTGAATTCTGAATTCCAAAACCATTAAAACCTTAGCAAGATGTTATTTGGAGTTAAAAAAATAAGGACATTGTACCGAATCGTTCTATCAGTGATTAAAATACTAAAAAGAATACGAGTACCAGTCACAATGGCTTTAAAGCTTCCCTTTCAGCTTTAAAGCCATTGTGACTGGTACTCGTCGTATTGAATTGTGAATTCCAGAATAAGTAAACCTTTGCAAAATGTTATATGACATTCATTCGTCAAAAAATGAGAGACATTGTACATAATCGTTCTATCGTTAACATACTAAAAAGCAAGCTTAGTAATTTTAAGGCTGAAATTAAATGTATAATTAAAACTCGTCCTTATTCACCTTGGAATAGATTCCACTGGATCTTCTTGAGCGAGGGCACGAGCACAAAAACTAACCTACAAGCCCTGACACTAACTACGTCAATTACAACAAACATGCAGAAGCTACATCGTAATGCATTAATTTAACTAAAATTATAATAATAGGAGGTTACATTATGTATATTATCTTACAACTTGAGATAATTTATTTATTTCTCTAGATCCTAATAAAATGCACAGGTATTCCACGTTAACTGATGATTAGTAACCATGATGATGACGTGATTGATTTATTTATTAGAATTGCCTTCTGATGACGTGCATAATGTACCTTTAATACTTACCTACATACATAAAAATAATAACATTTAAAATAAAACATTCAAACGCATATAAAATGTTTTCTTTGTTACGTTGCCATCAATAATATAATAAATCATTTATTTCGTAGATTTTATAAATAACACGTCGCATTTGTTACAAAGTAAGTGAAATTCTAGAAAAACTGTCATTTGCCAAATAGGTTTCGTTTATGTACATATTTAACGGGCTGTTACCCTACGATATTCCAATCAATTCAAAATCCCATTCTAAGGAAACATCCTCAGCCATCTTAAAAAGTTTGAAGGACTTCAATTACTGGAATGAATTCAATTTCCATGCATTAGTTAGGCGTGGAAATTGAATTCGTTATTTCATGCTAACAAAATATCGCTCACGACATTTATCATCTCAATGTTGATTGAGACCTCGTAGCGCAATTAAATTTGAAAGCAATAAAATATTTTAAATGTTATTGTTGTAGTATGTAAATATTTTTGTTGGCGTTAGTCGTAAAGTTCTTTGTTTGTTTTATTGCTGTCTGCCGGCGGAGGTGCCACTTTGACTCAACAAAGGCTGAAAATTAAGTGATGAGAGACCTCTACTAGTAGCAGTGAAGCATTGGGTCAATTTGTCTGTTTTATACGTATTTAATTTGCCTAGAAAAAGCTTAGGTAGTGCAAAGTGAAAAGAGAAAACCAAGCTGTCCCCACCATGACATATTAATAAATGAGGGAGAATCATAGGTATAGAAAGCTTTATTTCGACTGCTTACAACCAACTGTAAGTTTTTGAAATTTTCTTACTACTACTTACTTCGTTAAAGTTTATTAATTTTATTTATTATCATTATATACCTAGCCCATTTTATATTATTATGCTGCCCACGAACTCTCAATTAGCGACATAAGATATAAATCGAGTATTTAACTGTATTATGCTGATTTGTTACAACAAGCCACATAAGTTAGGGAATCGCATCGCACAATTTAGGGGATCACACAATATCATAGATTCACACAATGTCAGGAGTTCACACAATGTGAGGAGTTCGCACAATGTCGGGTGATCAACTAGTAGACTTGATGTTCCGCATACACTTATCCGACATTGAGAATAGAGGTTGTTCATAGTTCCGTAAAAAGTATATTCCTTCCTATAAAGCCATGTGTGGTTTTTTCCTAATTGAGGAATTTTAAGCTTCATCAAAGAATAGTTTTTTACTCGGTTCATCAGACAAACCACTTCCTTCAGAGGTTTCCTTGAAGATGATCATTATAATGATATTACGCCGATTATGCATATTATGGAACTTATTTGGGTTAATGTTGTAATGAGGCCTGTTAAGCTACTTTTGGATCGGTTTGTGCATCCGCTGTGAACCTTGGCAAGGCCTTGACTTGGCTTTTAGTGCCTACTACATACCTACTACCTACACGTACCACTCCTTGACTTGTATATTACTCTCTATTACCACTCCTACATTATTGTCAACATCATATTTAATCAAGTGCTTATTACTGCAAGTGGAGTTCCATGCTTTATTTAGGATGATTTACCTAATAGGTACCTGATTAATTACAACCATCCATTCCAGGACTATAGAATCTGGTCGTTTTCTATGTATAATAAAAAATATCAATCTATGTAATGTATTGTATTATATATATCAGTTAGCTAGTACCCATAACACAAACTCTGCTTACCATGGGGCTAGATAATGCTGTGTGAATTGTCCAGCATTATTATTATTATTATAGAAGACACTAAGAATATACAGGATGGTGAGAACAGTTTTCCACATGAATTCATGTTATTTTTCAACTATTTTAACGAGCGATTAAGACATTTTGTTACGAAAAGTTATTATTTAGTCTGTGCACACGTTTGTACCTTGTATTTGTTCATATGGGTACCTACTCGCTAATAACGCAGTGATTAGGCAAATA
Source organism: Eupithecia abbreviata (assembly GCA_943735965.1). Taxonomy (NCBI): domain Eukaryota; kingdom Metazoa; phylum Arthropoda; class Insecta; order Lepidoptera; family Geometridae; genus Eupithecia; species Eupithecia abbreviata. The sequence goes on from OX030985.1 coordinate 12,769,168, forward strand.
CCTGTCAAATCAGCAAAACCACTCAACCATCATTCACAAAGTCCACAAGATTCCAATAACACCGCCAGAGGGCGTGCTTGGCATTTGTGTGAACTCGTTTCGATAACTCGTGGCATCGTGCGGCGCCCGCCCAGTTTGTAATGCGAGAGGCTGAACCGAGGGCAGTACTTGTCTTCTGATACCCTGGCTAGATACCCGCCTAGGTTCTAGATGGGTCCTTAAGTTTAGGTTTGAAAGAGAAAGTTGCGTAATCTTGTTCGAAATTGGACTGAAAATTGGTTCTTAAAGACGTATGAGTTCACGGAGAGGGATAGTATTTTTCATGAGGCTATGGGCGGTTTTGTTAAAGTAATTTATGTTCCATATTGATTTTAAGATGAGAACCGAATTTATTATAACCGTAAATCTTTGCAGGGTATTTTCAATTTATTCGTAAGGTACTTTTTTAACATACGGCAAAAAGGGGATGACTGCTCACCTCGGGCGTGCAGAACGTAGACGATGATAAAATATAACAAGAAATACCTATCCTTATATAATATTGATCACGAAAGTTTAAAACTATTGAAAATCAACTGATGATTTTTTAAATGTTGTCGCAGGCAAAACATAGCTTATAAGGTTTGATCCATGAATGGCAATGCTGCAGAGGCGAACGCTGAATACGCAAGCAGTGATTGCGGTGAACGATAAATAATACACGATCGGCCTATGCGTCTAACTATATGTCAGGGTGTCAATTGTCTAGTATACCCGTACAACTAAAAATTTTAACCATTCAGCGGCCATCAACATAAAAATAAATTAAACCCCATTCTAGCATAGGGCCGTAGCTGGCTGCTCTTTTAAACGAGATTGATTCAGACAATCAGTCGGTAGTGTTTGTTCAAGTGTGAATTGCAACATCGCATTCCTTAGATTGGACTCAAATCAAATCACTGTCTACTGCAACCTTCGTCCTGACGCGCCATTGTTCGCGGAACCATCAGCTTTTAAATGTAAAGTGTCTTCTGTCTTAGGAACCTTGGGTTTATCAAACAATTCATCATTGTCGAGTATGGTAGTAGAAATATAATGAATTCGTTCATAAAAATAATATTAAAAGACTTTAAAAAGATCAGTTAAACAAATATCATATTGTCTCATTTTAAAAAGCTTTTATTCTGCTGGCTCTGTTAGAGTGTGAGACAAACCTTGCAACTGAAATTTAGACAATTTATCCTCAATTAATTGTGCTGAAATTTGCATACCTAATAACTCATGTAAGTTCCGTTTACTGCCATGTTATGGTACCATAGAGCTGGCCTGTCGATGGAGTCAGAAGATGGCCATAGGAACTCAAACGAAATTACTTATCCCCGTCGGTCGAGTTTAGGTTTTTAGGATTGTCTTCCCGAGCACTTCGGTCCTATTAGAATATAAAAGATTTTTTTTAAATATTAAGACATTTACATGATTTTACCCATTACAATACTAAACTGCCTTTCAATCTAATCCAAAGCACCATTCATCACAACTACGACGACTCAGTAAACGTAGTGTAGGACGCCCTCCGACCAGGTGCGATGACGGCCTGCGAAAGACTGCAAGTAGATGCTGGATGCGTCAAGCTGAAGACAGGGCGCTATGGCTCTCATTGGGGGAGGCCTATGTCCAGCTGTGGACTGCTATAGGCTGATGATGACATGATTTTAACCATTAACATACTAAACTGCCTTTCAATCTAATCCAAAGCACCATCCATCACAACACCTATTAACCAGCTCCTTTATGTTCCTCGGAATGCATGCGTCAGGCTGATGAAGAGCACCCAATCGGCGGTATTGTGTCCACGTCAGGGCGAGGTCGGCGCCGCGGCCAGAGGTCGCTGCGGTAATGATACGGGATTCAGGTACTGATTGACAGCAAGTAATGCCACGGGTAATGTCTTTGTTAAGATGAACGTAGACTTTTTTCATTAAAATATACATGTATCATCATCATCAGCCTATATTAGTCCACTGCTGAACATGCGTTCCCTAATGACTTGGCTGTTATAAGGGGGGGTGAATGCCCATAATCTCCACGCTGGGCATGCGGGTTGGGGATCGCAGCTCGTTGGTTGAGTTTTATCTTATTAATATTGTTAGTCAGAGAGAATTGGAATATTCATCTGTTTAATTTATTTGTTATGGTATTTATTTACTTCGGTTCTTGGTGCGTTCGGCTTGAGAGAAGGGAGTGATTAGCTTGAAAAGATGTAATAGGGTCTTTAATAGTATCTAATATTATGATAGTCGTTACAATTACAAGTATTTGCGCATCCTTGCACTAGTGTACAGGCAGCTTTATGCGTGCGCATCTGGATATGGAGCTAAGCTGCGCACACGCATACTTGAAGGTGGCTGCTTGATTAATGGAGGACCATTGTGGTTCTGCACGGAGAGTTGGTTTATGCCAATAATGGATATATTAATCTCTTCGAGAGGTTAAATAGTTGTATGTAAGTATCTAAACCTCTCTAACGACCTCTGTGGCGAGGTGGGCGCAGGTCCGCTCGCAACGTAGGAGGTTGCGGGTTCGTTAGCTTAGGGCTAGATGATGCTATGTGTATTATCCAGCATTATTGTGTTCAAAGGTTTATAATGTTTTTGCTGACAGAAGATGAGCGAGGAACAGCGTCTCTTTTATTTAGGTCCAATTAGACGTGACGAAATGTCGTAATTTGAGAAGAAAGGCAATACTTAGGTACGCTGCCCAAAATTGTAAATCGATGTTGTTTGTATAAAGTTATATTTAATCATTAACTAAAAAACGTTACAATCAAATAATAGAAACAAAATAGACCAGTATTTACAATTAAAACAATTGAGCTATTTAACTATTGCAGACAATCTACAGATAGCTCAAATGATCCGCACCGAATGTATCAATATATTCATATAATACCAGTAAATCAAGTGACCCGCATAGAATTCAACTAACTCTCAAGTTCCCCTCGATCTTCAGCCAATAAATTGCTACCGCTGGAAAATGAATAAAGATGCGATAAATTTTGTATCGATTGCCAACACGCCCACACTATTGTCTATTTCAACATATGTATATCTACAAGCAACAAGTGTTTGTTTGTGCGTTCGTCGTAGTGGCCTGTGATAATAATATCAATGGGTCTCCCATATTTATTTCTAAAAGAGAACTGCACTGCTGAAGGACATAATATTCAAATGAATTGAATACAATACAAAAATACATTATTGTAGGTACACTAGATGCAGATCATTTACAAAAAAGACATTACATGCGACAAGTACAATGGGTGGCCTTATCGCTTGGAAGCGATCTTCCAGGCAGCCTTTATTGTATTGTATTTTTTATTGTATGTTACGATTTGGAGACAGTTCTTTAATATAATGGTAAATATCCCGTTATAAATGAATTTTGTGTTAATAACCATGACAGTTTCAGAAGATTTATCATTTCTGTAATGTTATGTGTAGTGTTCTCTAGTCGAGACCGGGACTCGGCAAACGTAGTGTAGGATGCCCTTCAGCCAGATGGGATGACGTCCTGTGAAAGACTGCAGGCTGCTGATGAGATGCTGGATGCGCTGATTATTTATTTTTATTTATTTTATAATAGGTTTTTGATGATGGTGAATGTTATGGTTTTGTATAATTAAATAAATAGGTTATATAAATTTTACCATTTATACCTAATTTCTCGGTTAAGGAAATAGGTAGTACCTACACAAAGCTGAAATATAAATAAAATACGCTGCAAGCATAGCGTGATGTGTCAGATAATTGAACCACGGTCCAATGCAAAAACACGACACATAAATACAATAAAAAATAAATTCAAATTTGGTTCAAAAAATATTATCTAACATACGGAAATCCAACATTCCTAAATAATTGTGGACGTGATGAGTTATTTCCTTGTGTTTTTCTAAAAAAAAAACGAAGGCTTATTCTTCAAAGACAACAAATGTAGGTACAACTTCCCTCTTCATTATTTACTGTTTGTGTTTTGTGTGTTATTGTGTTGCATAACGAACATCTCCGAATACAAAGACCAACCAGCCATTACAATCAATCAATACCAATTAAATTGATCAAATACTAACTATTACAAATAATATAAGCACGTTTATAAAAAATATCCTTGACTTTAACCAAACATGGGATAGAATTCTACCATTTTGTCTTATCCATCATTCCTAGGTTTCAGTTATAGTTATAGTTATGTAGGTTCATAAGGTTCCTGGATGTAAAGGTGCGTTCCCACTGACTGGAACCTTTAGATCCATAACTACGTAATGAAATAATTCCATTACAAGATCAATGATATATACTGTTATTGTGATCTAATTATAAGGTCACAATAACAGTGATATTAATCGCTTCAAGCAATAAGGCCGCCAATTATTTTACGTGTTTTACCAAACTGTTTAGATATAGTCATCATCATCATCATCAGCCTATATTAGTGCACTGCTGGACATAGGCCTCGTAGATATAGGTAAGTTTTATGAATAAAGAACTATCTATAAATAAATAAATGCTGGACAATTCACACAGCATTATCTAGCCCCATGGTAAGCAACATAATACAATAAATTTCATAGATAGATATTTTTTATCATACATAGAAAACGACCAGAACACCCGAAACAAATATCTGCAGATCGTACACACAATTGTTCCGATCTATCTATATTCTATCTTCTTCCTTCTACCTATTTGTCATACACATGTAAGAAAACAAGCGAACATGCATGAATGGCATCCTAACATTCCTAAACATATCATCCAAATCTACATAAAATCTTGGTCACCTTGCGACGAGTAGGTATAGGTACTAGCAATCTCGTGGGCGTTGGCCGCGCTGGCCAAATGTGCAATAATTCACAAGTTTATGTGAAGTTGTCATCCTGTTTCTAAACTAGCTTGGTTAGTTGTGTTTTAGACGAACACTTCATTTTGTTGTTTGAACTACGCTTTGAACCAGTAAAGTGGACACCAGCCTTTAATCGTGTCTAATAGACTACAATGACACATTATGTGGTATTTTTTTTAAGAACTGAGAATTTATAACAAATTACAAACAATTTTGGCAACATATTTACAATTCTTACGCCATCGCTCATCACATCATTCTGATTGAGAGCGCGTTGAAGTCTTTTGTGAACACAATATTGCCCAATCAAAGAAGTCTTTTGTGAAACGAAACAGAGGCGGAATCAATATTGTATTACACGAATGGTTTAACTGATAATAACATCATTTGGTGCCTTTCAAATAACTATAAACTGACTTTAAATTCCTAAATAGTGAAAATGCGCTATCGAAGTATTCCTTCGAACCCGGAAGGAATACTGCGATAGCGCGATCTAATTTTTCGAGTAACGACATCTAGTTAAAATTGAGTCTCATTTAGTTTGAAATGGTAAGTGATGGATGACACATGGATGAAAATAACTGTTTGATTCCAGACTGAGCTACATATACGCAAAATTTCATCTGGCTCCGTTCAGTAATTTTGGCGTGAAGAAGTTACAAATATCCATACTACATTCATTAAAACATCCAAATTTTCGCATTTATATTATTAGTGTTTAGTGTGATATCACCAAAACTGTTGCAGTTTTTTCAAAAGTATTATGTTATTTTTAAAGCTTGACGGGATAAATACTAATCCCTCGGGAATATTTTTTATGTGATCCATTTGGGTTCATTCTCACAATAGCTAGAGTTTTTAATATCGGTTTTATATATTGACAAAAAAATACATACAGCTGAACATAGAACCTCCTCGTTTTTTTGCCTAACATAGGATTCAGATTAAGTATACATATTATATTAATATTATTAATATCAAAGTGAAAGATGCAGTATTTTTCAGATGTGACGCTTGAAAATAAGCTATCTGAGGTCTTAGTACCACCTAAGTCATATTACACAATGAAATATCCATTTTATTTATCAAGGATAATCCAGCAACTTTATCATGTGGAATAACCATAATCCGTTAGGTTTTATTCATGATGGATAATTTGAAAACTGATTAGCTGGATCAATACGTGATTTACCAACATTTCAATTATATTTTTTTAGCAGCGTAAGTCCTTTCGAAAAGTAGGTAGATACTTGTACGATATGTGGATATGAGGCAAACCAAAGAAAGGAATCTGTTATCTTATCACAGTGCATTATCTTCATTTGAATAAACCCGCGGGCCAATGGATATATTATTTGATGGTAAAGTAATGTAAATATTTTATAAATAAATATTTTATTTTTCTATTTACTTAGATATTTAGTCATGACACGGATTACCTATTCCTTTTAGTGAACTCTGTTTATGATAATGTAAAAAGTTCATCATCATCATCAGCCTATGTTAGTCCACCGTTGGACATACATAGGCCTCCCCCAATGAGGGACATAGCACCCTGTGTCTGTCTGACTGTTTTAAAAGTTGCTCCCGCCCAAATATCGGCTAGCAATCACGCATGCTGCTTGCTGATTTAAAACCGTAAGGCACCGAGAATAACTGCCTTTGTGTGAACCTGCGATATACTCGTACCAATGATAATGATAACACCGACGTTGTTATCAGTGATGAAGCCAGTGGGTGTTGTGGCTTTGAGTGAAGTGGTGCTATACCATCATGCGTCCTAAAACGTAGATAATGGTAAGTGGCTAAACATATTTTACCAACTGCTTATTTTAAATAGCATCCTTCAGTTTCACATTCATATTTTTTTTCCGGTGTTCAATTGTCTAGATATGAAAACATATATGAAACCGGTATTTATTATGAAATAAACTCATGAATACTTAATCAACAACCCTGAAAAACCCTCTAAAGATTAAGGTATTCATACACCGTACCGGTAGGTAATTGGTAGCTAGCAAGACAGAGCATCAACATCCAGCATCTTTTCTACTGTTGATACGTTCGTTGATGTACCTATACTATTAGATTTTATAAAACAATACAATACCTAAGTAACTTGGTACTGAGTTATGTATAAAAGAGTGTATAACAGACAAGGGCTAGATTTGCCACTACACGTTCCTAGTTCTCTTATTGGGTAAAGTCTTATTGGCTGATGACATCTCTTCTTATCTTTCCATAATGACTATTTATTTTCATCTGAATAAGGCGTTCTTTCATCACATCACTATGCGTCAGAGTGATGTGATGAAAGAACGCCTGCTGCATTCATGAATCTAAATCAACTTTAAGACAACTTCGAAAAAGAACGTCGCCTGAAAATTTTTACCTACCTTATCTCGTATTGGTGTAAGACATTGGTAAATCCGATCCACAATTTCGATGGACGTTCGTAAAATTCCTCAGATAAAAGCAGAGTCACCCGGTGTACAACATAGCGGTAATCTACGAGTTATTGATAATGTTATCAGCGCCATCAATCCAAACATGTCGAGTGGACAACAATAGAATAGCTAGTCGATTACTTTGACGGTTGAACTCAAATAACACATAAACTAAAAAATAATTTGATTGTTTTGAAATACAAAATGGTCTCTAATTCCTCAATATTTACACTGATATAAATTTTGCGGGACAAATATGAATCCCTCTGGAATTAAATTTTTAAGGGATGATTGGGACTTGGGATGATTTTCTTTCCTACAAAAGTATCATCAGAATCACAATTAAAGGAGTAACTGGCGAGCATTGATAAAAAAAATTAGAAAAACATGTAAAGGTTCATAGGTACATAGAACATCTTCATTTTTCTAAGTCGGTAAGAAACAATGATATCAATCTAATTAACTGACCTAATTAGTTTTTACATCAAAAATCCACTTGAATGGCACAAAACACAAAACCATTTAATCAACTGACCTTACATCTAAGTGCCAATGATTGTTTTGTATTTTTTTCTGTTTTGACTCCATAGCCCCCACGCTTGCCGCAAAACTACCCGCATTTTCAGTAGATAATTATCTCACAACTTAGAATACACGTTAATTTTCACAAGTCAGTCTGTGGTTAGGAGTGAAGTCGTTTTACAGAGAATTTAAAGTTTTATGATAAAACTGAAATGCCTTCACTGTTCTCTTATTGGTATTTGTATAGAAATGGTAAGTTTGATCATTTATACAAATCATTTCGCATCTTTCGATCATCAACCTGCGTCAGTCCTAGATCCAAAGCCACGTTTCCACAAAAAAGATAAATCGTTGTAATTCTGAATCGATCAATCAAGATAAAGCGATTAATGGGCTTGAGAAATCACAATAATAATTACACGCAAATTAATTAGAAACTCTTTGAATAGGTAACTGATGCATCCGTGGGCTAGGCCTAACTGGAAGTCATACGAAAATTTGTCATCCGGTTAGAAGTCGGTACAATGAGGCAGTTTAAAATCATTCGTAGGAACACCTACTTATGTGCTCGGGATTTGAATAGATCCTACTTGAATCTGAGCCAAATTACTTTAGCAAAGGTTACCTACCTAACTTATATTAAATCTGTATATTTTAACGTTGATCCAGCGATATAGTCAACTGGACCACGAAATGAATGAATTTTCGGTGGTTGTAGCTGGACTACAGAAAAAAAATCGGTCGTTCAGTCAAGTGGACGAGCTGAACAGAATTAAGAACAGGAAGTGTTTTTCCTCAAGTCTGGTTTTGTTATTGAGAGTTCTGAAAACCTATGCTTTTGAAGTTTCTGTCCATGTATGATTGCGGCTTGATACAATTACCTTTATGTAGGTTATGCACTTGGTCTGGAATCTCAAATCAATCTTAAGCTAGTCATACAGTCTGCAGGCCCATGGAAGCTTGCTATGTAAGGCTCGGCCAACATTTTTGTGATGCGCTCTCTTCGGATCGATTTTATTGGCCTGTTGACATCCAAGATGATTAAGGTGTCATCAGTTTAGCTGCGAGCTAAGGTGAATTATTTTATCTAAGGCTGTGTTGTAACAACACTGAACTATACAAAAGCGGCAGCTTCGACCGTATTTTGTAAAAATCCCGCTGGAAACATGTTTTTTGAATGCTGTTTATTACATGTTCCAGGAGACAGAAACAATAATAATAGTGAGCGTGTTCGGAGCGGCGTGGCTGCTGGTGTTGGTGATGGCGGCGGCGCTGTGCGTGCGGGTGCAGCGCCTCGGGCGGACGGTCAGCGAAATGCAGGCCTCCAACCGAATACGAGTGCAGTGAGTACTTTATTTATTTGGCATACACAACAGAATACAATCATAATAATAATAACAAATCCATTTATTGCCTATAAACTTCTTAACTTAAACTAAAATGGTATAGTGGGCGATACATATTCTTTTATAGTATGTAAGTCTATGCAAAACCCTTCTTTTCTCACGACACTCCAAGCATTAACCACTTTCTTCTCATTTCAGAAAGATAAAAGTAAGCAAAGATAAGAACCACGCCTTCCACAACCCCGCCTTGTCTCCGGACGAGGAGTTGTCCCGCCGAGGCTTCTCCATGTACATGCCGGACGACGTCGAGAGCAGCCGACATTCGGACCGGTACGTCACCAGCCCATAAGCCTCCCCAAGAATCTAGAACTCTCGACCTATCAAATTATACTGAGTTAACTTAGAATAGCTATAACCTACGGAGCTAAGACGTGGACACTCACGATAGGGCTGCTCCACCAGTTCAAAGTCGCTCAGCGAGCTATGGAAAGAGCTATGCTCGGAGTTTTTTCTGAAGGATAAGATTCGTAACGAATATATCCGACAGAGAACCAAAGTTATTGACATAGCTCTAAGAATTGGCAAGCTGAAGCGGCAGTGGGCCGGCCATATCTCGCGAAAAACCGACGGCCGCTAGGGCAAACGTGTTCTTGAGTGGAGACCACGACTCGGTTAACGTAGTGTAGGACGCCCTCCGACCAGGTGGGATGATGACCTGCGAAAGACTGCAGGTAGATGCTGGATGCGTCAAGCTGAAGACAGGGCGCTATGGCGCTCATCATAACATCTCTCTATATTGCATTTCGAAGCTCAGTAAAATATTACTAGTTTTGTTTGTGATATGGGTCTTTTTGTGCCTGCATTAAGCTGTTTTTTTTATTACCTATGTATATTTTATGTCTGACAGGCGGATCTTTGTTGTCTGTTATCAGCGATAGTAAGGCACCGCATTGCAATATTCTTTGTCCACAAATTATCTGCGGATATCAAGTCCTAGATGAATTGATTGATTCAATCCTTTGATAAACAACCTATCCCCTAGCGTGATGGATTGTATTATAACACTGACAGCTCTAACTCGTGTCTTCCTCCAGGCAGACGGGTGGGCAGCTGGTAGAGGAGCTATCCCGCGAGCTGGACGCGCGCCAGCAGCGGCAGTCAGCGCCGCCCTTCCTGCTCCAAGCTATTGAAGAGAATAAACGCAAGAGCCGCACCAACACCAACCCTGTAGCCAACGCCAGCGGCCGCCAGAGTGATACCAACCCTAACTTCATCTATTAAAGTCTAGATCCAATTGTTTAAGAAAACCAGCGCAAGAGTCGCACGAACCTTGTCATTAAAGGCGGCGGTTGCCAGAGTGATACGAACCCTACCGTCATCTGATAGGGTCTAGATTCGAATGGGTTGCTACAGGCATGAGGCCCCGATTGAGCGAATAATAACTCTAACTTTATATGTATAGGTTGGTGCTAGATGTGGTGCTAGATTACTTATCGTTTTTGTCAGAATTTCTTCAATTAGGCACGGCTGTCCAATCTACCACTCTAGCTTGGGATGAGTTACTTTTATATCTTGCTGGATTTACAAGATAAAGTAACTGTACCTAAGGACGCTCGACGTACAAAGCTAAATGGCATCCAGACAACTGAAGACAGGTTAATCACCTTCTAAAAACATTTATCTTTCTCAGAAGTCTCAAGATGTCAGGCAGTTATTGTGATCGGCTGTACGCTAAAATGCTTTTACATTTTTCTCTTCTCTTAACTTCTTTACAGCTATGATATTGTTTCTTGAAATTTTCTTTACTCTCAATAATAAAATAATCCAATACAAAATAATGTCTGCGGACCCCTGTAAAGCTGTAAATTTTGACACCTTACCGCACACAAAACATGCGTGAACAATAAGGCAACTCAACGCCCTCAATTAAATCGCCTTCAACGATTTAGATTTGCATGCTCATTGCTGAAGAAGATTTAGAAGTGGTTACTTAACTTCGGCATCGCTCGGAGCAGTCGTGGATATTAGAAATTTCAATTTCCTACTTTCTCTCAAATCGTCCCCTAGGTAATCGCAATAGGACGCAATTGCCTTTACTCACGAGATGATTTTGATCACCTGAACGTTAAATTTAATCATTTAAAATAGATTCTATTTAGTTATATAATACGAGTGAAAATGCAGTTTCTTTTTCACTAGTTTTCTTGACGGAAAACTTGGCTGAAAAAGTTCTATATATTATGTTATGTATTGATTTATGTTACTATAAATACTTCTTATTATATTTAATGTAAATGTTGTATGATTAAATTGATAATAATTCGGAAAATTCAAAATTGCATGTGCAAAGATTTTAACAGGCGTATACATACACGATTAAATAAATAAATTCAGTAAAACTCATGACGTTTTTTAATTTATCAATTACATAATATTATGATAAATCTTTGTAGAAAACATAGCAGTAGGTATTATATACACCTCAATCTAATCTAACAATAAATAACTAAGAACACTTAAATCTGAATAACATCTTAAATTACAATCTCAGTAAATAATACGCTGCTTGATCCTCCTGATAAACGGTCTGCCAGTCCGGACCCTATAAGAGTACGTGGACCGCTTCCTGCACCTTCCTGGAATACACCTCGGCTTGGAGGCCTTCCTCGCCGGCTGAGCTTCCTTACCCCTTTGCTGCTTCTTCTTGTTCTCTTCTCTATACGTCAAGTACTTCGAATCTTCGTCGTCATCATTCCCTTTGTTGGCTTCGTGTGCGTCTAAGATATCTTGGATGCTTTTATACGCGTCTGTCTCTTCCGGGTTCGGACCGATCGCGTGTAACGGCTTAAACCCACCCAGGGTCAAAGGGTATTCTGATATTTTCTCCTTTTCTTTCCTTTCGAGACGTTTGAGATAGTTGTACGTTTCCGGATCACTGGTGAGACTGATTGGCTTGAAGTTGTTGTACCCTATGAAGCTGAATGCAGGTTTTTCTTTCTTAGGTTTTAGCGCATCGTGGGTGAGAAGCAAGTTAAACTTATCACCGGTGTTGTAAGAGTCATAATCGTTTTCGTCTTTGAAATTGAGGAGATATCGCTCTTTCTTTTCTGAAGCTTTTTCTTTGGTGTCAGGAAAGTCGATGGTTGGAGGCAGCGTGACTCCGTACAGGTCCTTATCTGACGTTCTTCCGTATACTTGCTCGAATATTTTGTAGTCATCGGTCCAGAATTGTTCAATTCCTGCAATTTTATAATTTTTTGTAAGTTATTATTCTAGGTAGGTCGTTTTTGGACTCGGTGCCTACAACTTAGTGTCAGAAATAATGTTTTATTTGGCCTCATCCTATTCCCTATCTTTACCATTCGCCAGTAGTAATATCCAGAATTTGGTCTATCTATCGCTGCGGACCGATCAGTAGTTGACAGGTTTATTTATAGTACCAGCGTTCTGTCTAATGGAGAAAACCTTGCCTGACTAACTTTCCTTAGGATCCAGTTAGGTATGTTAAATAACTTGCCCTGTACCTACGATGTTTGCCCTAAGTTTACCTTCCTCATAGATAAAGTTTTTAATAGTGAAATTAAATAGAATCGTCCCCGTCGACATTAGAAATTTACTAAGTAAGACAATTTAGCGAATTTGGCCGCATGTCATTTGAAATATATATACATATATATATATATTGCGACTGTTCCAGCTTGTATGTGATACAATCAATTTCGAGTAAAGGTAATGGTGTGACCTAGGAGTTATGGTAAGCTGCGACAGTCGGAAAGAAAATTATATCCCGTATACTCCTAATTCGTATTTGGTAACTAAACTATGCAAGCTTTATGTTAACAGTAGCGTGTGATGTTTGGGTCTGCGAAAGTGTAAACAAGCCAACTTTCGAACATGACTCCCAGAATTTTATGTCTTTTAAATCCATTCGCTCTAGTTTCCAAATGAGTGTAAGAGAAAATGTAATTTAATACAAAGGCTTTAAATGTTGATATACGAGTTTGTACTTCTGTCACAGTAGGTATTTTTGACGACTTCGAGTTCCGCCACAGACGCATTTACCCCACAACGATAAATATATTCTCTATATTAAAGTTTTCTAAGCAGTTTTGCACCTAAATATCATAAAAATATCTAAACATCTTCGTACCACATAAGAAAACATAAGGATTAGTAAAAAAGTGCGTGTGCGTTGAAGTCTTTTGTACGCCATAGCCCGTGTTATGAAGATCTACGTACAAATACTATGTGTTTCACTTAACTTTGGGATACTTATCAATGATGTTGAGCTATAATGTCCAGAGTATTAAATATAAAATATTAAAGAACAACGAAGTGGAAAGATTTGGGGGAGGCTTTTGCCCAGCAGTGGGACGAAACAGGCTAAATAAAAAAAAGTACAACGAAGTAAATAAGGTTCTTATGAACCATCTTCATTGAAGTCTAGCCAACTCACCAGATGTTTTAGTAACTCCACCGCCACCGTGAGCCGCCGCCAGCACACACACCACCAGCCACTGCATCTGTCAACACATCATCATTCACAACTACTATCTTTCCGGCTTTTGTAGATAACAAACTCTAGTTTCCTAATTCAACGAGTATTGGCGCTTTTACTGCCCAGCCTTTGCGGTACGATACGAAAAGGCGCGCCGCTGCCGCAACTTTTTACAAGCAGGAAAACGGATCTGGCTAATGGGCAATGAAAGTGTCAAGGTCTTAGGCTGTGAAGAAATAAGAAGGTTTATTATTGTTTTTGTAAATAATCATAAATGTAACATCACAGCAATTTACAGTTAAGTCATTATGCTCATAATAAACGAAAAAACACAGAAATAATAATAATATAAACAGGTAGGTGAAGTCACAGCTTCAGAACTTAACACCAACAGTTTCAAGATAAGTAGGTACGATTACATTTGGAACGAGCTTAGCTAAAGGTTGAAAGGCAAATGTCATCTAAGAACCCTTTCCTAGAGAGTGGGGCCACACATTGCTTTTCCGGAAGTGGCTGGTAGGTTATACCATGGGGTAACCATCTAGTCTTATGGAGTTAGGTATCTACAGGTTTTAAATAGGGAACGTAACTTGAACCTTGAATTAAATACTCGTACCTGTATTATAATTATAAGTGATCAAAAATGGTGTGTGTGGGTTTTAATCGGGATCATTACTAAATTGACAGATTAACATTATAAGAAAATATAACTTTTAATATAATAAGGAAGTTGGATATTCCCCACTTCCTACGTCTAGTTTATTTAAATTTACTGCAATAGGTAACTTTTTGAATACGTACATGTACCTACATATTAAGTTATTTATCAAAAGGTATGCGATAAATGCCCTAGAAATATTAATCAATATGTTGACTATAATCAATCCAATCATTCAGTAATAGGTTTAGGGGTGACTTTACTAGGTACCTCCCTCTCCATAAATGACCCCCATGCTTTTCAAACTTAGGTTCAAACACACAGCCAATTCCAAGTTTGGTTCACGCACAAATTAATTTGAATACGTACCAACTCAAACCATAATTTATCCTAATCCTACTAATATTATAAACGCAAAAGTTTGAGAGGATGTATGTAAGTAGGTATGTTTGTTGCTCTTTCACGCAAAAACTACTGAATGGATTTTGACGAAACTTCTCAAAAATATAGCTTACATATCAGAATAACACATAGGCTACAATTCATAAAGATATATTGTATATTATCCAAAATATCTTTCACCACGCGGGTGAAACCGCGGGGCGCAGCTACTGTTATATATTACTCGTAGCTCAATTTTAATATCGTTAGTAGATAACATAAAAATAAATACTTATATGAATGCCCTACCTCGTCTCACAATCCAATGCAGAATCCAGTTCACAACATCACCGCAGAATGGTCGAAAGTGCAATGAAAGTGAGATGCGCGCGTAGATCACATTTATAAGCTCGCCCAAGGAATCCGAGCCTGTCCCTGCGCCGCACCGGGTCTGCTGCGCTGAATCACCTTGACCATAATTTAGATAATAATCATTTCAAATAAAATACAGGTAAACGTAGTGAAGGACGCCCTCCTTCGAAGGTCGTCATCCCAAGAGACGACTCGACTCAAGACCTTCGAAAGACTGCAGGTAGATGCTGGATTGCTTGATGCGTCAAGCTGAAGACAGTGCGCTATGGCGCTCATTGTTGGAGGCATATGTCCAGCAGTGGAATATTCATAGGCTGATGATGATGACAGATAAAAAAGTTATAATGGTGGTGCTGAAATGTCTCTTGGGCGCAACCAGTTTATGAGAATACAGAATAACCGAAACCGGGTCTGGGTGTTTTCTATGTAGTATAATTAAATATATCTAGTATAATATCAATAAATTATATAGCTAGTAGGTAGGTAGTACCTTCCGCAAACAGGCTACTTTGATAAACCTGTGGGTATATGAGGACCGCTGTGGCGCGGTGGGCGAAGGTCCATCTGCGATGCAGGAGGTTGTTGGTTCGATTCCCGCCTTAGGACAATTGTATTGTATTATTTATATCATACAATACAATCTTACATCTTCCATCATGGCCTGTTGCAGCGTTGGATCGCGAGGAGTGGAAGGAGAAAAGGGAGGCCTTTGCCCAGCAGTGGGACAGTAATGGCTTAAAATAAATAATAATAATAATAATAAATTTATATCAGTCATCTAGTACCCATAACACAAGCTCGGCTTAGCTTGGGGTTAGATGTAATGTCGTGTAAATTGTGAGCATTTATTTATTTGAATGGTTTTAGTATCACCATCTTTTTCCTTCGAATTCGCAAGCGTTGATTGTCATTTCTAAGATCCCTGTATTCATTGAAACGATGTGTGTAGGAAGTAAATATTCAAGATAAGTTACTTAACTACCATGGAGTCAATGGTGGGAAAGGAAGTACCTACGGAAGACAGTTAAGTACCTACCTACCAGCATGAGATATTTACCTATCTTATTGTTCAGATTTCCCAGCTGCCAATAGTTCCACCTATTGTATCTATTCGCCTACCTAATTATAAATATTTCATTATTAAATCTGGAATGGAACCCGGAGAATCTCCGCTTCACATTTCACATCACACTAACATAATAAGTGCGAAATATTGGATTCTAGTTACCTCTTCAATAAAACTACTGATCGGATCGGTCTGAAATATTGCATAGATTCCTAGATCTGGAAATCCTGGAATAAACAAAGGTTAATTTTTATCCCGGGATAACACGTGCGATGCCGCGGGCATTTACTGGTTTTTCACAAGACGAGGCCCTAGAGCTTTTAGCGTAAAGACGGGTGCCTTTTTCGAAAGAGGGGTGCCTAATTATTTTCTACCAGCAGGTAGGTACCTAACTTTTAGGTTCCTCTCAGAGTTGTAAATTAGTGTAATTTTCAAACAAGAAAATGAGAATTCGCCCTATGAGATTTCTACTTCTCTGGTGACCAGCGCAAGGGAAAGTCAAGTTCAAACTCCTTGGATAAGCTGCCCGCCTGGTTTCCGATGACAGCCACACACATACCTACCTACTCATACTACCTAAACCAACACCTATTAGGTGTACCTAATTTTGACGACCTCTGTGGCGCGGTGGGCGAAGGTCCGTCTGCAACGTAGGAGCTTGCGGGTTCGATTCCCGCCTCGGGACAATTGTTTGTACGATCTGCAGACATTTGTTCAGGGTGTTCTGGAAATTCTGGTATATACGAATTTCAATTTCTGATTTAAACCTTATTCCATGGGAATAATGTCGTCATCGCTACGCTACCACTGCCCATAGTGTCCATTGCCCATGCCCAACCCACCCACGGAATCGCAGCTAACAGTCACAAGTATTCATAATTATTAACCCCTAATGCATTATACGAATTTTCGATCGGGATTCGGGAGAATATAATTGACATAAATATTTTGTAGGTACTTTGCTCCCGAACCATTTTTGCTAAATTGCCTGAACTACGAACGTTAATTGTGCAAGAAAGAACAAAGCGAGCAAAACAGAGTCTCATGCCTCATGTCTAGGTGGTAATGTGCTTCACGTACCTACGTTGTTGTTTGTAACTCGGCACAAACCTTCTTCTTACGTCCAAAATTTTTTTTTAATTGACATCTGGTCTGTCATACTAAAATGTATATGTCAATGTCAATTGTCATTTGTTAGAGTCAATAGAAAAAAAAAGTAAAATTTGCCTCAAGTGGTTTTCTTGCTCGTTTGCCTTTCATCCAAATCATCCATCAAATCCTGCTCTTTGAAGAAATACTTACAAAGAAACTCCTCATTCCATAGCGGTAATAAAGTTCACGTATTTCTTTAATCAAAATGGTGATCAGAGCAGTCTGCGTTCTGAAAGGCGATGTCAACGGCACGGTTTTCTTCGATCAGCGGGTAAGAATTTTACTAAATTTTTCGGATTACCTATTAGCTTGTACCTTCAAATCTATATTCAAGGTCTATCTGACCTTGAAATGAAACAAATTTATCACCTCTGATTAAGCCGCTACAGGTCTTATATTGCTTACCGACCTAGCTACATTAGACCTTGGATTAGGCTTCCGAGATTTCTAGAAGGTACCTGAGTAATTACTCAAGTACCTAATTATTAGATATAAAATCTTATTCTTATTATAGGTAAGTGCTTTGACTTAAATCTACAACCTAAAAGATATAAGGGTCACATTAATTAGAGACCCTTCTCTATGCAAAAGGGGTCAAAAGTAACTTCTACCTAAACGATCTTGTTACTACGTTCCCGGACACATACTGCCGGCACAGTCATTATTGAACTTGGTTAAAATAATGTGTCCTAACAAATGTTTAGCTTAATTTTATTCCTGTGTTCGTTTCAGGATGAGAAGTCTCCAGTGGTGCTTTCTGGAGAAGTCGCAGGACTGTCCAAGGTAAATCATTTTAAGACTGAGTTCGATAATATTAAAAACCATGTTTGCTCTAGTGATGGCATTATTTATCACTTACTACCTGAATTTTGATTGAATCTTCCTATAATTACAACAAGGTGTTAAAACTAGAGTCTCCTGTTTTCATAATTAGGTTGAACACTAACCTTATTTTAATTTATATTGATTAAAATTCTATTACATCATTATGTTGCTTACATACCTACAGACTGTTATATATTCTGTCTTGTTAATATTGCTAAGTCATTCTGACACTGATAGGTTGTTCATCATTTATTTTTAACATGTTCTTATTTCACATTGGTTAAGTACGGATTGTACTTACTTTTATTCTTCCAATGACTTTATTGTGCATTTGACTTATCATTTATGCACCTACCTCAATTGCAAGATAATACCTATATAACTTATTGTGAGAGGTGGTGAACGGGTGATGTAATATAAAATAATAAGTGGTGGCTTATCCATCAAACTTTTGTAAACAAGTATATAACATTAGCCTTTTGTCATCATCATCATCAGCCTATAGCAGTCCACAGCTGGACATAAGCCTCCCCCTATGAGCGCCATAACGCCCTGTCTTCAGCGTGCCGCATCCAGCATCTACCTGCAGTATTAACCTTTTGTGAAAATAAATAATTTATTTATATTGGTTTGTTCATGTCTAGGAACATTAAGCCATACCAGTATTCATATTCATTTATTACAAACAGCCAGCCAAATAGGCTATAACTTAGATTATCATTTAAAAATTCCTAGCTGTCACAAGTCAACAGAGTAATAGCATTTAGAAATAAAACTTTTGAGACTATAACGGTAATTAACAAAAAAGTCATTTCTAACAGGATATTTACCATGATTTGATTTTTTAGTTTTCCAATTTTTATTTTTTTGTGGTATCAATTATAGTAAAAGAGATAAAATGAGGGTACATTGGTATGTCTACCAATAAAAACTTGCTTGTAGTTCTTCCATGATCATAACACATTAAACTGTGCAAAAAGATTGGAAAACTCAAAAATCTAATCATGATAAATATCCTATTATAAATGATTTAGAAATAAGATATTCTTTAAGTTTACAACGGAGAACAGAATCCTATGTAAGATTTGTATTATGGAGTTAGGTATTGAGTAAGATCTAGTGAAATTTTGCATAGATGTACTTAGAATATCTACATTTTATCACATCAATCCTCTCTTAAAGAAAAAAGTTTTTTTTTCCATGGATAGTTTTTTCAAACAACGCCGCCGACTCGGACCTTCCTTGAGAATGGCTGGTAATGTGGCATATTGTAATTGCAGATATTTGTTTTGGGTGTTCTGGTCGTTTTCTATATATATACAATAAAAAATATCTATCTATGTAATGTATTCTATTATGTATATCAGTTATCTAGTGCCCACAACCTACGAATAAATAATAACCCACAACACAAGCTCTGCTTACCTTGGGGCAGTATCTAGCACCAAGGTAAGCAGAGCTTGTGTTGTTGCCGTGTAAATTGTCCAACATTATTTATTTATTGTTTGTTCAGGGCAAGCACGGCTTTCACATCCACGAGTTTGGAGACAACTCGAACGGCTGCGCGTCGGCCGGCGCGCACTACAACCCCAAGAAGCTGGACCACGGCTCGCCCGACTCAGACATCCGCCACGTCGGGGATCTCGGCAACATTGAGTCCGCAGGAGGTGTTACTAAGGTAAATCAAATTAAATATCTTCGTTAATACATTGAGTCCGCAGGAGATGTTACTAAGGAAAATCAAATATCTTCGTCGAGCCTTAAAAGTACCTAAAAGTAAAAATGTTATTTATTGACATAATAGTCAGTGTAACAGTTTGGTTTCCGAAAGGGCCTCTCAACTGAAAGTGCTATTCTGAGTCTCAAACACACTGTTCAATACTACACACAGAGGCGCACACCTGTGTATGCATGCTTCCTCGACCTTTCGAAGGCTTTTGACCTGGTGTCCTATGATGTATTATGGAGAAAGCTGGCAGAGACAGGTGTGCACGCACAGGTGCAGCGGCTTTTCCATTACTGGTATGCCAATCAGACAAACAATGTTAGATGGGCGGGTGAGTTCTCGGAGACCTACAGGTTGGAGTACGGCGTGAGACAAGGTGGGTTGAGCTCTCCAAAGCTCTTAAACCTGTACGTAAACGAGCTGATCGTGGAGCTCAGCAGTGCGCTTGTCGGCTGCTCGGTTGATAATGTGTCTATGAACAATATCAGCTACGCAGACGACATGGCACTGCTGTGTCCAACGATCAGCGCTCTCCGGAAGCTCTTGTCGATCTGTGAAGAGTACGCCAGTAAGCATGGACTCGTGTACAACTGTAAAAAGAGTGAATGCCTGGTATTCAGGGCCACAGGTAAGGTTCCAGAGTCTGTCCCATGCTTGAGACTAAAGGGTCTCGATCTAAATAGAGTTTATAAGTTCAAGTATCTGGGACATTTCCTTACCGACGACCTTGACGACCAGGTAGACATAGAACGTGAACGCAGGGCGTTGGCGGTCCGCAGTAATATGCTGGCACGAAGGTTCGCTCGTTGCATTAGGCAAGTGAAAATCACGCTATTCAAAGCCTACTGCCAATCGTTCTATACGGGCAGCCTTTGGGCTAGCTTTACTAAAAGAGCGCTCAGCTCTGCGTGTACAGTATAATAACGCCTTCAGGATGTTGCTGGGATTGCCCCGCTTCTGCAGTGCATCCTCCATGTTTGCTGAAGCCTAGGTTGATGGCTTTCACGCCATCCGCAAGAAAACAACCTCGCTGCTGCGCAGAACATGGGGCAGTACCAACTCCATCCTTTCGCAGGTTGTGTGCAGCAAATTTGCCTCGCCCATCATGCAGTCTTTCAACAGAGTCCTCACTCATTAGACTCCATGGGTTGCGTGGGAGTCTGTTGAATGACTGCTGCAAATAATAATTGTAACAATCTAATTTTAATTATGGTCTTATGCTTTCTTTCTTTAATTGTATTTTATTTTTGTAATTTTTAAATGTGTGGACAATTTATGTCTGAATAAAGAAACTTTTTTTTTATTTATAATACGAGTCAATAGGCTCCTCAACTAGTTAAAAACTACATATGTCGAGAATTGTAGGCTGGGGCTATAAGCGTATTATTGGGTATAGCAGTGTTTATTCAGTCTTTGAGTTTAAGTATAAGGTAAATCGGTCATCTGCTATACCCACATAATAAGCTCTGCTTACTTTTGGGACAGATTATGACCAGAATTGTGTATTATGTACTACCTAAGCATTGGTTTTTACCAGATACGTGTATCTGGCAGGAAAATAACAATGCTTGCTTCATTTACACCTCAAATAGACCTCGAAACCTGGGTTATGAAATGGCTTGAAGAAAGCTATGAGATAAAGTTAAGAGTAGATCAATAAGATTAATATAAAAATAAATACGTAGATTGTACTACAAGCTTATTTAAAAATAATACTTGTCTTGCAACTAGCGAGGTATACACGGCCTTATCGCCATCTCTTCCAGCAACATTTGGATGCACAGGACATGTACCAGCATGTTTCTCCTCATTCCAGGTTTGCATCCAAGACTGTCAGGTCACTCTATTAGGTCCGACCAGCATCGTTGGTCGTTCTCTGGTCGTTCATGCTGATCCTGACGACCTAGGTCTGGGCGGGCACCAGCTGAGCAAGACGACTGGCAATGCTGGCGCGCGCCTCGCTTGCGGGGTCATTGGCCTCGCCATGCCACGAGCATTGCGTAGCATGATTTAGATTACACAATATCTAAGGTTATGGCCTTAAATGTATGTCATATAAGCATGGCTTTTCGGGTAAATGTTTTTACACTCGCTACCACACTGATTGGGTATCAATAGGCCTCCTCTGTAATGCTTTATTTTGTCCGGTTCTTTGACACACTCGTTTTAGTTCCATTGTTGAATGGACATCCATTCCAACAGATGGAATTGGAATAAAAAAGCGATACCTACCATTAAATTGAAATTAAAAATGTTTTATTTCTTTAGGCTTACAAAATTGGCACTCAGACAAGTCAAATTGTATACTATAAATTATTATCAAATAAGATTATTTGACTGTTCACCTCAATTTTTGTCCAATAGTAGAACACTAAAAGAGAAGAAACCACTAGTACCTACATTCATACATATTATGTGTCTATTATACCTATGCGTGCTTGGGGCGCGGCCTAAGTGACGGCGCATCATTGAAGCAGATTGCGGAGCGTAGGATGACGTGTAAGGCTGTGGTAGTGCTTTCCCGCACGCTACAGTAAAGTTCAAACTTCAGTATTTGGTTCCCGCTAGCGCGATGCGCCAACACTCAGTTCTCGCACTAAGTTTCCTTTAAACAGTAAGCCTAATTCGTCCATTTACTTCCAGGTATGTATGCAAGACTCGCAGATCTCGCTGGTAGGCCCGAACAGCATCATCGGGCGGACCCTGACGCTGGCCTCCAAGGCTGACGACCTCGGCCGCGGCGGCCACGAGCTCAGCGCGATTTGCGGGAACACGGGCGATGTCATCGCTTGCGGCATCATAGGCATTGCCTTCTCACCACCGACGCCGAAGTCCTAAACACCATCTGACACCTAAACCATGACAATAGACTGGGCACGTCGTCCGTATAAAACGACTAGGCGAACATACGTTCGCGCAAACATAATGAGGACATCGCGACCTTCAACCATAGTCAGCGTAATGTTCAACCCTATTGTGATAATTTAACAAACGATTTACCTTAAAAAAATCCAACTTTAATAGACTTCAAGATATTGTTATGCAGATATTTTAAAAACTGGTATGGGTATACATAACATTTGGGATAGGGTGCAACAGTACTATAAAAGATATGCCCAGCATAATAACATTTTAAAAGAGCTGGGTGAAATATATTAGTAAGGCATTTATACTGAACAGTTATTTATAAATAAAAACTTTGTTTTAAGTTTATATTCCAGTGCCAGGCACTTTTGATACTATTGATACTTGTTCAATAAAACGGGAAAACGAAAGTATCTCTTTGATTTATGTAGTTAAACAAATGTTAGTTACTGAGTACATAGGTGGTAGATTTGCGTTTTAGTATTTAAAGTCTGTATTTTATGAGTCACGGCAAAATATGATGATATTTTTATCACAGGTAGGGTGACAACTGTACATTGTATTATGACATTAATATAACAGTTGGAGGCTCTGCCAACAGAGTTGAATCTATTAGGGGGCTGTAGCACTTGTAATTTTGTTTCCAGGTAAATATTCAAGATGAGCAGATCTCTCTGTCAGGTCCCCAGAGTATCATCGGCCGCACGCTGGTGGTCCACGCCGACCCCGACGACCTCGGGCTCGGTGGCCATGAACTCAGCAAGACCACGGGCAACGCTGGTGGACGCATCGCTTGCGGTGTTATTGGCATTGCCAAGTCTGTTTAAACCACATAACATCACAAACATCAGCAAAAACTTAACATAAGCACTTCTATGGAAATGCTTATCTTGCTGATCTGTCAAGTACGCCATCTAGTTTGGCTGGGGTAAAGTCTTTCTCTAATTGAAGAGAAAGCAGGGTTGCAATAAGTGTTAGATTTGTAAGTCTATTAGCTTGTTATATTCATTCCTATGACTTGCTGAACAAATATTATAAAATACAATCTTTTGTTTTTAGTTTGTTGTCTGGTGCAAGGCACCTTTATTTTTGTTTCAAATAAAAGGGGGAAAGAAATATTCTATCTTTAAATTGCATGAATAAATCCATTACCCTGATTTCCTTTTCCACTTTTCAAAAGTCTTGACAGGATTTTTAGGACCTTGAGAAAAACATGATTTACTTATGAATATTTTATTTGACCTATAGAATACACTGTTGCACCTTCAACTGTGAAAAATGCATTATATGATGAATCATGAGCTTGAAACATTTTTTGACTGCTCGAGTTCCACTGCCACAAACTATTTTCTTGACTTTGAACACTGATGGCTGCCCAGTAGTTAGGTAGTTCCCGAGATGTTGCATAGTCTGACAGATGTTTGCACACAGTTGTGACTAGAGATGGTGGGATGAAGCCTTTGACTATTAAAAGTGAAATTCTTGTAGTTTTCAGTGAGAACTCACTCTCTGGTTGGCAGTATGTGCTGATATATGGCTCCGGTTCATCTATATTTCCTTCAATAGCGAGCATCCCTATCCATTCTACCATCTCATCAATATCTACATCTTTTATTGAAGGCACTTCTCTGATATCAGGTGTTCGTTTCATAAACTCCAAGGCATGTATGGACACTTTAATGTTTTGATCACAGAAATACTTTGCTATAGATGATGGACAAACTGATTCTTCAATAGGCTCCCATATAAGAAAGAAATCAAAAAGTTCTAGTTTACTCAAGGCCTGATGCACTCTGCTGTACTGTTTCAGAGATTTCAGATCTATTTTCACTTCATAAAAGTTATGAGGACGTTTTACTCCCTGTAGTCCTAAGGTTTGATACACAAAGTCAGGAATATGGAGCGTGAGGAATCCGTCTGGGGTTATACAGGCACAGTTCTGCACCATACAGTTCCTCTCTGATGATAAACAGTAAACACTACCTGTCTTGATGAAGTTTTCTATAAAACTTGGTTTAATGAACTCTGTGAGAGAACAAGCTGAAAGTTTGTAATAGTCTGTATCTTCTGTGAGAACGTCTTCAATGGAACCAGGAGTTTGAGTTTCGTCAGGACACGTTATCACTAAACTGTGGTAAAAGCTGTTCATGGTTACGGATTTGTTTACATCCTCTAAACCCACGTTTTTTTTGTTGAAGCCCATTGTTTTTGGCGGCGGAAAATTCGCTATTTCAGGGCAAATCATAATAGATGCCTAGAGGGTTTGTCTGCTTGCGGCTAACTAAACAAAATCACATACCTAGCTCAGCTTCAATCAAAGTTGTAAGTTATCTTTTTTTATAGAACCCATGCATGCTTAACTAAATTGCTTTGCTTTTTAATAATTTTAAATTTGTAATGTTTTGATCGACGAAACGTAACCTTAAAATTTTGACACATTTAATTGACACAGAAGTTGAAATCACACGGTCGTCATCCATCACTTAAGAAGCGTGGACGGAGGAAATTAGCCTAGTTAGAAAAAAGACCCTAAGATAGCCGTGGCGGTCGCGCCCCGCACCGTAAGAGTTGACCTCCGGCTCCAACACAACCCATGAATGTCGTAAAATGCACCCAGTTTAATTTTAACACTCCTACTGCGATCACCATTATGCCTGCAACCAGGGGAGTGGTGGTTATGGCAAACCCCCCTTATTTGGAGGAGGCAGGTCCCGGTCCCATAGTGAATATATGTAAATGTACTGAGGAGAAAAGATGGCTGAGATAAAATAATAATGCTTTAATAGATAAACTCATTGTTTTTTTTTCTTAATTTTCATAAACAAGTTTTTAAATGCGCCTAAACAAAAACGTATCCCGAAGAATAACCAGTGCCCCAGTGGCGTAGCTATCGCAGGGCTGAGTGGTGCAGTGCACCAGGGCCCTGGAGCTCAGGGGGCCCTCTAACCTAAGCTTTGAAAAGATAGGGGTCAGCCAGCTCCCGAAGAAGATAAGCTAGGAAACCTAAAAAACTAGTTTTTTTGTTATGATTAAACGATAGAGAAAGTTACAAAAATTTCGGTGGCTCGCTCCGCTCGCCGTTATATCTTTTTCTGTTTTTAGTATTTCGAACATTTTTCTGTCGCCACAAAAATCTCAAAAATGTTGCGGTTATTTCCACTGGCCGTTGTCTTAGCTTCCTCTTCTTTTTGGCTAAACCAACCTTAACCGGCGGGGGATTTTTACCCCTATTTGACCTTACACCAACTCAAAAAACACCATACATTCATCGCCGATAACTTAGTGGTTTTCGGGGTTGGGGAATAACTCTCAACTTGATCGAAAACGAATAATAGAGGATGTTTTTCTAAACTAAGTTAATATTGACAAATGATGAGCTACGCTGTTCTGTGGTATTTTTGCACGATACGTGGTCCATTCGCCAACTTTGCAAAGAAATTATAACGAAATTTGGCGTGTTCGACTGTGCTACTACGGAAGTGTATACAGCAATGCTGCTGCTTAATACAATTCCTGTTACTTCCGCGGCAGCAGAAAGGTCTTTATTTCAGTAAAGTGAAGAATAAAAAAAATATTTAAGAAACAGCATTGGACAAGATCACCTCCGTCATTTATCGTGAACTAGCGGACCGTCCCGGCTTCGCACGGGTATTGGAATTTTGAAGGTAATTTTTTTACACCTTGGGTTACATTATTAAAGTTTTAGTAGGGTACCCTATTTTTTTTAATAAAATAATATGCCTATGTTCACCGGCGATAGTGTAGCTTCCCAACGGTGAAAGAATTTTTCAAATCGGTCCAGTAGTTTCGGAGCCTATTCAGTACAAACAAACAAACAAAAAATCTAACCTTTCCTCTTTATAATATTAGTATGGATATAGAAGTATAGATTTTGAAGGCATATAAGTTCAAGCTACGGGGAAAGAGTGGGTGCGGGCCTGATTCTTTCTCTATGCACCGGGGTCCTTGTCCACCTAGCTACGCCACTGAGAATAACATGTCATGAAACCGAACTACAAAATGAAAGGTTCGCTTAGGTACAAGGACAGAGTCCTACCGCTACAGCTCCGTCTACGTGCAAAATAATGATACCTACTGATTAAATCAGTATCAGTATTTCGAGTTCGACCAATAATATTGGTCTAACTCTGTTGAAATTTATCTGGCTAAGGTAGTAACATATCTTCAGCCGGCACAGCCAGGTACAGAGTTTTGACATCATCAACCACTTCCACGACTATGGCCTTGACAATAGGCGGCGCGATCTCTCGCATCACATCCTGCCAATTGCTATTAAGGAATTCTTCCACGGGGCCAGCTGGAATCAACAATGATTAGATGTTGTTATAGTTGTTCATTTTATAGTTTTCCAAAAAATCGAAACAGAGTTCCAAAGTTCCAAGCGGTTGGTCCGGTTTATGTGCTGTCCAGTATTTATTATAATAAAATAACCTACGTACTAGATTAAGTACCTATGTAGTTCTTATGTTTTGTACCTATTAAGATGTTAGGTAGGTACCGTCTAGCTCTGCTAAAGTACGTAAATTTCTGGTACCTACCATTTTTTCAGAGCAGGACACAACTGTTGTATAAAAAAATAAAACTCACCCAGAATTTTATTGCCATTGAAAAGGTTTTGGAAGTTGAAGTGCGCACCTCCCTTGGTCTGGTAGCTATGCTTCCAGGTCTTGATCCGCCAGTGCAGCTTGCCGTCGTCTCCCGGCCTGGTCTCCAACTCTGTAGAAGCCTTTATCACGATGTCACCTTTAAAAAAAACAGGAAATACTTGAAAAACTCAATAAGTAATCAAATCATGGTAAAATAAGTCCCGGTTTTATTGACTATTGAGTTCATAATCATGATATTCGTTTCAAAGCAAATAGGTACTTAAGTTACTTACAAAAAAAAGTAAACCTCACACAGGTAGGTACCTAAACATGAACTTCTGATGAATACCTAACTGTGGTTTCACATTTCCAAAGCTACAAAAACTTGGTAAGTTTTATCACTACATAGTATAAAGCAAAGTCGCTTCCCGCTGTCTGTCCCCATGTATGCTGATCTTTAAAACTACGAAACGGATTTTGATGAGGTTTTTTTTAATAGATAAAGTAATTCAAGAAGAAGGTTTATAAGCGGTGGGTGGGGCGCAGCTAGTGATAATATAATTTAAAAATTAAGCAACCACCCGCCAACCTACAACTATCAACTATCTGGATTGGCTGACGTTGAAGATGCAGTTATCAGTGTTGTAGATATTTTTGATCTACTCTCGGCCCAAAGTTATCGACATAGCTCTAAGAATAAGCAAGCTGAAGTGGCTATGGGCCGGCCATATCTCGCGAAGAACTGACTACCGCTTGGGTAGGTAACCGTGTTCTTGAGTGAAGACAACTCGGCAAACTTAGTGTAGGACGCCCTGCGAAAGACTGCAGGGAGATGCTGGATGCGTCAAGCTGAAGACAGGGCGCTGTGGCGCTCATTGGGGGAGGCCTATGTCCAGCAGTGGACTAACATAGTCTGATGATAATTATGATGACTCACGGATATCAATGACATGTTTCCCCTCCCCACGGATGGGCAGCACCAGGAGCCTGCCGTCCAGCTTGTAGTTCCCTTTCAGCTGGACTGTGCAGCGAAGCGTCAGGGATTGCTTCATCTTCGTCGCATCATGTCTGCGGGAAACAAAAAAACCTGCGTGATAGATAGATAGAATTTATTTTGTCTTAACAAAACAACAAACAAGATTTAAAATCCTAATACATAACCTATGTGACAATTAGCGGTCTAATAAGGTTTGTTTTTTTTGTTTGTTTGTTTGTATTGAATAGGCTCCGAAACTACTGGACTGATTTGAAAAATTCTTTCACCGTGGAAAGCTACACTATCCGCGGTGAACATAGATTATATTATATTTACAAAAAAATAAGGGATCCTTACTAAAACTCCAATAATGTAACCCAAGGTGTAAAATAATTACCTCAAAAATTCCAATACCTACCCGTGCGAAGTCGGGATTGTCCGCTAGTTTTCAATAATCCTGGACTTAATAATTTTAATCGTGACCACCTACTTTATAATGTATTGCAATTTAAGTAAAAAAATATGAGAAAGAACTCCTTTCAGCGTAATCCTATTGTTTAGTGTAATGCAAGAGGTACATTGTGCTATTATCTTGTTATGTATGTACCTATCATAAAAGGACTTAGCAAGTATTTTTTCAATGCGATTACAAATTAAATCGTGACTAATAATACTTATGCATGTTCTATGTTCATTAGGGTGTTTGTAGGTAAGGTCGTTGTAATTCCTATGTTTATCGATTTTGCATTTATTTTTATTGCAGGTAAAAAATGTTGTATAGATATATCAAATTTTTGCGCGAGCTTTATCATTATTTTGAACTTAAGAAAATCCACTTTTTTGTTTCACCTTAATCGCGTCTTTATTCCGATTTAGAATGCAATGGCGGGGGGGGTTAATCTATTAAGCTTCACTGAATAAGAGCCCCCCTATATAACTATATCGATATAGGTAGGTATGTAGTACCTACTGTGGGTCTCCCGCACTGATGTTCACAGTGACCAGCAGTTTCCCGCGAACATCAGTTGGTCATCGATTTTATTAATAAAACTCACTTAAGTGCTTCTACGACACAGTCCTTCAAGCCCCTGACCGTGGTATCAGAGAGTATGAGCTGCAGCCCTGCCGTGCCCCCCTTCACGGTCTTCAGAGTGATAGGATCCAATGGCTTGATGCCCAGCTGTGGGATGCCAGCAGCGAAGGTAGGCAGAGCCTTTGTGGCTGACTGCGTGGCACACGCACTGTCTTCTGACTTGCATGGTGTGATGATGAACGGCGCTGGAGGTGGAATAGCGTTATAGGTACTAGTGTTATTGTAAGCGTTTAAGAGGCCTCTGGAGGGACGAATTCTTCATACAAACGTTATACCAAAATGATTTTCAATTCAAGCATATTTCCACTATAATATTGTATTATTTGTATTTGAATAGTATTTATCTAGGTTCCTAAAAAGTTTTGTTTTCAAAATACTTACCTAAAATTAAATGAAAGCCAATCGCATTTTGCACATTTATATGCGAAAATTGACAATTTTTCTTCCTATTTGTTTCGTATTAAAAATAACAATATCTTACGTGTTATTTATTAAGGAACATAGCTTATATTGTCTAGTTACAGAATAACAATACTTTGTGAAGAATACAAAAAGTTTTCAGTCATAATTTTTGGTATTATGGAACAAACCAGATTTTGATTTTCGCATGGGGCGCGGCGCAAGGGTTAAACAGGGACAGCGATATTCGGAGCGATTTTTGCAAGCGAGGGTCGCCGGACCCTTAAGGTCCCACTTCAGGGCAAAGTTATTTTCAACATCAATTTAAGTTTAGGGTAAAGTTTCCAGGAAGCTGTCGTGGGAATCCCGGTAGCTTTGATATATACTAATATTATAAAGAGGAAATATTTGATTTTTTGTTTGTATTGAATAGGCTCCGAAACTACTGGACCGATTTGAAAAATTCTTTCACCGTTGGGAAGCTACACTATCCCCGGTGAACATAGGCTATATTATATTTTCAATAAAGTTAGGGATCCTTACTAAAACTCCAATAATCCACAAGGTGTAAAAAATCACATAATTACCAGTTAGTAGTAAAACCGCGGGGACCAGCTAGTATTATATAAATTAATAGTTTTCATCATTTTAATGAATACAGCCCAGAGGAAATCCACTGCTGGGTAAATAAAGGTCCCCTCTGTCTACTTAAGTAAAAGCCAGGAGGCCTGTAAAATAATTATGAATAATTTGATCAATATCAAATAATTAGAATTTATACTACGATAGTTTCCCGATCTTTCCTTTTCTATTTTCGTAAAGTACTTACAATTTTTTTTATGTCTAAATGTCTAATTACAAATGATGATCTACTTTTGTAATTTTTCCCGCCTGTTTTCATTATGTAGGTACTACCTAAAAAATAAAATACTATCCAGATTTCGAATTTAATGTCTAACAACCAAAATTATTTGAAAAAAATTTTATTCATCAGATAATTATATTTAAATTATAATTATCTGATTAACTTCCCAAATGAATAAGCTTAGCCTAACTGCAAGTTCAAGTTCGAGTTCATTTATTGGTAAAATAATTATTATGCGTCAAATAGGTATCCTTATTATACTTAAGTATAATTTGGTTCGTTCTGCCTAGCATTACCTGACGCCGTCTGCACCCCGAGCACCACCACCAAGAAACTCAGTAACCTTAACATCTTCACGTCACTCCGACAACTGGCTGCGAAGGTTGCTGCTCCTCCTTATATTATGGGTTTGTACCTAAGCATAGTTTTTCATCGCATATTTAATCCCTAGTCGCGTTTTGCCACGATCGTGTTGCGTTGCACTGCGTAATGTATTGTATTACAAGTATCTCAAACTGTTTCATTTCAAGTTGTTGTATCATAAACTCGTACCGTCTGCTATTTTTTAAAATATCATGTTCTTGCATTTCACACAGAGAAGACTACACTTTGGTGATCTTCGTTTGTATGGGGAGAAGATTTTTATGTATGATAATTTTATAAAATATAATAATATTATAAATTATTTATTAAAGTGCCACCGTCTATATTGTTCGTTCATGTCCAGTCCATCCCAAGGTTGCCTGGAAGAGATCGCTCTCAGCGATAAGGCCGCCCTTTATACCTTTATCCTAAGTTTTTATCTCTGTATTATTTTCTGTTTTGTGTGGTGTAATAAAGTGTTATCTATCTATCTAATAATCGGATGAAGCCATTTTTATTCTAAAAGTCCAGATGAATTAAATCGTAATTCAAAAAATAAGGAAATTAAACTAATAAGGACGGAAAAATGCAATCAGTCGAAATTCAGAAAAAGTATGTAGTAAGGTACCTAAAGTATTATGTAAGATAATAACTATGAGGCTTTTGTCCTTAATACGAGTAGAGATTTAGGTCGACACCTAGACTAGACTAACACAGAGGCTATAATCAATTCCTACTTAATCAGTTATACGCAGCTTCCCAATGGCACAGACTAATTCCTACGAAATTAAACCTCCTCCGATGAAAGAAGTGTTTGAGGCAGCCTACCAAAGATGAGGTGATGTTACGTCGACCATACCAACAAACCCTTACACGACTCCACCGTGACGTCACAATAGTAATAACAACCACATTCCTGAGATGACATAGAAACATACAAATCTCCCACATAGGCAAACAAACAGCTGGGTCCGCACGTGCAGTCAGTCAGTTTAATTGTTTCTTCTTAACAAGCTTCTAATTAAATCGAATATTGACTATACTAACATTATCTTCAAGACGTGTCTTTGCCTATACTTCTGCCATTACTTGATTATGAACCAAAGTCATTTTGGGAAGACGAGAACCACTAAGACCTTTTTAAGTTATATATGTATTATTAAACGGGTATTTATCGCGTGACGATGACCGTCTTTAAAGCTGTTGAAACGTCGAGAAAAATAGGAAAATAAACGAGATAAATACCCGTTATTAGTACTTATAATTATGTGTTCAACTATATATGCTAAGTCTTTACAGCCTAACGTCTATCAGTCAGGCCAGGAACGCATTCCTAATAAACTATGTAGTAGTTAGCCTCTAGCAATAATTGTTGTGACCGTTTTAGTTTCATTCTGCTGATTTCTTAGAAAGCCAACAAAGGAGGTTTGTTTCGAGTGGATCTGAAGCTACGACGGTTTAAATTTCCCTTGGAACCAAGTTGTAGAGAAATTCCTGCTGATCACTTAGATACCCCACATGATGGGTATATACCCCGGGAGACGGATATCTATATAGAGTGATAGATGGCATGAGGTGGGGGATTATTGGGGCTCCATGTGATAGATCTCATTCTACTGATTTCTTAAGAACCCCAACAGCGACGTCGACAGTTGAAAATTTAAATCAAATAAAACAACGTTTGTGTAAGTATCAATCACTATCACTACATACGAGTAGTAAACAAAGTCACTTCCCGCTCTCGGTATGTCCCTATGTATGCTTATCAACGGATTTTTTAGATGGAGTGATTCAAGAGGAAGGTTTATTAACTATTTGACACATAGATCTCCACGCGGGCGAAGCCGCGGGGCGCAGCAAGTAAAAAATAAAACAATTTATATTGACAACCATCGATTATGAAGACGAGCATGACATAAGAAAATCATTACTTATCTACTATTTTATAAAAGCACCATAAACCTCAGATAATCGTTCAAAAGTTAAAACATTCACAAATATTGGCAGGAGAATAAAATGTTGGTGCAGCGCGGGAACCTAAATAAATTTTGAGTTTCGTAGTAAGGCGAGAATATGAATGAAAATATAATAAAAAAATTGTGTAGGTGTAGTCTAGAGATCAGACTAGTCTATCCACTGCTGAACATAGGCTCCCGTAAACAGACTAGTCTATCCACTGCTGAACATAGGCTCCCCTAAACAGACTAGTCTATCCACTGCTGAACATAGGCTCCCCTAAACAGACTAGTCTATCCACTGCTGAACATAGGCTCCCGTAAACAGACTAGTCTATCCACTGCTGAACATAGGCTCCCGTAAACAGACTAGTCTATCCACTGCTGAACATAGGCTCCCGTAAACAGACTAGTCTATCCACTGCTGAACATAGGCTCCCGTAAACAGACTCGTCTATCCACTGCTGAACATAGGCTCCCCTAAACAGACTCGTCTATCCACTGCTGAACATAGGCTCCCCTAAACAGACTAGTCTATCCACTGCTGAACATAGGCTCCCCTAAACAGACTAGTCTATCCACTGCTGAACATAGGCTCCCCTAAACAGACTAGTCTATCCACTGCTGAACATAGGCTCCCCTAAACAGACTAGTCTATCCACTGCTGAACATAGGCTCCCCTAAACAGACTAGTCTATCCACTGCTGAACATAGGCTCCCGTAAACAGACTAGTCTATCCACTGCTGAACATAGGCTCCCGTAAACAGACTAGTCTATCCACTGCTGAACATAGGCTCCCCTAAACAGACTAGTCTATCCACTGCTGAACATAGGCTCCCCTAAACAGACTAGTCTATCCACTGCTGAACATAGGCTCCCGTAAACAGACTAGTCTATCCACTGCTGAACATAGGCTCCCCTAAACAGACTAGTCTATCCACTGCTGAACATAGGCTCCCCTAAACAGACTCGTCTATCCACTGCTGAACATAGGCTCCCCTAAACAGACTAGTCTATCCACTGCTGAACATAGGCTCCCCTAAACAGACTAGTCTATCCACTGCTGAACATAGGCTCCCGTAAACAGACTAGTCTATCCACTGCTGAACATAGGCTCCCCTAAACAGACTAGTCTATCCACTGCTGAACATAGGCTCCCCTAAACAGACTAGTCTATCCACTGCTGAACATAGGCTGCCGTAAACAGACTAGTCTATCCACTGCTGAACATAGGCTCCCCTAAACAGACTAGTCTATCCACTGCTGAACATAGGCTCCCCTAAACAGACTCGTCTATCCACTGCTGAACATAGGCTCCCCTAAACAGACTAGTCTATCCACTGCTGAACATAGGCTCCCGTAAACAGACTAGTCTATCCACTGCTGAACATAGGCTCCCCTAAACAGACTAGTCTATCCACTGCTGAACATAGGCTCCCGTAAACAGACTAGTCTATCCACTGCTGAACATAGGCTCCCCTAAACAGACTAGTCTATCCACTGCTGAACATAGGCTCCCCTAAACAGACTAGTCTATCCACTGCTGAACATAGGCTCCCGTAAACAGACTAGTCTATCCACTGCTGAACATAGGCTCCCCTAAACAGACTAGTCTATCCACTGCTGAACATAGGCTCCCCTAAACAGACTAGTCTATCCACTGCTGAACATAGGCTCCCCTAAACAGACTAGTCTATCCACTGCTGAACATAGGCTGCCGTAAACAGACTAGTCTATCCACTGCTGAACATAGGCTCCCCTAAACAGACTAGTCTATCCACTGCTGAACATAGGCTCCCCTAAACAGACTAGTCTATCCACTGCTGAACATAGGCTCCCCTAAACAGACTAGTCTATCCACTGCTGAACATAGGCTCCCCTAAACAGACTAGTCTATCCACTGCTGAACATAGGCTCCCCTAAACAGACTAGTCTATCCACTGCTGAACATAGGCTGCCGTAAACAGACTAGTCTATCCACTGCTGAACATAGGCTCCCCTAAACAGCGCCAAAGCGCACTTTCTTCAGCTTGACGCATTCAGCATCTTCCCGCAGTCATTTGTCATACCGCACCAGATGTAGTCCTACACTGCATATACTGAGTCGGGGTCTCCAGTTATGAACACACGTTTACCCCAGCTGTCGGTTCTTCGCTTTCTATTTCCTACAGCTATGTCGATAACGTAGGTGCTCTCTGACTGAATAAAATACCACATGTGTATTATTAATTGTATTGTATACATAATCTTCAAAAATGTATCACTTTCTATACTACGTACCTTCTAAATGCGTTTCAACAAAATATAAAAAGAAATCTTTCACCCAAAGCACAGCGTGAAACGGAACTCTAAACGAGCGTAGCTTTAAATATATTAAATTAAAAAAAAAAATTGCAGACACGCTCCGTTAGCGTACAAAATACTGATCATTGGTATATCTCTGTGTATCTGAGTAAGCTAAGCCATCAGTTCTTCAGCTGGTACGGCATGGTACAGAGCTTTGACGTCATTGACGACTGCCTCCACGATGGCCTTGACGATTGGCGGTGCGACCTCCTTCATCACATCCTGCCAGTTGCTGTTGAGGAACTCTTCTACTGGGGTAGCTGAAAGCAAAATGTTAGCATGTGTCATAACTGATATACCTAATACAATACATTACGTGGATAAATATTTTTTATTTACATACAAAACGACCAGAACACCCGAAACAAATATCTGCAAATCGTACACACAATTGTTCCGAGACGGGAATCGAACCCGCAACCTCCTACGTCGCAGGCGGACCTTCGCCCACCGCGCCAAAGAGGTCGTCAATATGAAATCTCAAATTATAAGAAACGTCGGTGGTGCGCCCGCCAGCTTTCTCATAGCACGATGTTTTTTGATGTATTGCTCTGAGAAAACGACAGGGATGGCTGCCGATAAAAAACGAAAAACAACCTGAAACTCACCGAGTATTTTATTTCCGTTGAAAAGATTTTCGAAATCGAAGTGCGCGCCTCCCCTGGTCTGGTAGGTATGCTTCCAGCTCTTGACTTTCCAGTGCACCTTGCCGTCTTCTCCCTGCGTGTTCTCCAAGTCCGTAGCTGCCTTTATAACGATGTCTCCTAAAAATTAAAACAAAACGTCAAGAAACATAACATGATTTACCTGTACTGGATTCTGTTAGCCTTTAGGCTCTGAATAAGTTACCAGAATGGAAAAATCGAGGACGCTTTCCACCAGGATCGGGCTCTATATAGAGGTAAAAGAGCTGATTGTACTTTGTACTTTAGGGGTTCATTTCAATGACTGGAGGCCTAACCTTTACTAGTTAATTGGACGCTTTACTAATTAATATAATTAATTAATTATGGACCTTTACTAATTAATTAGGACGCTTTCTAATTCATATGATTAATTAATTAGGAATCTTTAATAATTAATATGATTAATTGGAAGAAAAGCACAAATGATAGAGTTTATGTTCGAAGGACTGATTTATTTCCACTTACACTGATTACTATACAGGTCTGAACGAGAGGGGAGTTAAGACTGGCTTGACGCGTCATGCAAAAGTCTTGCGTCAACCAGATTTCCTATTTTTGACCGCCATACTACTGTATTTTATTTTAATTTGACTTGTCTATGTGCTTATTTTGTAAGCATACAAAATAAACGTTAATTTGATTGTGATCTACTCACGGATATCAATGATATGTTTTCCCTCCCCACGGATGGGCAGCACCAGGATCTGTCCGTCCAGCTTGTAGTTCCCTTTCAGCTGGACTGTGCAGCGGATCGTCAGGCCTTGCTTCATCTTCGTCAAATCATGTCTGCGGAGGAAAACATTCACTTTTAGGACGTGCTCAAATAACAAATATCATAGTGCTTTATTTCCTTTAGATACTACAGAACTCTTAGACACGTCACAAAATTCAAATTAAATAAGTAAAACTAGGATATAAAGAGATCACTTTAATCACTTCAATCTTTTTAAGGCCAAGTAAGAAGGTAACAACCTTTTGAGGGTCCGGCGACCCTCGCTTGCAAAAATCGCTCTGAATATCGCTGTCCCTGCTTAACTCGCCGCGCCACATGCGTGCGCGATAGCAATATTAGCCGTTCAAAATTTGGTTTGTTCCGTAATACCAAAAATTATGACTGAAAACTTTTTGTATTCTTCACAAAGTATTGTTATTCTGTAACTAGACAGTATAAGCTATTTTCCTTAATAAATAAAACGTAAGATATTGTTGTTTTTAATACGAAACAATAGCAAGAAAACTTGTCCATTTTGGCATAAAAATGTGCAAAATGAGATTGGCTTTCATTTCATTTTAGGTACGTTTGTTGAAAAATAAACTATTTAGGAACCTAGATAAATACTATTTTAATACAAATAATGCAATATTATAGTGGAAATATGCTTGAATTAGAAATAATTTTGGTATTACGTTTGTATGAAGAATTCGTCCCTCCGGAGGCCCCTTAAGGGACGACGGTTTAAAAGGTCGGACGGATCTAAAATACATTGCAAGAAAATATGGACCGATGAAGTTCGTGAAGTTTATGTACCACAAAAAGTAATGTCATAACATAACATGACTTAATCTGTGGTAATGTATTAAACAATCATGTTTACAAAAAATACAACGTAAAGTCCGAGTCGGACTCGCGCACCGAGGTTCCGTGTAGTTTTAAGACCTTATTTCTTCCCAAATTGAATGATTCACCGTGCATGATAAACGGCTGTAAAATTTGATAGCGTTGACTTAGAACTTTGATTTATATCACGGCTCCAAGAGGAGACTTCAGTATTGATGCTAATTTCAACACGATACCCTCCACGCGTTCTTTAGCAAAGGTGGTTAACAGACGGACAAACGGAGAGACATCTCTACCAGGCAACCATGAATAGATAGAATCCTTGCATTCTATAATAACTAAAGTATCTTTATTACTTCATTGCTTACATAACACTGTAAGTATTTGTACCGATCTAATCTAACTTAGACAGCAGGTAGATGCGTCAAGCCGAAGACAGGGCGCTATGGCGCTCATTGGGGAAGGCCTATGTCCAGCAGTAGACTAATATAGACTGATGATGATGAATCTAACTTAAAAAGTTACCAATCTAGAAAGAACGAACCCAACAATTGTTGCACCCTGGCAGGGTTTTATGCATTATGTACCCACTCAGATACTACGAACTATTTCCTGTACGCATAAAATCACAATTATGATATGATTATAAGTATTATACATATATATCTAAAATTAATTGTTTCAATATCGTAGGAAGAGTACCTAGTAAGTCCGCCGATCCGATCTAGCCGTTAAGGATTTGTCATAAGATCTAGGCAGATCTTTACTTACCTATATCTAACTCTACTTATTTACAAATCTATCAGACGGCAAGGCTCTATATAGCAAACACAAACATAGCATCTTTCCTACCTATCTAGGTAAATAAAGCGGGTAGGTACGTATGTAGCTACTACAGCGGAAAGCAACGAGTCGAGATAAAGTCCAAGGTTACAGGCTGGTGTAGTGAACCAACTATAATATTGTAACCTAAAGTTCTTGCACTTCGTTAAAAACTATTTACGACGCAGTGGGCGAAGGTCCGCCTGCGACACAGGTGGTTGCGGGTTTGATTCCTGCCTCGAACACTTGTGTGTACGATCTGCACACATTTGTAACCGGGTGTTCTGGTCCACCAGGACCAGAACACCCGGTTATCACCACCAGGTTATCCTGGTGGTTATCTATGTATAATAAAAATATATCTATGTAATGTTTTGTATTATGTATATCAGACATCTAGTTCCCATAACAAAAGCT
The DNA here is from genome assembly GCA_943735965.1 of Eupithecia abbreviata. NCBI lineage: Eukaryota > Metazoa > Arthropoda > Insecta > Lepidoptera > Geometridae > Eupithecia > Eupithecia abbreviata. Next base: position 12,807,995 of record OX030985.1, read on the forward strand.
CTGCTTGGAGCTAGATGACGTTGTGTGGATTGTTCAACATTATTTATTGATTATAATGCAAGCAAAATGATCACTAATCATTTTGTTTTCACTTTTTGAATAAATAATGTGCCCAGCCATTCAAGAGCAACGATAATTTGATTGTGTTTAAAGAATTACAAACGTAAAATAAAAAGTTTCTTTCTTCAGACATTGTCCATAAAGTAAGATCTGACTTCAAACTCCGTACTATTTATACTATTTCAAGTTTTTAGGGACAAATAATAATTCCTCAGGAATACACTGCTTATGACCTCGGGATTTTCCATGCTATAGCAGAAAAAAATTTAATTGGTTGATTTCGTCAAACAATTTGGCGAAGATATCGAATAAGATAAAAAACACCGCCGAATTAAGGAGTCTCTTTTTATTTTTTTGTCAGTAGAAAATAGGAGACGACGCTAGATTGAAGCAACATCGGAATCTATCAGTTACTCACTAAGAACTTCAAGTTGGACTCCAACCAGCTATTTTTTTTTTTGACATAATGAGAGAATACGTTCATTTCATACACAATCTGTCAGGCCAATTATTATCTATACTCCGATTTCAAATACAAGATATTTTTTGTCAACAAATACATTTATGAATGAAAGCTTAACAACAATTGAAAATAATAACAGAAAACAACGAGGTATCAGCAATGTAATCACGAAAAACTAAAACAAAAAACTTCAATAATGCATAATCTTGCAGTAAATGTTTAAATTTGAATTCGAAAACGAACCAGAGATCAATTAAATTATGAATGAAAACTTTCAAAACCGAACATTGTTTTGAGCTTCTGTGTTTTAATTCGATGATACCAATGCCGTTCTTAAAAAGAAGCAAATAAAAAAGAATTCTTTCGTTTAGTCAAAAAAAAAATGCGTAGATAATTTTCTCAAAGATTTTTCCTCCCTTTTAACTTGAACCTTGGGACTCGCGGATTTGACGAAAGAGGAAACTCAGAGTCAAGTGAGCTACTATAAAAGGGTAATAATGTAGATTAGCATCTTAATTGGATATCATGGTTGTTCAGGGGAAAAGATACTTACTCACGATATTAAATACCTAGATGTTATCTAATTATAAATAAATAAATAATGCTGGACAATTCACACAGCATTATCTAGCCCCGTGGTAAGCAGAGCTTGTGTTATGGGTACTAGATAACTGATATACATAATACAATACATTACATAGATAGATATTTTTTATTATACATAGAAAACGACCACCCGAAACAAATATCTGCAGATCGTACACACATTTGTTCCGAGGCGGGAATCGAACCCGCAACCTCCTGCGTCGCCGGCGGGCATTCGCCCACCGCGCCACATCGGTCGTCAATTGAAATATTTGTTTAATTCCTTAATGTGTACTTATATTATAACTAAGCTCTACTACATAACACTATTCTACACGTGTTTTGTCGATTTTTTTAAAGTATTATTGTGCCCTAAAAATAAAATTCTGACAAGTTTTATTTTTTTTATAATTTCATACAAAAGACATAAACGCGTTTACTGCACGTGTTACTGACTTTCCAAACCTTGTGCTGTCTATTACAAGTCCAAGGAAATATTGAATTTTATATACAGAGGACTTGAATTTTTACCACAGAATAGTCTATAGTTATATCGTAATAACTTATTTGATCAACCGTTATTAATATTTTAGGGTATGTAAAGTACATATACATATTTAATAACAAAGAAAATAACAATCGAATAATAGAAACCAATTAGAACTAGTATTTACAACTGAAACAATGGAGCTAGCGACAGACTGTTGCAAACAGTCTACAGGTAGCTCAACTGGTCCATATCAATACCAGTTGGCGCGCGTCCTTAAGACGCTGGCTGCATTGCCCCGCTGTATGACAATGCTGTCATGCGTCGCTTTAAAGCGAGGCCTTACCGAGGCGTATATACAATGAGGAACTATTTTCCGTAGTGAAATCAAAACAAAAAACTTAACTTATCACTATTTTTAGGGAAGCTTTCGATATTTCTATGATTGTATCGAGTGTATTTATAAAAACTTGCTGTAAGTTTTAAGCATATCAATAGCACACCACCTTTTCATTACGACCCTATTTTTAAAAAAAATTAAAGTTTAATTCTATTATAACTTCAAGAGTTTCAGGTAAATCACAGAAAAAAAGCAAAAAAAAATTTCAATGTATGATTTACTAATACGAGGTATCAACTATATTATATATATACTATACATATATACTAGCCTAGGCATGTTCGTAAGAAATTTCTATTCTATTCTAAATTAACTACAAAATATAAAATGAAACTCACTTAACTCCCTCCACGACACAGTCCTTCATGCCCCTGACCGTGGTATCAGTGAGGATCAGCTTCAACCCTGCCGTGTCACCCTTCACGGGCTTCAAGGCCAGAGGGTCCAGAGACTTGATGCCCAGCTCTGGGATGCCCGGAGCGAAGATGGGCACAGCCTTGATGGCAGATGCCATGACGCAGGCGTTGTCTTCAGACTTGCATGGTGTGATGAACGGCGCTGGAGGTGGAAGAGCATTTTAGTTGGGCTCCTTACATTAATGGAAGCCTTCTCTGCACTGTTGATGATGAGTTTGAGATGGAGTCACGTGACGACCCCCGTTATTGGGGTAGGAGAAAGAAGACTCAAGTAGTAGGAATGCTACTTGTTTCACTAATTTATTTTATTTTTATTGTTTTATATACTGATCGATAGATAGATAGATAGTTAACACATTTATATGTACTGTTTTTTCTTTCTTTTTAAATTTGTATAATTTTTCATTAGATATTGGTTATTTTTACATTAGATGAGTATTGACATTAGAAACATTAACTATTATAATAATTCCTAAGATTTTGCACACCTGAGTAGGTTATTTGTATCATGCATGACATATTTAAAATTAAGTTCTTTTATACATACATTCATGCAAATAAAGATTATGATATTATTGATAATATTTGATTATTAAGATATTCTGGAATCAAAAAACATTACAACGTAAACAAATTCAAAGATTTTTCAAACATGAAGAACTGACAAATTATTTAAATTGATAATTAAATAATTTGTTCCTTGGCTTTCTTCCTTTCACTATCATTTATTATCCCAAAACACTTAGTGGTAGTTAGTTACATATTAATTTATTTTTAGAATTTCCAAATGAAATATCAACAATCGAAATTTTCAATTCCTGATTCGTACACCAAATAGTAATTGAAATCCTAGCATTACCTGACGCCGACTGCGCCCCGAGCACCACCGCCAAGAAACTCAGTAACCTCAACATCTTCACGTCACTCCGACAACTGGCTGCGAAGGTTGCTGCTCCTCGTTATATGCCCCTCCGCCGTGACGTCACTACTCACAATACTACTTCATAACTACATGCCATACAAACTTTCAATTCATCTACGTACGAATATAAATAGCTGTATCCGCACGTGTAGTTTTTCACTTTAATTTATAATTAATTAATAAATAATGCTGGACATGGACAATCCACACAGCGTCATCTGGCCCTAACTTAGCAGAGCCTGAAACTGAAATACAGAATATATTAAAACTCATTAAGTACATAGATAGATATTTTTACTATACATCGAAAATAACCAGAACACCGGAACAAATATTTGCAGATTGTATAAACATTCCAAGGTCGGAATTGTACCCGCAACCTCCTGCGTCGCAGGCGGACCTTCGCCCGCCGCGCCACATCGTTCGTCAAATTTATAGGGAGCTTTTATTCAAATGTTTAATTGACTACAATTTCCTGAAGATGGTGTTAGCCTACACTTCTACCATTCTTAGTTTACGAATAAAAACTGAGAAACGAAGAAAATCTGAGCGCAGACAAGAAAACCAATAAAACCACGCAAACTGTTTGAATTTCCAAAAAACTAGGGGTCAAATAAGATTATATAATATAACTTTACGCGGATGAAACAAGTTACTATTATTATAATTGAAATATAAATTGCTGCCCCTACAGGGTACATGTACCTCTAAGCTAATAACACTTGAACTAAAATGTATGTGCATACACATACAATATAAATAAATAAATATAAGTCGCGACCTATAGATAGTAGACCAAAAAGGATAGTACTGCATATAAAAATGTTGGTAAAGTATACTGATGGTCCCTGAAGCAACGAGAAGCTACGTTTTATTTAGCCAAGTAGGTGTTACGTGAGTGAATCCACGTACAGGTACACACTACGCTAATACTGGGCTATTAGAAACTCTACTACTATTAGATACTGGGCTATTAGATACTGGGCTATTAGATACTGGGCTATTAGATACTGGGCTATTAGATACTGGGCTATTAGAAACTCTACTACTATTAGATACTGGGCTATTAGATACTGGGCTATTAGATACTGGGCTATTAGATACTGGGCTATTAGATACTGGGCTATTAGAAACTCTACTACTATTAGATACTGGGCTATTAGATACTGGGCTATTAGATACTGGGCTATTAGATACTGGGCTATTAGATACTGGGCTATTAGATACTGGGCTATTAGAAACTCTACTACTATTAGATACTGGGCTATTAGATACTGGGCTATTAGATACTGGGCTATTAGATACTGGGCTATTAGAAACTCTACTACTATTAGATACTGGGCTATTAGATACTGGGCTATTAGATACTGGGCTATTAGATACTGGGCTATTAGATACTGGGCTATTAGATACTGGGCTATTAGATACTGGGCTATTAGATACTGGGCTATTAGATACTGGGCTATTAGATACTGGGCTATTAGATTACTAACAAGCTATTATTTTGTAAAAAATGAATTCGAATTCCTAAAAATTAACACCGTTTTTCGGACAAATAATCATCCATTGAAAATCTTTTTTCCAGGACCATCTAGGGATCATTCTTAAAACGAAACCAAAATAATTATCAAAATCACTGACAATTTCGAACAATGTAAAAAACAATTGCATACCACACAAATACGCACACAGGGTGTCCTAGAGAAGGCATATTATGCAGGATGTTGAGTTTTTTCTTCTAGCGATAAACTGATATTATACCTATGTAAATTGTTGCTGTAAAAATGTAACGTGTACTTTGGGTAGGTACTTTCTTACATTACTTTATTATTGAATTACTATATAATAAAACTGTGAACAGAACCTGAGAAGAAAGATCATAAAGAAGAAAGAAAAATAAATAAATAAATTACAACTAACTACAAAGACCTAGAGAAGTGTTGGAAGTGTTGTTGTTGTTGTTCCTTGGCGCCTAGGAAAAGAAACGACATCAAAATCCGATCAGGTGGGGTAACGACCTGCGAAAGACTGCGGGCAGATGCTGGATGCGTCAAGCTGAAGACAGGGCGCTATGGTGCTCATTGGGGGATGCCTATGTCCAGCAGTGGACTGCTATAGGCTGATGATGATGATGACAAAGGTCTACTGTCTACGAACTCTGGACGGTGTTGTCGTCTTTGTGATACATCCGCCACATCGTCACATAACATGCGATTGTGGTCAAACGAAGGCCTATGTCCGTTAAATAAAAAGTTTTGTTATAACTGTGTTATTTTCCCCTCTTACTCGATTTAAGCAGTGTCGTCTAGATGAAAACAAATGACTCCTACGCTCTAAGAGATAAGTCTTGTGGTTTCCGTTGTTAGAATTCTGATGGTGATGATTCTTTGTTAATGGCAACTGTGTCAGGTCACTTTCCTGCCCGTGTCAAGTAATGGAAAATAATTGTATAATCGATGAGTTATTAAATTATGAAGATTGTTTAATATTTTCACCAGAGCCTAGTTCGTTATCCAGGGGCATCCACGTGCAGGTTAGGTTGCCTTGGGAGACGAGATGTTGGAGTCCCCCTTACACCCCATATGTCTTGTGGTGCCGTTGTAAGAATTCTGTTGGTGACGGTATAGCATTGTGTGACAGTGACGCACCGTTTGACTGTCACACAATAGCCAAGTTCCTTGGAACTCTTGGGACCTTTGACGCGAGGTTGACAATAATTATTGTAGAGTTGAATCCATTCTGAACCTTATAATTTAGTTTAATAGCCGTTTAACTTTATATTGTTCCAGATTAAACCACAGTACTGCCTAGAACGCACTCGATAAATGTTTATTGTTTACGGGTATGATTTTAATGGTGTGCACAGATTTTTTCATATGTAGTTTTTGTTTCATTTATTGATATTATATTAGAATACTCAAAAATTATTTATAAATAGACACTATACCAGGTATGATAAGTACGGCAAAGGCTTCGCCTAGGTTGGCCCATCGGGCACGATAACACTTTATTTGACCACCTAGCATCTAGCAGTACTACTAGCTGCGGCCCGCCGCCGCGCCCGGGCGCCGGCCCTTCGTGTCTCAAGGCAACGCTGGGCATTGAATGCGTTAATGGTTAGTTCATCATTATTATCATCAACCTATATTAGTCCACTGCTGGACGCAGGCCTCCCCCAATGAGCACCATAGCGCAATGTCTTCAGCTTGCCGCATCCAGCATCTGCCCGCAGACCTTCGCAGGTCGCCATCCCACCTGGCCGAAGGACGTACTACACGTTTGCCAAGTGGTAAGGTAAAAATCTTAAATTACTTAACATATTTATAAAACAAAGATCTGCTAACAATAGATAGTTATTGGTAGGTTCAGGCAAGGACCATGACCCAGGCTCTAGTAAACATAGGTGAGCAAAAAAAGTTTAGACGCCATTTCAGTAAGGTGAAATACCAGTATTTTTCCTTCCAAACATTTGTTTAAGAATGGCTAGCTTCCGCCCACGGCTTCGCATGCGTTGTGTCTATGGAAACGCTTTAAAGTCATTTCTATCCCACGGGATCTATTTCAAGGGATAAAATTTGATGATGTATTTGCAGCCTTATCCTTTCAGTGGTTTTCTCGTGAAGAAGTAACAAACATCCATCCATCTATACATCCAAACTTTCGCATTTATATTAGTGTGATGTCTGTAGAGCATTCTAAAGGTGCAGATCCACTGCAGACCCTTAATACTTTGAGTGCTGAAAACGCACGGTATAAGTTTTCTACAAGTGACTAATATGCGTAAATCCACACTAGCGCAGCGGCTGAGAAAATACAGATCTTTGTGACTCAGCAGAGCTGTAATATTTTTCAAACGAAACGCATTTGCGGCGCAACACAACCGCTGTGTAGAGCGGCAGAACGAATTTTTTAGGTAAAAAAAAAAGACCGCAGTCGTCGAAAAAAAACCGCAGTCAAAGTGTTAAACATGTGAAGCTACTTCGTTAGAGCCGCAGTTGAGCCTGGCCTTAACCCCGTGCAGTCGCCACGGTCAATAGCGCGGCGCTGCTTTATTTATTAATTTAAATGAATCAGATTTTCCTCAACTTGAACTTGCCCTTTGAGGAGCGCCGCCGCGCCGGGCCTACGCCGCGCCGCGGAAAATTTTATGATTTTGCAATAATAGCCTACCTACTGTTTACAAAAGTTAAGGTTAAAACAACTTGAAGGTAGGTAGGTACTTCCATAGATTCGTGTATAAAATACGAAATACGTAATTAAACAGGTAAAATCATTGTATGTACTCTGTTTGTACCAATTTTACTCATTATTAACTTACACTTTACTTTTTACTCTGTAACATAAAATAAGTATAAAATTTGACATTTCTAAGTCGCACCTCCGCCAAATTAGTGTTACAACTTGAAAAAATCGTTTTTTTAGTTAAATATACAGAAAGACTTGAAATTGTATGGTCTTTCTTATAAAAAATCGATATAGATGAAACTCCAAAAATCACCGCTTGGTGGAGATGTAACACTACACTATTAGGACATTTTAGCACCTCCGTGTTCTCAATCAGTGTGACAATTCACTTTGTTAAATGCGTGACAATTTATGTGCGCGCGTCCAGCGCATTTGCTTACATATGTAGTGTTACAAACTAATAAGTATCGGTGTCCTTGACGGTCAATGATATTTTTATACATAATTTTTTTGTATTATAGAGTTACAAGAACACTTATTACGGTTTAGTTGGAAAGTTTTGCGACAAAATATAGGTCTTCTTTATGAAAAAGAGTGTTTTATTTTAAATTGTATTAATGCTTTAGATGTTCTTACTATTACTTTTACAAAACCAAGTGTTTTATTTCTTTTATTGTTTAGCCAAAATATTTCAATTTGTAACGGTTCATTATAACAAACTGTGTAGCTTTTTTGTCATAAAACAATATTATTATTATGCATTTATGTGCTTTTAGGGTGTAGACAAAGCGAAACGACGCAACAGATCGTCGTAAAACAATCTTGGTATCGAGATCGCCGATTATTTTCGTTTTTGATAATAGGAGTGTGTGAGGGTAGTTCAGCAGAGGGCATTGCAGTTCACTTTGCTATTGAAAAATGCATAAAAATACACGCACCTACCTACGACAAACACAATTTACTTGCCCTTCCAGTGTGCGCAAATAATACGAACAGCATAATAAAAAACCTTTTACTTTGCATCCTTAAAAAAACTATACTCTGATATGCATTTGACCGGGGTAACATGAAAATAAAACAAGTTCTTATTGTGAAATTCATAACAGAAACATCTGGTGTTCTCTTTTAGAAAAACTCGTATGCAAATGAACGATTTTCCGAAGTAACAATCTGTCGAAAACAATCTTAACGTTCTACCCGAACTAAAATCTACCTATAAAATTCAGCTGCCACTAAGTGAACGCAAGAAAGCCGATTTAATGAGTTTTGTGCTAAGTAATTATGTGCCACATGTCAACGTACAATTCTTTAATCAATTGTAAGGAGATTAACTTTACCTAAACCTAATGTATCTATGATTGTAAATTATAAGCGTGATTTAGTTTCTGTATAGCAATTAATGCTTTAAATGCAGATTTTTAACACCCATACGGTGCCACTACACGCCATCGAGGAGGTAGTTTAATATAAAAAGCGATTACAAGCTGAAACTTAACGTAAGACTATCTTAACTGGTACTGATCATTGAGAAATAAAAAAATAAATAGTAATTGAACAGTATTTAAGTTTTCTATGGTCTATTTTTTATAATATTTTTGTTAAAGTATTTTTTTTTGAAAGTTATAAATAGAATAAAGATATTTCAAAAACAAATTTCAAAATAACAAGCCAGAATCTGATTATTTCTCATGAAAATAAACATCATTACAATTAAAAACTGTTATATTAGTTTACAAATGTGCAAAAAGCTATCTAAAATAGTGTTACAAATAGAAAATTTCAGGCGTTTTTTCAGGAAAATAGATAATCTGAATATGTAATTTGATAGTGTTTATTTTGAGCTTTTCAAATATATATAGTTTGTTATATAATTCAAATACAACAACATAGTTAAAGGCTATTTATCAAATCTGTGAGTTTATTTTCGCTCTCCTGAAAATTAAGGTTTTTCGAGTTGCAACACTAATTTAGCGGAGGTGCGAAGTGTACCAATGTTTCTTTATGGAATAAATAAATAAATACAATACAAAGGTATCTACTAGCATAATTGTTGCCATATCCTAATCCTCCAGGGTAGGTAGGTACATTCATATTAACATAACTCTAATATTTCCGTAAAAATAATATTCATTACGAATGACGACCGATGTGGCGCGGTGGACGAAGGTCCGCCTGCGACGCAGGAGGTTGCGGGTTCGATTCCCGCCTTGGAACAATTGTGTGCACGATCTGCAGATATTTGTTCCGGGTGTTCTGGTCGTTTTCTATGTATAATAAAAAATAACTATCTATGTAATATATTGTATTATGTATATCAGTTATCTAGTACCCATAACACAAGCTCTGCTTACCATGCATTATTTATTTATTTATTTAATGAATATATATAACTGATGATACTTCATTAATTTTTAAAATGAAACGACAAAACACAAATTTCGACGATGTAAATACTGCAATCTCAAAGGTAGTCCATTGGTTTAGTATTAATAATCTTTTGCTTAATGAAACCAAAACAAAATGTTTTAGATTTATTCTACCTAATGTAAAACAAGTTAAGGCCGATATAAACGTAAAAGGAGAAACGTTAGAAATTGTAGACCATACCGTATTTTTAGGAATTACCTTAGATAGTAAACTTCAATGGGGCCCACACATAGATAAGCTATCGAAGAGACTTAGTTCTGCAGCATATGCAGTTAAAAAAATCCGTCACCTTACAGACGTTGATACTTCTAGACTAGTCTATTTCAGCTACCTCCACAGTATTATGTCTTATGGCATACTACTGTGGGGGAACGCTGCAGATATAAACACCGTATTTGTGTTGCAGAAGAGGGCTGTTCGTGCGATCTATAATATGGATCCCAGAGAATCCCTACATGAAAAATTCAAAGAAATAAACATAATGACAGTACCGTGTATTATGAAAACTTGTTGTACACTCATAAAAATATCAATCGGTTCACTAAAAAAAGTGATATACACAATGTAAATACTAGAAATAAGAATAAACTCGCTGTGCCCACAACTAGGCTACACAAGATAAATGTATCTTTTAAAGGGCAATGTATACGCTTCTACAACAAAACTCCAAGTGAGTTGCAAAAATTATCAATAAATAAATTTATAAAAATTGTTAAACATATTCTTTGTATAAAAGCTTATTACAAAATATCAGATTGAAGATAAAAAAGGTTGGAACGAGTTTTGCTCCAACTCAAAATCTACCAACTTACAGATAAGCAAATCAAATGTACTAGACACATAAGTTCTGAATATACTAGTGGTTTCTTCTCACTTCTTCCACTGGTGGACAAAACATTGAAGTGAACTATAAAATATGACCTGTCTAAGTGCTTATTTGTAAGCTTAACGAAATAAATAAACATTTCATTTACAGAGCAGATCGCTTGATACTTGATAATGGACAAAAAACACTTGCACTTCCAAATTACGTTTTAAAACTATCTATATCTATGAAACATTCTAAGGAAAACTATAAAATCTACAAGACAAAATAAGGTAAGTACCTATACCTACTAGGATTGTCCAGCATTATTTACTGTGTATTTTTGTCATCGTTTGCTCTGGAAAAATACATACCTAGGTGTTGCATAACAAAGATAAAATTCAGTAATAAGGAAAATGGGTTTGAATTATTTACAAACTCGTTATTATTATACAGCGCCATCTAGCTCAGAACTCAACAACATCCAAAATCCATCTTTCTTTGAGCTACAGTCACTTCTATTATAGAAAGTGTAAAGTGCCTTCTAAGGAAACGATACTAATACTCAAACCCTGAACAAATAATCTGCAGTACATCCTACATATTAGTAAATATATGACGACCGATGTGGCGCGGTGGGCGAAGGTCCGCCTGCGACGCATGAGATAGCGGGTTCGATTCCCGCCTCGGAACAAATGTGTGTACGATCTGCAGATATTTGTTTCGGGTGTTCTGGTCTTTTTCTATGTATAATAAAAAAAATATCTATCTATGTAATGTATTGTATTATGTATATCAGTTATCTAGTACCCATAACACAAGCTCTGCTTACCATGGGGCTAGATAATGGTGTGTGAATTGTCCAGCATTATTTAAACAAATATTTATTTAAACAAAATATTTAAATATTATGGGTTTAGGCCGACAAACCTGACCTAGAATACAGCAGTATCTGTTGTTAAGTTATATTATTATAATAATTATATCCTTAGGTCTGGTTCTCATTATCGAATGAACACTTATGTAGAATAGGGTGATAATTATTTAAAAGTCACATATTTACCATGATTTGATTTTTGAGTTTTCTAATATTTCGGCACAGTTTCATGCGCCATGATCACTGAATAACTGAATAACTGCAGTTATCCGTTATAATAAGTAACTTTAGTGTTTATAACCACGATAGTTTCAAACGATAATCATTTAATTTGACAAAGGAGGTAAAACATCCCAAAGCTGTAGTGAACCCTAAGGTACCTTTTAGCTCCGTCTCGAACTGATACTTGATCAACTCAGTCTCAGACGACCTCGGCGGTGTCGTCTGAGACGCAGGAGACAGCGGGTAATTCCCGCCTCAAGACAAATGTTTGTTCGCTCTGGAGATGTTTCAATAAATATTGCCTCGGAACAATTGTGTGTACGATCTGCAGATATTTGTTCCGGGTGTTCTGGTCGTTATCTATGTATAATGAAAAATATCTAACTGTGTAATGTATTGTATTAAGTATATCAGTCTTCTAGTACCCTTAACACGAGCTCTGCTTACCTTGGGGCTAGATGATGCTGTGTGGATTGTCCAGCATTATTTATTTATTTATTAATATCTATGTATTTCAATTATCTAGTACCCATAGCACAAGCTCTGCTTACTTTGGTCCAGTATTATTATTTATCTACCATATTAATGATCTAGTGGAGACGTAGTAGCTTCAGGTAGAATATTATTTAGAATTTTAGGTAAAATTACAGATAGTAAGTAAATTAAAAAATAAAAAATATTAATCTTAAAACATTTGGTATAGGAAGCGTGATGTGCGCTAGATAAGTTTACCTACTTAAAGGAAGTAAATGATGAAGTAAATGTAAGAGCTAAGTAGCTTTGCATTATTCGAGTGGATTGTGTTTATTTTATCACCTATTGCTAACTTGAGGCTGTGGTTTCTTAGAACGAGTGCTGACGTCAGAGCACTGTGTGTGACCATTGTGTTTGCTTGCTTGGATGCTGGTGGCGTTTCACTGTCATATGCTAAAAATACAGAAAAATACCTACGCAGCATATTTCGGTGATTTGCCGGGTACTTTCAGTCCACTAGCCAAGACTTTAGGTAGATTAATAAAAGCTGCACTTGCCTTGGTAAATTTTAAGAAGCTAAACATTCGAAATGAACTTTTATAAAATATGCTTTGACAATGGTTTTCTGTTTTTCATGAGTTAAGAGAGCTCTAATCCAGAACAATCAAACAAATTATAATTTAAAACAATCAGTGTCTCCGAATAACTTAACAACCTAGTAATTTAATGGATGCCAGTCAAGTTTTTTTGCGAACATGTTAAAGTTCGCGGATTTTGTCAAGACTATCATAAATTTTTCATGACGTTAGTAAAAATGAGTAATATCATTAGCGTTCCGCGTATATGTACATTACAACGTTCCATACGAGTAGTTACCATTTATTTGTATACACATTATGTATCTACTTATTATTTTTATGCAATTTTATTTTTAAGGTAGGTTGTAATTCTAAGACTATATTGATTTAACTCGTTTCATCTACATATAACACCGTAGCTTTGTTACCTGTAATGGGAAAGAAGCTGCCTTCTGTAACACAGTTCTTAAACTTTTGAAATTATCATGCTTATTAACACTAAAGTCATTTAAAACGGGATATTTTCCATGATTTGATTTTTCAGTTTTCCAATATTTCGGTACAGTTTCTTCAGTTATTCCGTGATCATGGCGCATGAAACTGTGTCGACTTTAGACTTTAAACTACTGCAGAAGAGAGAGCTGCCGGGAACATTGTTCCATACTTGTACTTGTTGTTAAAAAAATAAACACTCACATCATCTACATGCATCTAGGCATACACAAAGAAAATATACCTTCTTTGAGCGCAGAAAGAGTTGCAAGCTTGGAAAATTCAAAAAGAGTTTCAGTTAGCTCAATTCAATCATTAAAATTAAAGAAATAAGTAAATATCCCGTTATTAAATACCTTTTGTAACTCAATTGTTTCATCCATCACGCGGCAGTCAGGCTCTAGTTCGATTTATTCAGCTTTTGCATTGATCAGTATCAGATCAGTATTCTGTGCACAGTGTACATTTTCTGCCGTTTAGCTAATCTGTCAAATCCAAGAATCTGCCTAATTCACGATCTGTCGAGCAGCGAATCTGCCGAATTACGAATTTGTCTAATCTAGAATCTGTCCTATACCGAACAAAGGAAAAAAAGCGAGAGAAGTAATCAACATTTTACATGAAATCCATGGCGCATGGCGCAGTAATTAAACGAGTTCTAATACAGGTAGCACTTAGTCTAGCCTACAGGTAGAGTTCATCATCCATCGGTCAATTGCTGACGCTCTGCTCTAGTCCAGAACCTTGACCATGCTTACCTCTGATGTAGGCATAACAACATAAGTATGTAGACTAATAGCACACATAAACACGCCTTCTATTCCGCGGTATTTCAGGAAATAATACACCTGAAATTACCGTAATTATTAATGGGTATATCTCCGGAACACTTTAATCACATAAGTTATTGTCACGGTCTTCTAAAAAATTCGCAAACTCGTACTAGTCACACCGTAATTCACGAAAATGACTTCTCTAGGATTGGTTAATGAGGTAAATTTACTTCGAGTCTGGCAAAAACTTCACACATGTGTAGAGTCGAGAAAATTTGACATTATTTGAATCACAGTACAGCACATGCTTCTGTCTCCATAGGTTTTAAAATGTTATTTGGCATATGTATTTGTAAAACTCTAAAGTTTGTGATATGGGTTTTTGCCTAAAATAAACTAATTTCATTTTATTATTTATTCATAAGCGCATTTTATATAAGATTCATAAAAACGTCCTTTGCACGCCTCAACGATCGGCACTAATAAAGTCTCTAACAAAGAAATTACATCGGCAACCCAGATAGGGTAAACCATTTGCTTGAAAGATTACTTCACTATCGCTACATAGTATAAAACAAAGTCGCTGTCTGTCTGTCCCTATGTAAGCTTAAATCTTTAAAACTACGCAAGGGATTTAGATGCGGTTTTTTTATAGATAGAGTGATTCAAGGTTTATAAACTACTTGAAACATAAATTTCCACGAGGGCGAAGCCGCGGGGCGCAGCTAGTAGATAATAATTTTAGTAACAAAAACGTAATATTTGTTTGTATCATTAATCTTCACGCACAAAGCCTTTGTGACATCCGAAACATTTTCATTAATTGGGTAATAATAATAAGTGCGCTAGACAACCTCTTACCTTAACGCTTACGTTCAAGCTAATTCGCTATTAATTGATATCGTAATAATGCTCTCTTTAAAAGTCTACCATGGACCTAACAAGGTACATAGGTACTGCCTAGCTAGAAAATAAGTTACAATACAATACACAAATACTTTATTTTACAGATCATTACAAAAGACATTACAAACTATAAGTACAATGGGCGGTGTTATCGCTTAGAAGCGATATCTTCCAAGCAACCTTTAATAATAAGTTCTACTTAATTCTATGACGTATTATTACAATTATTAAATTATGTATCATTATTCTCTGCGTGTACTCAACGTTTCTTTTCAAAAGCAAAAGGTTGTGAATTAGGCGTCCGTTTTTGCTGTTTCTATTTTAAAATGTAGGTTTTTGTAAGTAGGTAACTTTAAAGGAACTCTATTGTTTGTCAAAACTATAAACAAAATAATATCTTTTCTTAACTCATTACGAGCTTAGGTATAGGTAGGTGCACTTTATATTTGTCACACTACGATAGTTTTACTATGGGTGGTGTTCTTCCAAAGATAATCGGATAATTAGCAGTTTGGTTGGTTAAATTTGACATGTATGAAAATTTCTATCCAAAACGCCAATTAACCTGCAATTTTCCGATTCCCGTTTTGAAGAACACGAAACAAGGTGCCTCGTAAGTATAGGAACCGACTTTTGTATGAGGGAGAGGGGAGATTAAGTAAAATACACATAAAACATTAAAATCTTTAATATTTATGTTTGTCAGTCGCTCTTATCTTATTATATATACTTATTATTTATTTACAACTTTAAAAAAATTCACAAACACAATCTAAGTTTTTATAAGTTACCAGAAGATAACATTCCTTCTCATGACCAATAGAGTATACAGAGGTCAGTAAACTTTATAAAAATTCATAATGGATTGGAAATATGTTGGTATTTACATTTTCGTTTGAACTAGGTACCTGCTAATATTAAACAATGGAACTTGTCGTTAACTTCCCGTTTCCGTCGGCAGTCCAACATTTTTTGTATAGAAAGCCATTTTACTCATGTAAAAATAAAATGGAAAATATTTTTGTAAACATGTCACATTACAATAACTTTATTTTAACACTTTGACTGCTGAAATCACACGGTATGTGTTTTCTACAAGTGACTAATATACGTAAATCCTCACTAGCGCAGCGGCTGAGAAAATACAGATCTGTGTGACTCAGCACAGCCGTAATATTTTTCGAACGAAACGCATGTGCGGCGCAACACAACCGCTGTGTAGAGCGGCAGCACGAATTTTTTAGGTTAAAAAAAAGATCGCAGTCGTCGAAAAAAAACCGCAGTCAAAGTGTTAAGTAACGTAGGAAGTTGATTGCTATTGGTGATACGTCAAACAACTCATGGCCTCGAAATTGCGGTACACTAACCAATAATAAATATTTTGTCAGTAGATTTTAGTAAACTCATAAGGAAGAAGTCTCTCGTTAAGGGATGAAACTTTGCTAATCTTCCAATACAAACCAGGTTTGTAGTTAACTCACACATTAATTTGCGATTGTTTTATTGGATTAAATACGTATTCGTATCCAATACAATTATTATTTAATTTAACTACTTATTTCAAAATGACATTCCTATATTAATTAATTTTATAAATATGATTGTTTAGAATTTAGCTAACATCTAACAAGAACCCAAAAATTGTTGTGCCCTGACAGGGTGTTTATGCATTGTGTACCTACCCACTAAGAAACTAACTGTATGCATGAAATCACAATAAATGAATGAATATAACTCATAAAAAATGATGGGGTAAGTTGTACCTTAGTTAAAAACTCATACATAAACAATGATGGGGTAAGTTCAATGAGATTTAAAAAAATCATTGATTAAGTTATACCTAAGTTAAAGCTCTAGCTCCGAAACCGGGACGTGGTCGAAGAACTTCTGGACTTCCTTGACGATGTTCGAAACGATGGCCTTCACGATCGGCGGAGCCACCTCCTGGAAGATCTCCCGCCAGTTGCTGTTCGCGAACGCGTGTATGGTGTCCGCTGGAAGGAGACAATTTAATAGAATAAAAAAAAACTTCAACCGTCAGGATTGACTGTGGGTAGAAGCATGTCTTGGGTTATATATCTGTATACATACTATATGCAATTAGGACCAGCGTTGGTTGTAACATGCTTACAACTAACTCATGCTAAGACAGAAACCGTTTTGTGACGCAATTACAAAAATCTGTTTTGTGTTTTATTTTTAATCATATTTGCTTTATTTTTTGTTTATTGAGTTGCAAATAACATATTATACTGACTGGGGACAATTGTGTGTACGATCTCCAGACATTAGTTCCGGGTGTTCTGGTTGTTATCCATGTATAATAAAAAAATATCTATCTATGTAATGAATCGTATTAAGTATGTACATAATTATATCAGTCATCTGCATTATTTATTATTATTTATGAATCCAGTCGATCCCATGATCAGTACTCACAGAGCTGCTTGTTCCCGTTGAAGAGGTTCTCGAACTGGTACTGCGCACCGGTGAGCACCTCCGCCGAGTGCTTGTATGAGGGCAGGTGCCAGTACACCTGCCCGTCGCGGGACTTCTCCTCGATCTGGAACATTATCTTCACCAGGATGTCACCTGCAATGAAAATAAACAAGCAAATTTTACAAAAATCCACGATTGTCAATTTGCAAAGACATGTGTTATATTGAAAGGTGGCGCTGGAGGGCCACCTTACAATATAACACATGTCTTTGGCAAATAAAAAAATATTAATCTTTATTTGAGTGCAAATTGACAATCGTGGATCAAAAAAAAATACAAACCAAATGCAGCCAAAAACAAAACATTGAGAAGAGGGGGAAAAGATATTCCCACAAAACACAAGGACCGAGGGGTAGTCACCCCTCGAGTTGACGCCGGGGTAATGAGGCCAAGCCTCGAGGCTCACTCTGTGCCCCCACCAGGGCCGGAAAGAAATTTATTGATATATTTTAAGGTAACCTATTCGCCTGTAACACAGCTACATTGTAGCTACCACAGGAGACAGGGCTCCAACTCCATTATACTACTTGAAATAAACGTTTTGTATTTTTGTAACAACGTATGTACATTTTGTGGATGATGCTTGACCGTTAGTCGTTAGGCAAAAATATTAAAAATAAAAATACTAAAATTTATCCTTTAATTAAATTAAAATTAGATTGTTGCAATATTATTTGCAGCAATCATTCAACAGACTCCCACCCGACCCAAGGAGTCTAAAGAGCGAGGACTCTGTTGAAAGACTGCATGATACATAAAAGGGAGCTGCATATGACTCACGGATCTTGATCTTGTATCTGCCCTTGCCCTCGACTGGCAGGATGAGCAGCTTGCCCCCGAGGGTGTAGTCTCCGGCCAGCAGCACGGAGCAGCGCAGGTCCATGAAGGTCTGGTGGCCCTTGCGTCTGGAACATTTATTTTGAGATTGGTCCATAATAATGCAAATACAAATTAATAAAATGTCACAATAAACAAATCACACAATACAATCAAATTAAACTAAATATAACTAGAATCAGATGACTTAGGGAAATTCAAAAAGTAATAATAATAAAATACAAATTGAAAACTTACTAACCTAATGGACATTTAGATCGATGTAGACCCCTGACATAGATAGAGATATTTGTCAGTTTGTCCTGCAGGTGTGCTGTAGCTATATATACCCGAAAATAAGTAGTTACCTACGATTTATTAAC
The DNA here is from genome assembly GCA_943735965.1 of Eupithecia abbreviata. Lineage (NCBI taxonomy): Eukaryota > Metazoa > Arthropoda > Insecta > Lepidoptera > Geometridae > Eupithecia > Eupithecia abbreviata. The sequence continues at coordinate 12,826,765 of OX030985.1, forward strand.
TGGCCAATTTTGAGTCAATACCATTTGGACTTGGAGGTATATAACTTCTACTAATACATACTATTAAGTTCAGTCTAAAAATAACGGAGACTTTTCCTCGTTAGCTCGTTTTTACCAATATTTAGATTTTTTATTATTATTAGATATTTTCATTTAGGTACTTACTAACAATTCATGTTCAAGATTGATAGCCTTATCTTATGTCTAAGTTTATTATCATGTTTGTAATGTAGTTTTTTAGTGTATTGGTTTTCTTTTGTTACCAATTATTTATTAAAGTGCCACCGTCTATATTGTTCGTGTCCAGTCCATCCCAATGTTGCCTGGAAGAGATCGTTCTCAGCGATAAGGCCGCCCTTTATACCTTTATTCTAAGTTTCTATCTCTGTATTGTTTTCTGTTTTGTCTGGGGAAATAAAGTGTTATCTCTCTATCTATTCATTGAAAATATAAATATTTGCTGTACCATCCGGCACGGTAACTCTTCTTACATTAAATGACGGCTGTGTGTCCGTGATGGTATCGTGTAGTACAATCAACCGCGACATACGAGTTCCAGCCCGAAGAAACACTTATCATTGGCTCATCATTGGGTTGAACATTACAAAACAAACTTTAATATCACCGATAATTTAAGTAGGTACTTACAATTCATATCTGAGTCCTAGTTTTCCTAGCTAATATTTTTTCTAGACCCGTCAATACTCACTTAAGGTTCTCCACAACGCAGTTCCTCAGCCCCTTCACGACCGTGTTCCTAAAGTCCATCTCCAACCCAGCCTGGCTGGCCACCACCCGCTCCATCAGCATGGGATCCATGGTACTGACTCCGAACGCGGGTATACCAGCCGCCAGCACTGGCAGGGCGGCTTGCGTGGAGGCCTTCAAGCAGGCGGTGTCGCTGGCGCGGCATGCTGTGATGAAGGGAGCTGCAAACAAAAATTAATAATAATAAATAAATAAATAATTTATAAAACATCGCTCCGTGGTTTCACCCGTGTGGTGATAGATAGTTTGGATAATATACAGTACTGTTCGAATTAATGTGAACAGAACATAATTTTAACAATTTCTCAGTTTTCGCGGTTGGTAACTCGTTTATTTAATAAATAACCGCATTTCTTTTTACTACTTGATCCGTCAGTGAGTTACATGAGGCACAGACATAGGCGTGTGTTGAATTCTTTTAATTAAAGATTTTTTTGTGAATTGTGCATTTAAGCGGAATTTGAAGCTTTATTTGCTTATTTTTTTTGAAGACGGATATTAGTCCAAAAACGCTGACTTGTTTGATTGTTACTTTGGGTGAACACACGTCAATGACGCAAAGAGACATTGCCAAGGAGTGTGGTGTGAGTTTAGGAGTCGTAACAAGATTTTGTAGCAAAAAAAGAACACTGGGACGATTGATGTGCAAAGAACAGGAAAATGTGGAAGGAAGAGAAACACTCAGCAAGAGATGAAGCATTTTTAATACGAGAAAGTAAATTAAACCCTAGAAAAACAAGCCAAGAACTTCAGCAAGACTTGGCTCATGCTGGAGTTATTGTTCACGACTCCACCGTACGCAAAAGACTCATTGAAGGCGGCAGGAAAACAATCAGACCTAAAAAAAACAGTTATTGACTGCTGTTATGATGAAAAACATATGACTGGGCAAAAAAATTTAAGTGTTGGACCGTTGGAGATTGGAGAAGCGTGCTGTTTTCAGATGAGAGCCATTTTTTAGTACAAGAAAACGATCTCGTTTTGTCAGAAAAAGTGACAACGAAAAACTTACAGCAGCTCATATTGACCAAAAAGTAAAACACCCTTAAAAGAAGATGTTTTGGGGCTGTACCTCTATCTTTATGAATTGTAGCCTATGTATTATTCGGATATGTAAGCTATATTATTGTAAAGTTTCATCATAATCCATTCAGTAGTTTTTGCGTGAAAGAGCAACAAACATATTTACATACATCCTCACAAACTTTCGCGTTTATAATATTAGTAGGACAGGATAGGACTGATCCTTTTGTGTCACTAATTACCTTCATCATAAACTCCTTTGTTTTCCGTTTGTTTATTCTATGCCTGTATTTGGTACCTGTGTTTAATAAAAGTTTTTTCTATTATATTCTATTCCATAAGTAGCTTAGCTAGTCCACTAGTCGTTCCGGGATAAAAATACCCTGTGAAATGATCGACCTACTTAATTGTTGAAATACCATTTGAAACAACATTGAAATACTGACTCAAAATTGTGTAGTTGTGAGTTTGACCTGGGTAGGTACTTTATATTCCGCCACTATTGTAATAACTGTTTGTGAAGAGATTATAAAAACACAAGTATTGATTAGGTTATCATTCCATAGGGGATTGTCGGACATGCGATCATGCCTCCATTTTGATTGAGCTCTTCTTTTTGTTTATGATTTTCTTTGTTTAATTTTCTGTAGCGCTGTAGTCGGTATAACAAAGCCAAATTTAGATAAATTTAATGAAGTCTGCAGGTAGATGCGGCGAGCTGAAGACAGGGCGCTATGGCGCTCATTGGGAGAGGCCTATGTCCAGCAGTGAACTGCTGATGATGATGATGAATGAAGTTTGTAATCTGGTTTGCAGTGCAGTCTCTCTGTCCCATCTATTCACACCAATATAACACAAGTTGAAAAATGAGGATAAACCATTTACTTTGTTTGAAATTCATTCCTTTATCTTCAATAATATACACAATGTGTGCTGTTTGTCTGTCAGTGCATTCTACCCTAGAGAAGTCTCCGTGCGTGGCCTACCAGGAGACAATGAATCTCACAACACTAATCATTAATAACGCAGTGAAGGCCGTGTTTGTTTTCGTTATGAAGCCGTGACCCAGATCACAACAGAATGTGATGCTCTAATCAGAATCACAAACTCAATGCTCGTTTACTTCCGTTCAATATGACACAGATTGTTGGTATGCGGTAACCCAACAGTATACTAACTCATGATTATTTTAATTAATAATCATGAGTTAGTATACTGTATTAGGCAGGCCCTACAGTATACTAACTCATGATTATTAATTAAAATAATCATGAGTTAGTATACTGTAGGGCCTGCCTAATGGCAGGCAGCATTTATTATTTGTATCTAATGATCGGTGCAATATTTTAACGGATCTATAAGTGATGGGCATAGTGAGTGAGTAGTTGAATTTCTGTTCAACTTGAGAGTAATTATTACGTCTTATTCACTTATTATAGTAAAGTAAAGCAAAATGATTTTTATTTTGTCAGAACAGAAACTCTTATAAATTAAACTTAGATTAACAGAAGACAGAAACTGACAAAATCGGTCTCCACTCAGCATGTGCTATGGTAGAGCAGATCGTACCATAGCGCTGGTCTTCCGAGGTGACCGTGGTGCGCAAGGTGGCCTAATATAACAAGGAACAAAACTAAAATGTATATTAATTAACAAAAACTAAAACTATGTTTAGTTCAGTTCTTTATTAATAAGACTATTCTAATATATAAACAATATACTTATTCATATTATTACTTATAATTCTAGAATTACCTTGGTAGGTACATTTCAAATAAAATAAACCTATTAAAACTACAATGAAATTATTATTATGTATTAATATTATCTAATAAAAAAAACCTTACAACATTAGGTACCTATACCTTGGTAAAGTTATGTAGCTACCTACCTCTTTTACAAGTAACTACCTAGACCTACCGAGCAGTAGTACAATATCGTGAGGTACTTAGTAGTTGTCTTACTTTTTATCACGGAAAAACGTGCGTAATGCCACGGGCAGAAACATATTAAAAAGTCTGATTCCAAAAATAAAGTCATTTAGATGCCTGAGTAAAGTCTGTCAAATAATACAAAATGTTCAACAATAACAAAATCGATTACAACTTCTTCATAAACAAAATCGATTATCATAAATCGAATCGGTAAAGCATTGATGATGACGATTCTTTGTTCCTGGCAATTGTGTCTGGTTGGACACTTTCCTGCCAGTGTCAAGTAATGGATAATAATTGTAGATTATCTGAGTTCTCAAATTATGAATATTGTTTGATATTTTCAAGATAGTTTGAGTTACTATGGTAAACCATGTATGTATATTATTAATACAATTTAAAATAATTTTTCATGGAAAAATCATCCAGAACATTATTCGTTACATACTATGTATGTATGTTGGCTCGATAAAAACCCTTGTTAGAACTAGTAGAAACTTTCGTAATTCCTTTTTTCTATTTTTTTTTTATTTGTGCATTTTTGGTTATTTTGTGTAATGTAGTTTTAATATTCTATGTTTTTATTGATACGTTTTAATATAAGTTATGTTTGTATTTTAATGTGAATTTTTTTTTTTTGTGCCAAGTTATTTAATTTTATGTGATGTTATTTTTATATTGCTTTGTTCCAACTTTTTTGTGCGTAATCTATACATAATGTAACTTAGCTGTACATCTCTGTAATGTTATATCTATCATTACATTACTTACAATTAATCATTTAAAAATAACTTTGTCTATGAAATATACTTTATGTCAATTCAGTCTACATTCATTCACCTGTCCACAATAATTAGGTAACTTCATAGTCGTGCATACAGAAAACAGCAAATACATTCGTGACAGGATATAATAGGTGGTACTGACTGATACCCTGTTACTTAATTATTTTCTTTCAAAGTTGCTAAGGTAAGGCAGTCCTCACCTCGAGCGGCCTTAGGTAACTAAGCAAAATAATTACTCTCTCTTTTCATAAACCGTTTAAAATTGCAAACGTGTACTCACCAGAATTAGCGTCCACATAGCAATAAAAACTGGCACAAACAAACATAAAATACAACGCACTCATTTTGAATTAAAAAAATCCTTTCAAGAAATGTAATTTCTAGAAATTGACCTTCCGCCTCCAAAACCGACAGCTCAGTGGCCGAAGTGCATCACTTGCATTTCCTTTATATCAATTTTATTCATCGTGCAAGTGTTTCTGACAATCGAATCTGTACCTTAATCATTATCAATTAAAGCCCCTTTTGGAATCGATTAAGTTCACCGTTATCCTAATATGGAAGCTGGGTTTTTATCTAAATTTCATTTCATTTATTCAGTTCCACCGTAGGTACACATGTTACACTTGATGTCGGTCAGTTGTACATAAAAATAATATATCAATTTTATTATAAAACACACATCAATTTTGACATAGGAAACACCATAAGGGATTGTTTTAGAAAAAGCAGACAGACATGTCTTCTTCAAAAATTTGATATAACATTCATAGATAATATTTATCACAGTAAAATAATAATAAATTAGTTAGATTGAATTGAAATAAAAATACATGTCAAGATCATTTAATGCAGCTGTATAAGGGCATTGTCAAAAATAAACTAAAATAAACCTAGGTATCTAGCCTACAATGAAATACAATGAATAACAATTTAAATAAATATCAAGGAATGTCCTAATAAAGCTGCTGTAAAGGGGCATTGTCCAATAAAATATAGATACGAGATAAAATAATGTCAAAACAATAGGTAGGTATAAAGTTACAATGTCAGGGTAATATTTGCATGTCAATTTAGATTGTCTAAAGGTGCTTCCTCGGTAAATACTTACATCAGCTGTTTATCCTCCAAAGCCTCGGTAAGGGTGTAGTAACTTTTTTTTATAAGTATTTCTTTAAGTTTTCTCTTATATAATATAAAATTATGGTTTTTTAATTCGTCACTTAGTTTATTGAACATTTTATTTAAATAGTTTCCATTCGAATTATCATTCTATCAGATATTGATACACCCTCTGAACAGAGAAATTTCCTTATGTTTCTATAATTTTCCTTATTATTTACATACCTAATTACTTAAATAAATTGTTTACTATCAATAGGTACATACCATCAGGTGAGGTATTTCCCTTTGTGAGATATTTATCAGATAATTACTAGGTACGTACTCTACATGGGTGTACCCCAGATCTCTATGGGTATTCATTACTACAACTAATAGGGAAACATAGAAGTTTCTAGTGATCCCTAGCAACGATCCGAAAAAACGCACCTTGAGATTAACTTTAACAACGCTTTTTGAAAAGAGTAAAAGTCTTCAAGGAAATTTCCGCGTCAACTTCCGTGATGTTCTTACTACGTGGTACAGTCTGCGTCATAAATGTTATTGTCAAATAAGTAAGTACACACAGGTTCATAAGATGGTCACTCCAAACGTGACTGTGTCAAAGCCAAAAACTACTGAACTGTTCAGTAGTTTTGGCTTGAAGAGTAAACAAACATTATAAACAGCCAAACTTTCGCATAATTAATTATTTTATTAATGTGATCTGTCAGCTAGGACGGCGCGTAGCAGCTGTTTTGTAGCGAAACTCGTCAGAATTCAATAATACAATACAATACAATACAAATACGCTTTATTGCACATCAAACACTGAAAAAAAACAGTAAAGAACAAACTGCTGAAAACCAGCGCCACATTGGCTTGTGTCAATGTCGTATTTTAATTATTTTATTAGTTCCTAATTTGTTATCTTTATTATTCTTAGTTCTTAATTTGTATTATTTTATATGAAACACAATTTTTTTTTCTTTTTCAAACAAACAAAGATTACAGATGTGACAATAGGCGGCCTTATCGCTAAGAGCGATTTATGCGAATATAATACTATATTTTTAGGTTTCTTGTTATTTGCGTAATTAATTTGATTCTTGTACGTACATGAAGTATAAAGGCTGCCAGTTCCTCGTCACCCTTCAAACAGTGAGGATGCGAATGAACTTGTGTAAACTTTACAAGTAAGGTGGGTTTTTGTTAGTCACAGTTCAAGTGGAATCCTTTGTGTAAGTTGCGCCTTAAACAAACTACGTGTTCATTGTTCCTTAACAGGGATAGGTATACCTACCTATGAATACATACCTACTATCATCATCATCAGCCTATATTAGTCCACTGCTGGACATAGGCCTCCCCCAATGAGCGCCATAGCGCCCTGTCCTCAGCTTGCCGCATCCAGCATATACCTGCAGTGTTTCGCAGGTCGTCATCCCACCTGTATTCAATTATTTTATTTAAGATTGTACTAACGCTCTATAATTATATTGATGAGTGTTTACTAACTAAATATCGATCCATGGATATCCGAAATAAAGAGGTTTTATTTTATTTATTGTATGACCTGCCTCATGTGCTCTCCTATGTTTATGCAAATAATGATCTTTATCTTTATCTATAGACCTTTTCAGCCAGAGGCTAAGAACAATTACCTCCTAACCCAGAGCAAATTTCACAGAGCGGATTTGGTAAGATGAGATTAATAAGGTTTCTGTACCTATGTATATTTAGATCATTTATGATAAATGTAAATAAATATTGCTGGACAACAAACACCGTATCATCTAGCCCCGAGCTAAGCAGATCTTGTGCTGTGGGTATTAGATGACTGTTACATATATAATACATAACATAAATAGTTATTTTTATTATACCTCTAGAAAATATCCAGAATAACCGGAACAAACATTTGTTAGAAATTATTTGCAGGTCGTACAAACATTTGTCTCAAGGCGGGAATCGAACCCGCTACCTCCTGCGTCGCAGGCGGACTTTCGCCCACCGCGCCACAGAGGTCGTCGTATATAGGTCTTATATGTTGACTGTGACGTAGAAACACAGCACCGTCGACAACAAAGGCACCCCTGCGCACGACGTACAGAGCCTCCAGTGTAAGTTCAAGGGCAGCTTACAGACGGCTAACTCTTTGACAGACATACATACATGTACTCATACTTTACGTTACGTACCTTTGCATATAGCGCTATAGGTGAAGTTTTAAAAGCGGGCGCTATCGGCTTTTGTTTGTCGAATACTAGAGTTCTGGATTCGTGATGGCTTCGTCGTCGGTGTGGAAATTTTATGACGAAAAAGACAAGCGGGCCAGATTTTAAGACTTGACTTATATTTAATATGTTTCTATTATTTGCTTGTCATTTTCTTTGTATGTTTTTAATATTATGTTTTTTTAGATGTAGGTAGAGTTACTAAACTAAGAGATATTGCGTCCCAGGGCGGTAATCAAACCCGCAACCTCCTGCGCCGTAGACGGATCTTCGCGGTGGCAAAGAGGACGTCATGTTATAAATGTTTAGTGAGTTAGTAGGTACTTACTCAACTAATTGTATAGAACGAATGTTATCTGGTGACGCAGCAGAATAAATTAGGTTATCGATTGCCTGCGTCTTCATATTAATTGTCTTAGACCGCAAGTTGCGGTAGTAATAGCCAGCTGATAGATGCACACCCAACATACCTGCGCATGCGTAGGAAAGATACCTATAATATGCCGACAGGCACATTTTAAAATAAATAAATAATGCTGGACAATCCACACATATCTCGCGAAGAACCGACGGCCGCTGGGCAAACGTGTTCTTGAGTGGAGACCACAAAATGGTAACGTAGTGTAGGATGCCGTCCGACTAGGTAGGATGACGACCTGCGAAAGACTGCAGGTAGATGCTGGATGCGTCAAGCTGAAGACAGGGCGCTATGGCGCTCATTGGGGTAGGCCTATGTCCAGCAGTAGACTAACATAGGTTGATGATGATGATGATGATGGACAATCCACACAGCATCATCTAGCCCCAAGGTAAGCAGAGCTTGTGTCATTAAGAGTTGTCGCGATTGTCATTTGATTTTTCGTACAATTTACCGTGTTGACGTCACAAATCCAAGCCTAGCATTCAAACAAAAGCCAATCGCGCCTCGCCCGCCCTTTCACTTGTCCGAGCTGTTAAAATTAATCTTTAATGTATCTATATGCTAGTGGGCCTTCCCGGCTTCGCACAGTTTTAGTACGGATCCTTAACATTTTTGAAAATATAATATACCCTATGTTCACCGAGATAGTGTAGCTTCCAAACGGTGAAAGAATTTTTCAAATTGGTCCAGTAATTTCGGAGCCTATTCATTACAAACAAACAAACAAAAAATCAAACCTGTCGTCTTTATAATATTAGTATAGATACCTCTACCAATAGAAGAAAAATGAACAGGCAAATATTAAAAGTATAGGTAATTGTACAAAGTAAGAATCCATGCCTTAAATAAGACTCTACCTGATTGAACTCTCATGACCCGCGGAGGCTGAAGCGGTGAAAACTTTACTCCGCTTCTCCAGTCTGAATACTGAATACAGCCCACCATAATTACATTTGTGTTGGTTATCCCTGAAACAAGCAACACGTCCTAAAAAGCTACAAAATAGTGTGTTTTATCAAAATGTAGAGCTCATCGAGAGAGCGTTAAATACACCGATGCGGTCATCGATCCGAAGCCGATGGTAAATTCTCTCTTCACTTTGTCTCTCTCTCTCTCTCTCTCAATAAGGTTTGCTGTGAGATAACTCTTTTCAGGGTTAATTTCGCCTTTGTATAAATTATCTAGAATAAGTGTTATGGTTTTTGTGCAAAAAGTATAAATAAAATAAAATAAATTAGTTTTGAGTCCTTTAAAATTAGTAAAACACAATTTCACAACGCAAAAAGCTTCCGCTGTTAACAGGAAACATACCCAATAATCACACTAGTATTGTGAATGTTTGGATGGTTGTTTCCTACAATACAAAAAACTACGAAACGTATCCGGCTTAAATTACATACAGGTAGTTCTAGGCTTAGTACCCATAGGATATAAATAACCTTAAACGATCCGAAGCCGTGGGCAGAAACAAGTGTTTGAATTAAATCTAGCTAACAGCATAGACTAATAAAACACTAACAATTCCGCAGTTCAACGAGAATAACTATACTAGTAGTGATGAAAGACGCCCTGTTTGTCGTAATAGCGTGTAGCGACATCTAGGTATTCATATGGTAAACGCACATTGTACTCAGTATACTGCCTAGCGAAGCCTTCATTCGACCACTATTTCTTACTCTTCTCAGCCTCATTTACATTATACATCGATCGGTTCATATCACTTAGTTTCACTAAGACATAACAGATGGAGCTTAAAGGTAGAGCAGCCTTCTTAGCCAAGTTTATTCAAGGTGGTGAAAATTGTATGACTTTCTAGGCAACTTTATAAAGTATTTACTCCGTGCTCCAAGCTCCAAAGTAGAGCTTGAGAGCAACTTGGTTTTTTGACAAAAAATCATTTCCTAGGTTGATTGTACATACATTATATAAAAAATCTGTAAATGCGAATGAGGACGAATAAGTTCCGAAGAAGATATTACAAAATGTTTCGGTAAATTATTCAAAATTAGTAAGATCAGAAAAAAAAATTGTCAAGATTAGAAAATAAAACGTAGAATCATTTACCATGCACTTATCGAAACGTATCAAACGTACAAAGGAGCATTCCTTTCTTTTCTATTTGACAAAGTATTAAAATAATGATTTGTACCACGTAGCTTCTATGCAGTCCAAGAGTTTATGATATGTAAATTATAAATTATTTATGTTTCAATGTTTATCGACAAATAATTTTACATATTAGCTACTCGTTTTTTTTAAATTTACTATAGGTACAAGCTAAGTTAAATAGTCAGTAGTGTATGCGCCCAGCGGCTATGCCCTGCCCGCGTGGAAATCTTTCAGTCAAATGGTTTATAAACCTTCCTCTTGAATCACTCTATCTATTTAAAAAAACAACGCATCAAAAACCGTTGCGTAGTTTTAAAGATCTAAGCATACATAGGGACAGAGAGACGAGTGATATTTCCCATTAGAGATAATCTGTTAAAGTAGGCAGGTGCTACGTGATCTGCCGGGCATACCATATCAACATTAACAACCGATGATTTCCGCTGAGGTGAGGGGAGTCATTAGCCTGTCTGTCCGACTGCTAGAATTAGAGAAGTCATCCTGGCTACGTGACTAAAGTCTAGTAGCTTTTAGTAGAAACGACTAGTAGTCTAGACTTGTAGTGTAGGTACCTATACTATCTCACTAATTTAAATAATTTTTAGTTAATTACCTCTATAATAAACCATAACCTATGGTACCTAATGTTAGATGAAATATGCAACATATGCAGTTAAAAAAATCCGTCACCTTACAGACGTTGATACTTCTAGACTTGTCTATTTCAGCTACTTCCACAGTATTATGTCTTATGGCATACTACTGTGGGGGAACGCTGCAGATATAAACACCGTATTTGTGTTGCAAAAGAGGGCTGTTCGTGCGATCTATAATATGGGTCCCAGAGAATGCCTACGTGAAAAATTCAAAGAAATAAACATAATGACAGTACCGTGTCAATATATTTATGAAAACTTGTTGTACACTCATAAGAATATCAATCGGTTCACAAAAAAGTGATATACATAATGTAAATACTAGAAATAAGAATAAACTCGCTGTGCCCACAACTAGGCTACACAAGATAAAAGGGCAATGTATACGCTTCTACAACAAAACTCCAAGTGAGTTGCAGAAATTATCAATTAATAAATTTAAAAAAATTGTGAAACATATTCTTTGTAAAAAAGCTTATTACAAAATATCAGATTACTTAGAAGATAAAAAAGCTTGGAACGAGTTTTACTCCAACTCAAAATCTACCAACTTACAAACAAGCAAATCAAATGTACTAGACACATAAGTTATGAACAGACTAGTGGTTTCTTCTCACTTCTTCAACTGGTGGACAAAAAATTTAAGTGAACTATAAAATAATTTTATAGTATAAAATATGACCTGTCTAAGTGCTTATTTGTAAGCTTAAAGAAATAAAAACTTTTCATTTTCATTTTCATTCATTTTAATTCATTTTCATTTTCAATATTAGTAAATGCTGATTAAGATTTAAATTCTACGCGTGTTATCGTTTTTACGTAATTTCTCTTTGTAACTTCGTCTATTTCTCTAAATTTAGACGAAAAAAATAAACGTTCTGGAGATGTGGTGGTGAAAAAGATGCTTCGAGTATCATGGACCGAGTTTCGCAAGAATGTCTCTATACTCCAAGATCTCTGCATCAAACAGCGTCTATCTGTCTTGCTCCAGACTCCCATTCTTAAATACTTCGCACCCGTGTCAAGGTGGTGGATGGTGACTCTATTGAGCGTCTTATCGTATGGGCAGAGTCGAAGGCACTAGGTCTCGGAGAATGGCCCCCATGCGATGGACCGACCAGATTAGATCCGCGATGGAGGACCCCTTACCTGAGTGCTGTAGAAAGACCGAAAAAAGAGAAAGATGGCGAGACCACAGCCACCCAACAAGAATGTACATGATAACCACGACCGCCCTCTTAGAGTGTTACGATGAATATATCTTCGTAGTGTATCATCTGTAGGTTACATTAAGTACATAGGGCTGGAGAAACTTACCTAAAAACTTCAAGGTTTTCATTCATTTAATTATAAACACACTTAAGTAACATTAAACCTTATTTGTGTGGCGATAATAGGTTGGCTTGAGGAATAGGTACCACCTACTAACTGATCTCAAATGAAGAATGTTCCTTGGGTTTTTTTATGTGGGTCTCAGTATCAAGCCAGATTTACTGTGCATGCATAAAATTACAACGTTATCTGATTAAAATATTCTCACACAACTATTATATTACCAAGAAACATCTAATTCTGCAATGATTATAAAATGTGTAATCATAAACTGTATTATACAACCCAATGTTAGTAACATTGGCTTATAAATTGTGGGTTGATTATGATGAATATTAGCAAGCTATTAAAGACTTTACATTTAGATTTCTTTTTGTGTTTAGGTTGTCTGAGAAAAATCTAACCTGATTATTCAACTGACCTTACCAACAGCCACATCGATATCGAGATTTTTTACTAACCACCATTGGTGACGCATTTATCTGTGAGACGGTGCCGTAAAAAAGGTCTCATAAGTTTTTCACCCACTTCCGAACAGCTCGCCAACCTGTTTAAAACTTGCAGGGGCTAACAACGGCGTAGACGATAACAAAAATAACAAAAACAGACCCATGAAATCCGCAAACGCCTTCATTGTCTGCGTCACGTAGACATCGATACCTCTCAGCAGTCTGTTAGCGAAGCTCATTACCTATTGATGACATCTCTAAACAGGTCAGCTATGAGTCAGCTAATGAATTAGCGATTTCGTCGAAACCAAGATAATTAACGAGCAAAACAAAACTCAGGTACTTAATTAATCACAAAGACACACCTATAAATTAACTACTGGTTAAATGGAAGTAGATTAAGTGTATGAATATTCAATGAATCGAAGGCAACATAAAAACCAACCTGTTGAAACTATTCTGGCGGTTATATCCCAGCTCTGAGTTCAGGAACTTGCATGGTAGGTAATATTACCAATTAAATTACATATAATATAGTTTTTGGTTGTATTGACCATTGTGCTGGCATAAATCGAAAAAAATTTGATCAGAGAATTATGTCCCTTAGTAGATTTCGCAGCTCCAAAGGTACCCAGCACCAAAGATCATAGTAGACTACGACTATCTTTGGTATAGATTGCCGGCGATTGTTAGTCACACGTGGTAGATCACAGGTAACATTGGCCCGCCCCACTGCCCCGCCCGCCCTTGTCGCACCACTGAAGCCTGACAGTGAACGTGTTAAGGATGATATGAAATGCCTTCCCTGCCCACCTACATATTTTCCTCGTACCCATCACTACATACATAGTATTAAACAAAATCGCTTCCCGCTGTCAGTATGTAGGTATCTTTAAAACTACGCTACAGATTTTGATGTGTTTTTTTGTAATATATAGAGTGAATCAAAAGGTTTCTAAACTATTTGAAACATACCTTTCTACGAGGGCGAAGCTGCGGAGCGTAGCGAGCCAATAATTATTGAAACTATTCAAAGTCACACGATCCCAAACGCAATAAACAAAAGCCGGCCGGCCTCTGACGTCACAGCGTGCGCAAGAGTCGAGCCCGTGACGACATTGGTCTCATTACGGGACGTTTGCAAGCAGTGTGGTGTGTGCGATCCACGAGATATTGTGGACATAACTTATTGGCAAAAATGAATCTACCTACAGACCATCACTGTACGAACTGGGAATAACAAATGAGTTATTACATAATCGGATTTTAAATGTGACGAATCGGATATGGGAGAGCTAAGAAGTTGCTATTCTGTTTTATTATTGTCATTATTTGTGAACGGAACGCAGACAGATGGTTTATTTGTGTGAAATGTTACAAACAACCTTCGCATCATTGTCAGAGAAATTGGCGCAGGACACACGCGATCGAAATGCTTTCTACACCGAAGTACACTGCAGCGCTAGGTAAAGGCTCTCTCTTCAATTCACATCTTATTAATAATCGACTTGTGTCAATAAATAAATAAATAAAAAAGCCTTTATTCACTGACCAAAGTATGATAATGATAAATAAAGTATTCTTTAAAAAGTAAGTATCTTATTGATCCTATCATCTATGACCTAACTGAATTCTTCAGCAACCAGTTTGTTGGTCAGGTTGTCCTTCGACATAGGCCTCCCCTAGCTTCTTCCAATCATCTCTGTCACGAGCTAGTCTTCTCCATCCTTTTGGTAGGTCATCTTCCCATCTCTTGATTTGACGTCCCTTTCTTCTTTTTCCATTCCTAGGATACCATTCCATCACATCTTTCGTCCATTTTCCTTTATTTGTTCTGATAGTGTGGCCGGTCCAATTCCATTTGAGATTTTTAATTTTTTGTAGAACATCGGTAACTTTTGTTTTTTTCCTTATTTTTGAAGTCGTCTTCGGTAATGACGTGTAATATACGGCTATCTGTCGCATAGCCGTATATTTAACATGATTCGCTCCATGTTGTGTCGGCAAACCTTAAGTTTTTGGTAGGTGTTGCTCGAAACAGTCCATGTTTGACACCCATAAGTTACGTTACGACTTGTGTCAAAAAAAAATACTTAAATCCAGAAGTTTACATAATTTGCTATAAAGTGAATCGTCTCTCGAATTCGCCATACAAAAGATTTTAACGCGTTTCCACTGATACGCTACGGGAACGAATGGGGGGGGGGTAGTGCCCATAATCCCCACGCGGGCATGCAATGCGGATAGCGCCACATTGGCTTCTATTATATGAAGACCTGATAAAATTCATCATCATCAGCCTAAATTCGTCCACAGCTGGACATAAGCCTCCAGTAATGTGGCGCCCTATCTCCAGCTTGCCGCATCCAGCATCTACCTCTGTCTTTAGCTAGTCGTCCACCTGGCTGATAAGCACCCTACACTACAAAAAACCTTTTGAAACTACGCGTGCTCCACTCAAGGACACTTTTACCCCAGCGCAGCGGTTGTCGGTTCTTTGCGAAATATGGCCAGCTCACTGCCACTTCAGCTAGCGATTTCTTTGAGCTATGTCGATAACTTTGTTTATAATGTCTGATGATAATTATTTTATGTATTAAAAAGATATATTTTCGGTTCTTGTTAGATTTATCTCAATACGATTTACCTATGTGCTTAAAATTACCAAACCGTACATAAATGACCCTTCAATAACAGATTTCATAACGTCCGTCCATACTCAAGTAAACTCAGAAACCTGTCGAGAGTAATGTTGTGTACCAATTCAGGTAAACAGCTAAGTAAACATATGTACATCTTCTGTTCGATTCAATGCCATATCTAGTCTTGGATTTTTTTTATACATATAACTATAGAATTTTGTCCGACGGCCGCTGGAGCAAACGTGTTCTTGAGTGGAGACCACGACTCGGTAAGCGTAGTGTAGGACGCCCTCCGACCAGGTGGGATGACGACCTGCGAAAGGCTGCAGGTAGATGCTGGATGCGGCAAGCTGAAGACAGGACGCTATGGCGCTCATTGGGGGAGGCCTATGTCCAGCAGTGGACTGCTATAGGCTGATGATGATGATCATATAATTTTGTAAGTTTGTAGTCAGAGTTGCATAGCTATTGAACTCTGTTAGCTATTCAGCCCTCGTTACTCTGCTAATCAATATCTCAAACTCAAACTCTTGCAATCAAATAAATACTTTTAGTAAATCGAACGCGCTTTATGTATTCTATAACCATAGGTCAACAATAATCATTGCAGTTTATTACTGAGGTTGTCTCAGCCATCCCAAAAAGCTTAATTTACGGTCGGCACATAATAAATTCTGTGTTACCTGGGTAATTGATTATAATTTGCATTATATTTATGCTAATTTAAATATACCTAGACATACTGGACTGGGCTGAGTTAGGTATCTTACCTGCGTGTTACCTAGATAGCCAAGTTACATTAATTATAAATAAGTCTACCAAGAATTGGGGAAAAATACCTACATTTTTTTCTACCCAATTCTTGGTAGACTTGATTATAAAATATAAAGGTGTCCTCTAAATGTATATAATATTTTGAAACAATTAATATCACCCTCTCTCCCTTTTACACGGCGTGGACAGTTCGTTATATATTATTGTATATACGTAACGAATAATATCTGCGTTTTTTTTATCTAAACCGGAATTAAAAATAGAAGATATAAAAACACAGTTTTTGAAAACTAGGACTCTTGTGATGTGACCTAGTCGTGACGGACCGCCGCGTAGTGCCACTAATTGTTACCACCGGGAGCGCGTTCAAATCTTTTGTATGGCGAATTACTCGTATGATAGGAAAGCTAAAATAAAATAATTTAATTTTAATTAATTGCTAAAATATTAATTAGATATTCACATACAAATTGCAGTATACAGCAAAATATTTGCTGTGGGAATGCGAAAACAAAGAAAAAATATTTAATGGCAAGATTTTACGTGACAAATAACAAAATCCATGACACTTAGGACATTGGGTCTAGCGGAGAAATGCTTCGCATGATCCCACAACAAAAAATATCAATTTAAATGATATTTACAAGTATGTAGGTTTTTTCGAAGCTATAAAGTCAGTTAAGCATCTCAACTAGATGAGTATGTGCCACGGGCGATATGAGGTATATATTCCTAGCCTACCTACTTGAGTTTTTATGTGATTCGCGTAAGAAGGTAGCACAACACAGCCGATAAACATATCAAGTGGCTAAGCTGTTTATTTTGCTAATAATAAAAATAATAAATGATTGACTTGTTTATGGCAGATGTCCGCAATCTCCCCTATAGCCCGATTACCCAGTCCATCAATCCATCACAATAGCCTGTTTTTATTTCTTTCATTTTTCTTTGCAATAGTCTCTACACCTGGCGCATACCATCTTTGGGTGTATCATATTGTGCACCCAAGGATGATACCCGCTATGTGTAGCCATCGCCTTTAGATTAACTTCTCAAAGGGCCTCTGTGCTGTTGGCTTCGGCCCCACGCAAGCCTTCCAAAGGACCGGGTCACTTTATGGCCCGAGATCATGGTATATGAGAGACATAATAATAATATAAGTTACTTCAATAGTAGGTAGTTATATACTGTTCCTGTATGTTTTCCCGAGTAATTAGGTTCTTTGTAATTATTTATTTTATTTTAATGAGGTACTTTTTAAGGTTTTTAAGGTAAAACAGGACCATATTACTGAGACTCCGTCCGTCCGTCTGTCACCATGCTGTATCGCATGAACCCTGATAGTAAGACAATTGAAATGTTCATAGATTATGTATTTCTGTTGCCACTATAACAAATAAAAAAATAAATATTAAAGGGGGCTCCAACAGACATGTTTTTTTTGACGTTTATATAGATAGTGATACGGACCCTTCGTGTGCGAGTCTGACTCGCACTTGGCAGGTTTTATTATTTATTAATACTTTATTATTTTAAGAATAGACCTACTTAGGCATTCAGTTCCTCTATTTACCTGGGCTCCATGATCTTTTGTGTGTGATTTAAGCTGTATTTCCACCAATGACATATATCTAATCTACTGTCCAGCTTATCCAGTGTACCTAGGTAGGTAGGTACTACCATAAAACTTTTGCAACTATCATGATTGAATGAACACAGAAGTCATTTATAACAGGATATATTTACCATGATATTGCCCAGAGCCCAGACCAGTTCGTCTATCGCCCTAGGTGTATCGCGAAAGGAATCAAACATCAAAATTACCGCACAGCACTCTTAGACACGTCACAAATTTCAAAATTGCATTTAAAACAAGGAAATAAAGTGATCACTTTGATTTTTTGTTTACTTCAATCTTTTGCAGTTAAAGTAAAGAAGCGAAACAGAAATCTTTACCTATTTAGACTGTTAGTTTTTGAGTTGGAGCAAAAAACGATAAAAAGACAAAGACGATAAAAATGCTTGGGACAAGCTCAAGCATTTTTATCGTCTAGCTAGAGAATCCCTCTGTTGGTCTCTCATGCGTCGATATATTCAAGGGAAGTTCTCAAGCCGCCAAGTTTTGACTTTACCTCCCTCTTTGGTTGCAGCGTCGTCGTCGTCGAGACGGATCCATCGGACTAAGGTGTACACATTACAACAGCGCATGTTACTAGTCGGTGGTTATTTCAGCCCAGAGCGCCGCCGCTTCCACTTGCGCAACCTATAAAAGGCATTTGTACCCAAACATTGGCACAGTTCGTTGATTACCGTGATAGGAGGCACCGGTTTTGTAATTTTTTAAATAAATATTTTAATTATTTTACTTTATATTAAAATGCAAGTGCGATTGTTTATTTTTGCGGCTGTTTGCTGGTCCGCGGCAGCTGCGTCTAAATTACGTGAGTATTCTAAAATTTGTCGGGATAAAACTTTCTAATATTTTCTGAAACCTGGATAAATCTAACTACAGGAATCAAAATATTTTCTACTTTCTTATTTTTTTTTTAACCCAATCAATCAATACATTTTTTTTAAATTAACGATTTCATAAGTGGCCAATTCCTTTGAATTACAACGAAACCTACAAGTACGTACTCGTATTACCCAATTACCTCAAGTTACCTTATTTTAAGTTTATCGATTCATTATGCAGTGACAGGTATGCCCTGATACCTTCACCTTCAGATACATGATCGCAAGGCACGGACACAGACCAGCCATTAGAGAGCATCGGTGTTTTAAACTGAAGGGTCATTTAACGATTAGGTTTTATATCAGGGTCGTAAGAGTTCCTTAATACCTAATATGAGAAATAAAATAACGGCAACTGTCTATTCATTGAAAAATTTTGTTTGTTTGTTACAGAGATACTAGTAGCCTATATTCCGGTTTATTTAGTAACTTTCTAACGCTGAACTCTACCAACTCTACTGTACCATTAGAGCATATACATAGATTGTAGATGAATAATCATGCATCACACATCTCTATTTGAAATATCAGAATAGGAGTTATCCTATCCTATAATTTATCTTACTGTTAAAAAAAACAATTTAATTTCCCTTGATCATCGTTTTTCTGACCTTTTCTCTGAACTTTTTCCTCAGTTCGCTTCTTATTTTCAATGTCAACTGATAGATAGATAAATTATTTATTAACAACTTCACATACAAAATACAACAATTTTACAGTCACACAACTGTCTCTATCTACATTTCTTCCTTCATCTTCTTCCACAAACCATTTCCAACCTCAGAGCAGTAGGTTCCTAAAGTTCAGGAGTCGATGATGTGAGGGATCGCATACCGTTTCAATGTCTCAGTCCCTTTCCTCCAAGTGTGCTTCAATGCCGCGCTGCTCCTGACACCAGCTGCAAGGTGACATGAGCACTCGTCTCACATACATTATATGCACGCGCTCTTGAATAACATCTTCAGGTAATCGAGACCAATATGGAAAAAAACAGTGCAACCTTTTTTGGCGGAAAATGTTGGTCTAGGTTATTTTCGTTGCTTATACTAGCAGCGCCCCGCGGCTTCGCGCGCTTGGAAATTTGTTATAAACCTTCCTCTTGAATTACTCTATCTATGAAAAAACCGCATCAAAATCCGATGCGTAGTTTTAAAGATCTAAGCATACATAGGGACATACATATAGACAGCGGGAAGCGACTTTGTTTTATACTATATGTACCTAGTGATTATAATAATTTTGGTATCAGCATGAAACCAGTCGTGTCAGACCACCTCTGTTGGTATACCTACTTTAAGCGAGATTTCTGTTGCGTTTTATCTGATATCTTCTGTTTGGATGATCCGGCAATGCGATTAAAGTCAGTATGTGGGTAAGAGCTACCTACTCCTTTTGAAGGTTGTTTCTCCCGAACTCTTCTTCAAAATAATGAAACAAATGAACCATGACCAAGTATCGCAACAGTGCCATGTGCAATGGGAAATGTTTCCTGCAATTGATGCAACACGCAACTGCAGCGCTTATTAAATGTAAGTCGTACGGCTCGTGGCTCTTTGTTTTACCTAGTTGGTTCATTAAAACAATTGCGAGCAAGGATCTTTAAAGTCCTTAGTGCTAAGGTTAGTTATACCTTGTAGTCACCTTATACCTTGTTTCGTTAAAAAAGTTAGTGTGTGAAAGTAGCGTAAGATGATGTGGGAAGTCCAAATACTTCCTGCAATACTACAATGAGAGGATATGGAAATGATTTCAAGTTAGTTATAATATTGTTTACAAACTATGGTGTCGTGAGACTAGACAATGGGACTTAATCTGTCGTATTCCAAATTGTACTAAGCTAAGTAGATTCTTCGCGATGATGAGAGCGAAGAATCTTCTTCCTACCTACTACCTACGTAGGAAAATGGTATCGGGAACTCAAGGCCTGTCTTGAGTTCTCTCCCATTTAAAGAAAATATAACTTAACTGGTACTTTCGTTATTTGAACTCGGGTTCTTTTTAATTATTTTCATACTAATATGGCGATCTTGGTCAGTCAACTTTCTTTACAAATTGGGAGGCGGTTATGTGCAAAGAATTATGTGCTAACTCCAATCGGTCACTGACGGAACCGTGTCGAACTTTTCTGCTTTTCTCATGAGAATCAACGAGCTCTAGATAATGGTAGGAGCCGAGTACCTGCAATAATTAAATTATCACTTCCTTATTTTGAATCGACCCATCTCAGATAGCTACTCAAACCAAAGCATTGAAAGGTAAAGGTGTTCACTTTGTGCCTTCTGTTCAAATGGCAATAGGAAGCACTAAGAACCAACAAAAGTTTCCTAATCCAATAAACTCGTAACAAAAATCGCATAAAAAACGTTACATAAGAGCGACTGGTCAGACGCTGGTCTCTTGCAATGGCACCGCTGCACGGTTGCACCAGATACCTCGCTCACGTGCTGGACCGGTTCAGCCACGTTTTGTAACATTGACCTAGCTGTTTCGACTATGAAGCTCAAATCTGCTCAACGTTCGCGTAGGATGTTTCCACACCAAATAAACAAAGATTAACACGAAAAAAACATAAGGAAAATTCGTGGGTTTAACTTATTCATATCTTTTTCGATATCGATAGCAACAACAGTACCCTGTAGTGTTAATTAACGAAGTACACTCTATAGGGCTACGAACGATGGTGATATAGGTACGTAAAACCTGACAAAGGTAGAAACCTCTGACCATTGGTCTAGGTACCTACCTATCTTCTTACCACCTTTTAGTTAACCCTCCTTTTAGTTAGATAATTACTATCAATCTCAAGCTCAATAGACCTAGACGAGATCCATTAAGTCTTGTAACCTCAGACACGTGCATGTCTTCTGCTGAGCACAATAACTTGTATAACATTGACCTGTAGCGAGGGCTATTAGTATTCTTGAACCATCTCCGGTGCACAGGCTCACAGAGATTTCTTGCTTGATTGCCAAGTACCTACGAGTCACTCTGTGATAGATGATGTCTCCGATGCATCAATACGTCTTGGAGATGATGTTCGAATTCAACCACATACCTACATTGATAGTGATAAAAGTCAAATATTATTAATTTTATCGTTTGTTTGTATGATAATAAATAATACTAAATTATGAATAACAATTTGCTGGTATTTTGAAGATTCTAACAAGGGTTGAAAAACAGAATCCAAATTAAGCAACGTCGTAAGTAATAGATTTATCATCAGGACAAGCAGGTTGACTTACATTCTGCTAAAGCAAATTATGATTGTTTAACTTGTTCTTCGGCCAAGTTTACTTAGGTCTTAATTGATCGGTAGATAATGACGTAATCTAATGAGCGATAAATAAATGGAGCTGTTGTTTTGCAAAGTTTTGAGATCCAAGAAAATATTAGCTTAGTAGGTAATATTAGCTTTAAGGCACTTCTAATTTAAACATGTGTCAAGTTTGCATTGAAATTATATCTATCTATCTCCTTCCAGCATCCTTCATAACGCCATGCTCGCGATCAAACCCCAACCTGAACCAGTGCGTAGAGAAGGTGATCGCAATCGCAGCCCCAGCGTTCGCAGATGGAATCCCAGAGCTGGGCATCGCGCCACTCGACCCAGTGCAGCTCGGCACTGTGAATGTGGACAACCCCGCCTTGAAGATCATATTTTCTGATACTGTTGTTACTGGACTTCGAGGATCCAGGGTTAACCACTACAAGTAAGTGCTTGCTAAACCCCTTGTTGTTAACAGTCGTCTGGACTTTATAATAATAAAATTGTTTATTTCTGAAGGTCTTACGTATAACATAGGTACATTATTGTTAAAATAATAATATTATGTTTGAGATCTATTTCTCCATTTGGTTCAACTCCTCGCTCTAACTAAGTAACTTGTGATGTAGACGCAAGGGATCTCTACCTCTCGGCAAATAGCTAACAGACAATTTTAGTATATTTACAGTTCAGATGCAACGATTTCTAAAAAAGGTTTTAACTTTCCACAACTTCTCTATGTCCCACCCGATGCGACGACTAGGTACACTATCACAAACTGAGCCAAACCCGCTATTTCTAACTGAACTACTCGTACTTATATTAGCCTGTTAATAGACAGCTGATGAGTTATGCAACAGATCACCTAACCCACCACATTGTCCAGGATAAACCCCGAGAAGGGCAAGGCGACGCTGGACTTCACAGCCAACGTGACTCTGAAGGCGCAGTATGACATGGATGGACAGGTGCTCATCCTCCCCATCCGCGGGAAAGGACCTGCCAAGATCAAGATTAGTGAGTACCTATTACTAATCTGATTAACAATCAAATAATACATCCAACATACGTTAAAGTTAGCCGTTAACTTTAGCTTCTTTATAAAATATATACTTATATCTCGACCAAGCTAAGTTTGCACCTCGCTGAAAACTTACGCGATGACGCGAGGTGCAATCTTGGTCGAGCGAGTTATAATGTGAAACATAAATAAATGAATAAGAAAACTAACAAGTCAATTTTGACGAAAGTTTTTAGCAAAAATATTTAAAAAAAAAACAATCGCACCTGCAGCGCAGCGTCTTCAAATAGTAATATCAGATAAAAATACTCTTCAATAATAAGCATTTTAAGATTCAACTTATTGTTTTCATACAAAAGCATCCTACCTACCTACATAATAAATCGCTCCTACAGCTTAGACAACAAGATCTGTGTGCTATTATAGAGGTCATTGAAAACAACAGGTTTATAACATCTCTTAATATGTAATGGTCAATAGGCATGTTATCCAGATGAAAACCATGCTTAAATTACGACACAATTAAATTATGGGTCAAACAAGGTGAACGACCGTCTTACACAACTCAAAGTCTAAGGCTTAGTTAACAAGGGAAGCGAGCCATTACTTTCGTGTTCTTGGTAGTTAAGTTAGTCTTGTCTGTGTTTGTAAGGTATTTAGCGCATGAAATGATTAAAGTAGTAAACGCATCCATTTGATTGAAGGCTATTGTAAGAAATTGGGGGCAGCTATCAAGAGTGAAACATCTTAAAATGACTAGCTGCCTAGGCCATTATTATTTATCATAGGTAAGCAGGTGCTGCACGCACATCATAAACGACGTTCGATCATGACGTTTTAATAAACCTGTATCCTTTCCCTACAGCGAATCTGAACATCATAATAAAGTACGATTTTGAAACGAGAAACGATCACTGGGTGATCACCAACTACAAGGACCAGTACAAGATGGACCGCGCACAGTTCAAGTTCCAAAACTTGTTCAATGGAAATCGACAATTAGGTAAGAGACCATAAAAGAAGATACTTAAAACTTTAACAAAAGATATAAAGAACTGATGACTTAACAAAAGACCACATGTATCAATACAAACCTCCATAGCCTTGACCCCAAAAACGATTTCAATACGAACAACGATCATAATGATTCTTAAACAACCTGTGACAAAACAGCACTTCTGAATGGACATGACAACACCTTTCAAAACATCTGACTGTACAGTCTTTCACAACATTAAGGGTCAAGAACAGGTGATTTACGAACCAGCGTTACAGGCACTTTAACAATTATAAAAGGTTTTACAAGTTGAGTTCACCCAACAGCAATAAAATTGCGGCCTGCGTATCTAATTTATTCTAGATATTTTTAAATTCCGACGTTTTAAAACACGTGTTAAAGCGCACACAATAACACCTCACCACTCTACCTTACAGCGGAAACAACCGAAAGGTTCACGAACGAGAACTGGCAGATCATAATGTCAGAGATTGCTCCCGGGGCCATCAAACAGATCATTCAGAGCTGCGTTGAGAAAGTGCAGCAGTTCTTCAGCGCCATTCCAGCCAGCCAACTACTGCCGTGAATGGTTGTAATCTATGGCATAGCATCATATACATAGGTTCTGGAAGCTTCATTCAGCTGCTCGCTTCATGTTGTTAATCGGTCGTTACTGATCTGCATGGATTATTTCTTCCGTGATTGTATTCAGCATGAATTGATTTACGATCTACGATTTCATAAAAATTACCTACTTCCCTCATGCCTAATATTTACACAAAAATAATATCTGCATTCACATAACATATTCGCTGATATCCAAAATAAATAACTACGTTTAAGATAAACTAAAATACCGCTTATCAACGACTAAACATACCTAACCATAACAACAATCTAACAACATAACCATTTGTAACATGACTCAATAACAATGATCCCAACATCGTTGTCCCTTGTGGAGTTGTGGGATCCAGCTCCATTTCATCACATAATCTTACCTATACCTACTACTGCTTACTACATTTCATTATCACACAGTTATATGACTTCGAAATTTATGTAACACCTTATCTTTTGCAGGTCAAACAATCCATACTGTAATCAACGCAAACTGGGAGCCTGTGATACGCGACATCGCGCCCCTTGCCTTCGAACAAATCATCAAAGCTTGTGTGGAAGAAGCCAAGAAACTCTTTGCTGCTGTTCCAGCGCACATGCTGCTGCTGCCGTGATACTCAACAAATCACATTATTGTGATTTTCTGGTTATGACCAAAAAAAACTCAGCAACTAATGTTCTTTTTCCACCATTTTCTTCTACAAGGCTGTCTTGATGTTAAATTAGATTATTATTAGATGCAAATTAGTTTAAGTTATTATAATAGGAATTGTGATAATTGATTACGAGTGCTAAGGTGAATGATAGTTGTAAATTATTTAAATATGATAATAATGTTTTATTTTTAAATGCAACATTTATAAAAAAATAAAGTATTTGTAAATGAACAAAACATGACACATTTTTTTTGGGAGTAAATTGTGTAGATGCACTTTTTCTTATAACTATGGCTTAAATATTAAGGCACATGACTTCTGGGCACACAAGGAAACTTAGCGAGGACACATGGCATGACGTCCCCCATCCACAGGCACACTGGCCCCAGTGATGTTGCTAGCCAAGTTGCTAGCCAGGAAGGCAATAGTAGCAGCCACTTCATCAGGATTCCCCGGGCGACCCAGTGCATGGGTCTCCTTGCTTCTTTCCAAAAAGGCTTTGTATTGATCATCATTCAAACCTCCTCGTTTTTGCAATTCAGTCAATATAACTCCAGGATTCACACAGTTGACCCGGACACCTTTGGGAGCCAGCTCTAAAGCAACACATCTTGTGAACTGGTCCACTGAGGCCTTGGACACATTATATGCCAGCACACCAGGGAATGATCTGATGCCATTCACACTTGAGACATTAACAATGTTTCCCTTCGTTTTGATCAGGTGTGGCGTCGCCAGCATGGTTAGGTAGTAGATAGCGCGGACATTAGTGTTCATCAAGCGATCATACTGGGCTAATGAAGTTGTTTCGATCGTACCTGTCTCAATGATGCCGGCATTATTCACCAGAACATCTAGTTTCCCGTAATGGTCCAAGGTATTTTTGACGATGTTTTCAATATCAGCTTCCTTAGTTAAATCTGCTGGTAGTACGAAAGTGTCTGCTGACTTATCACAGTCCTTGCTGACTTTCTGCAAGTTCTCGACGTTTCTGCCAATGAGAGCAAGCCGAGCTCCTAACTTCGATAGGAATACGGCAGTGGCAGCTCCAATACCGGAGCTTGCACCGGTAACAATCACAACTTTTCCGGCGAAATTCATAGTTTTTTGCAAATTATGTAATATTATAATTACAGAAAGGTAAGTATGGTAACTCACAGATCTAGGAGGAGCGGCATACAATCTGAATAATCGGTGTCCGGCTGTAATTTATTCAAGAGATAACAATTCTTTCTTTACCTACATACATTATCATTATTGTTTTTCAATACAACTTGACTTGACTTCTTTGATATTGGCAATATTTGTCTGTAAAAATTCATCTTCTTGCCTTGAATTGACACATGACATTAACTTCTATTCTTAATTAATTTTCCACTGTCGACTTGGTTAGAGATGTACCTCCTAGGTGTACCTCTATCCGTTTCGTTAAAATCGGATATTACGGTTCTAAATAAAAACTGTAGTTGAAGGCGAGAGCTGACTTGCGCTCAATGATTAGAGCATTATTTTTGCAAAATAAGGAAGGACTGCA
The DNA here is from genome assembly GCA_943735965.1 of Eupithecia abbreviata. Classification (NCBI taxonomy): domain Eukaryota; kingdom Metazoa; phylum Arthropoda; class Insecta; order Lepidoptera; family Geometridae; genus Eupithecia; species Eupithecia abbreviata. The sequence continues at coordinate 12,853,607 of OX030985.1, forward strand.
GAATCTGAAACTGTGAATTCTCCGTCCACGTTTCCAAAAAGCGAGAAATTTAGCCCTATTGATTTTGAACAAATTTCAAACAGGTTTGTGCTGTTAGTTATCTATTTCGTAATGGAGTAGGTGAGTTTTTATTGGAAGTTTCTCTATGACAAAGATATTACAATAACTACGTAAGACTATGATTTCCAAGTTGCAATAATGTAAACAATAATGTAGTTTTTATAATATTTTAACAAAATTAGCCGTAATAAATTCTAAATTTTTGTGATGGGTGTTGTAAGTTAAGAAGTCTCGTTTACACAGTACTAAGTTAATAAAAATCTATCATAATAAGGTGACTACATTGAAGCCAATCTGCCCTGACTGCATATTTTTCACCAATTCATCATGTTCCATTTCAGAAAGAAGTCATCCAAATTCACATAGGTCAATCAGGTGTTCAGATAGCTAATGCATGCTGGGAACTTTATTGTCTTGAACATGGAATTAGACCAGACGGTATCATGGCATTCTCAGATGAAGACCATAGCTGCGGAGCTTTCTTCGCTGAAACGGGAGGGGGGAAAGTGGTTCCAAGAGTCGTCATGGTGGACTTAGAACCTACTCCTATTGGTTTGTGGTTTAATCGTTAGAGATACTAAATCATTGTGTTTTAATGAGCTCCCAAGAACACATTGTTGTACCTACTTTCAGATGAGATTAGAACAGGTGCATATCGGCAGCTTTTCCGTTCGTCGAGCCTTCTAACTGGCAAAGAAGACGCTGCAAGTAATTTCGCTCGTGGGTACTTTGGTGTTGGCCGAGAAATGATCGATCTGGCTCTTAATCGAGTTCGGCTTGAAGCAGAGGAATGCAGTTGCCTTCAGGGTTTTATCATTTTTCGTGCATTCGGAGGAGGAACAGGTTCTGGCTTCACAGCATTGATGCTGGATGGCCTGAATAAATATTACGGAAAACTATCAAAGATTGAATATGCAATTTATCCCTCGCCAAAGATTTCCCCGATCATCGTTGAGCCATACAATGCAGTGCTCACATCACATGCTTGTATGGAAACAGAAGATGTCTGCTTTATATTTGACAACGAAGCATTGTATGATATCCTTGCTAGATGTCTCGATGTACCCCGGCCAACTTACACCAATTTAAATAGGCTTATTGCACAGGTAAGGACGAGTTATTTGTACTATTTATTGTCATTTTCATTATATTTTTGCTGGAATACATAGTAGGTACCTAGGTAGGTACTCAGATAGTAGTACTACAGATCGACACTCCCTACGTATCTTCGTCTAACTGCCAGATACACACTTATACGTTTGATGCATTTTTGGCATCTACACATGCCAGTCTATCATTATAACTTACAAAAAAACAAAAAAGTCTACTCTAAGTACGTTTTTCTTAATCGTATAACTGTCCAACTTCATTATTTTCCCGCCATATAATGCTGTATCTTCCACATACACACTTTGACGCGGGGGGAATGAGATGCGGATGGCGGTAATTGCCCGTTACATAGTTCTTGCGCGGACAGCGAGTAGAATGCGTGTGCGACTCGTAAATATTTGATTACCGCAAAATGACAAGTGAACGTTTCTGATTTCTAATCAATTTTAAAGCAGACGCTACTAAAAAAGGAAAAGTAGATATTCTAGACCCAGCTTTATCTACTACAAGACCAGGTAAGTAAATGAAAATTCATAATTTACCAACTTTTTGTACTTTTTGATGTCCAATCATAGTTATTAGGTTTCTTGAATCAGTTGTGTGTTATTGCCTTCATTGCTGACTTAATAGACAATTATTCGTAAGTACATTTTGAAACTTTCCAAATTTTTTTGATAACCTACGTACAAATGTGTAACTACGCACTTACATATTTATACATCGGGATTCACTATGATCATAAGGTATATCTAGGCACTTACATATTTATACTCCGAAAAGTTGTTAAATCAAAATTCGGTAACTGACTTTTACATAGTTTTACATCGGAAAGTTATTGAATTAAAGGTATAGTAACCCATGCACTTACATAGTTCTGTGTTTGTGTTTTCATGTTATTTTAATAAAAAACAATTATTCTTAACCAATTGCAAAAAAGGAGGTTTCTCAATTCGACCATATAATATATGTGTATTTTTTTTTGTTCGCGGATAACTTCGTTGTTTGTGAACCGATTTTGTTGATTCTTTTTTGTCGGAAAGAAGATAATTCCAAGGGTGGCCCCATTAAAATGATCTGATAAGGATCATCAGAGTTATGAACAGAAATGCACTTCAAAAGTGCAAGGTGCTCTCTTCCCATGAAATTTAAGTAGATTTTCATAAAATTTTGAATTTTGCCCCTTGTTGTTGTTTTACAGATGTATCTCCAGTGCCATTCTCAGAAAATTTTACAGAGGATGACCTAAGATGAATGGGTGAGATAATATCTGACAGCGATGAAGAACCTTTTCTTGAACCGCGCATTTCCCTCTTGCATTCTACGAACACTAACGGTGATAGTCCTGCATCTTCTGAATTGCATGTGCCAGCTTCCCATATCTTACAATCTTCCTTGCAAGCTTGTGGTGGAGGCTCCAGCATGACACAGGGAGGGAATAATGACATTGTCTTTAGCTCATCGCCACGCTTTTGTGAAAAACCTGTAAACCTGACCCAGAAAACTCAAGAAAAACATCCTGAACCCGTGGAAAGTAAAAAAATACCACTATTTACAAATATAAGTAGTACAGTACAAGGTAATTTGCCGGAATATAGCTTCTATGACCCCACTTTGGCAGCAAACATGCCTGAATCTCCCCTACTGCTACAGTCTACCTCAAGCATTAATATGTCATTATCACTGTGTGACTCTCCCAATCATGGCCACCTTATAGCTCAACAGATATACCAATTAGGCTGCACGGAGTCGCCAGCACCCACTCCAGTGACATTGCCAGTTGTCTCTCCGGATGACCACCTACGTTGCGCTGAGTCAACAGCACCCACTCCAGCGACATTACCAGTTGGCTTACCAGATGAACAGTTATTAGGCTGCCCTGCGTCACCAGCCTCCACTCCAACGCTATTGCCAATTGGCTCTCCAGGTATGTCAGTGAATAATTCTGAGCAGCTTGAAATCAATGACAGCGAAACATCTAAGAAGAAAAGGCGATGTACAAATAAAAGAGATAAGAGTCGATTGCGTTTGGTCCATAAAAACTAAGGGCTAGATATTAAGCGTAAGGACAATAGAAATTCAGAAAAACCATACACTGGAAGAGATGGTAAATTAAGGAAAAAGAGAGATATGCGGCCTGCTTGTGGAGACAAATGCATTTTTAAATGCTCACAAAAATTAATTACTTTGAAAGAGACCTGCAGTTTGTGGCTTTTTGGCCATTGGGATTTTATCAATAGATATTGTGACAAAATCCCAAAACGATGTTTCACGTGTGAAGCACCCACAAGAAACCTTAATATTAATACTATACTTACCTAATATCTATGTTTGCATCGTCTCGTTTCTATGTCATTGTGTCTGTGTTCATATAATATTTGATAAAAAGCAAATTTTTATAAAACGTAATTAAGTATAAAGTTTGAAACCATATAAAATTTGGCTTAAATAATTTAAATAATGATTATTAATTAATGACTTGTGTTTGTGTTTATTTTTGATAAAAGTACGTAAAAGTGATACTAACCATATTTTCGATCTCAATTTAATAATTTTGTATTTGTGTTAATTTTTATCATCTTAGAAATTGAATATTCAAGTTTGGATATTTATTATTATTAATTTTATAACTTTATGTCTGTGTGTATATTTTTGATATAAGATTTTTGCAAATGTACCTACCCTATAACGTACAGTAATGATAGGTCTACTATTATTTCGATCTCAATTTAATAAATGTTGTATTTCGTATTATTATGTAAATTGTGACATAGTCAAGTTTGCTATTTCATAATATTAATTCTGTGTTCACATTTTGATAATAATTAGGTTGAAGTACCTACTAGTAAAGACTGATTAGTCGTGTTTGATAGTCGTTAAGAGTTTAAAGCTGAGTTAGTTACTTAGTTGGTTTTGTTTTTCTTATTTTTGAAATAACAATCCTTAAAAGGTTAATTTGTGTTTAGGTGCGCACCCAATAAACGGTATTTTGAGCTCTTTTATTTTTTGTTTTATTTATTTTATTATTTATTTATAATAATATAAGAACGACCAATATTAGCGAAAAAAATAATAATATAAGTGGAAAAACCCCAATTTACCTTTCACCTGTATTAGGTACTGGTCACCAGGCCTAATTTGCCGAAACAGAATATGTATAAGCATATTATTAAATGATACAATTTCCAACGTTTAAACATGTAAGCACCAGTTAAACAGAATTAGTCAAATAGATCTACTAAGTATAACCGTGTAACAGGCAGTTACGATATTGTCATTCTTCTAAGCTCCCACGAAAAAGTGTGTATGTGCCACATACGGCATTTTATTAGGTTATAAGCACCACGTAAAAATATGTAAGTGTAATAAAATCTAAACCAGTATAGATTTAAATAAAAAAAAGTATCCATCTTAAACTAGATCTACAGTAAGAGCATCTCACCAATTTTCACAGAAATATCTCAAAAAGGGCTCCAGTTATAGGCATTTGAACATTTTCAAATCTTTAAAACGCTCTCCTGTAAAATTTGTGTTTTGCAGATACACAACTATACGTAGGGAGTGTCGAGATAATCACGCCTAAAAGAGCTAGGTACCTATACATAATTAGGTTATTTCTACCCTGTTAGCTGGTAATAATTATAAGAATGTACCTATAAAGGTATTATTAGAAGTCAACCATCACCCTTTTTTTAGAATCCTATGTAAATTATTTAATATTAATGAATTATGCCTGTTTAAAGCTACGTAGACGAGGATTCCCGAACAACAAGTAGTTAGGTACAAGTACAATACACAAAACCACATCATACACATTCGCGGGGTATCAATACATTTTCTGTTTGCTGGTAAGTTAAGGAAGTGCACTAACAAAACTTTCGTAAAAAATAAAATAACAGTAAAGCTAACTTAAACAATTAGCTAATGGCCATACATAATTGGAATCTACTAAAAATAAAAAAGAAGTAATAAAAGAAAAATCTAAATATAAAGTAAAAATCATGGACATTGTTATACAATTCTTTTTGCCTGCAGGATGCTACCAAAAAACAACCAAAGTACAACTACCTATTTATAAAATAACTTTTTTCAGGTGGTTTCCTGCATGACAGCGTCTATGAGGTTCGAAGGTGCTTTGAACGTAGAACTCGTTGAATTCAGAACGAACTTGATCCCATATCCCAGAATACATTTTCCCCTTGTTACTTTCGCACCCTTTGTCTCAGCAGCCAAGGCTTATCATGATTCAAACTCAACTTCGCAGCTTATGATGTCTTGCTTTGAACCTGCAAATCAGATGATAAAGTGTGATCCAAGAAAAGGCTTTTACATGTCTTGCTGCTTGTTGTTCCGAGGAGACGTGAATCAGAATGATATCAACACATCAATTAGCCAAATTAAAAGTATGAGATCGATCAAATTTGTGTCGTGGTCTCCAACAGGATTCAAGGTGATTTTAATGATGCCATTGGTACATTTAATCTACATAGGTTGTTTTATAAGTACCTAAGCTACGAAGTAAAATCCTTTTTAGATCGGTGTGAATTATATGCCACCCACGACTGTGCCTGGTGGAGACTTAGCAGCCCTGCAAAGGGCAGCGGTGATGGTTTCCAACAACTCAGCAGTGCGCACGGCGTGGGAGCGCATCTGCAAGAAGTTTTCGTTGATGTATTCAAAGCGGGCTTTTGTTCACCATTTTGTGGGAGAGGGATTAGAAGAAGGAGAATTCCAGAACGCAATTTTCAATATTAAATCATTGTCTAATGATTATAAAGAAATGGAGGGTTGACTTCTTATAATACCTACCCATATATATCCTTATCATTTTGTACCAGTATATAGGGTGGAACATATCTAGAAGACAAGTACCCAAATATACAAAACCATTACCTTAAAAAAAAATAAGTACCTACCTATGAAAAACTGCATTCACAGAATTTTGAAAAATTACTTCGTACCCGGTAATCCCCGGTTGTCGAAATCACTAAAATCTTTAAAAAACAATGGTATTTTTATGACACCAATCAGTAGAGTGAATCATAAAAATCAATCTAACAATCAAACAAAAAAATTAACATTACAAAGGTATTAAATTAATCAACACATAAGGCCAGTCACTTTTCAAAATTATGCGAATGAAGTTACGTAGGTATCTTAAATATTTTGGGTACTTTCCCTCCAGGTAGCGTTCGTTTGTTCTCACTGTGTACCTATACCTTACGTAAATTTAAAGTAGACAAGGTTTTATACTCCTATAATTTCAATTTTATTATTGGGATATCCTACCAGAATGCTTTGCGTAATTTCAAAGTTTTTAGTGCACTAACACTACTTTTGGAGTAATGTTTATGTATCGTTATTGTATGTATTGTGTAATAATAAAATAGGAAACATAATATAACAGCATAGGTAACTAAAAATGTTGTATTATTTATAAACCTAGGCTAGACCCCCCGCCCCGATTCAGCTACCTGGGTCGCAGAGCCCCATTCGTCCATGGTCCACTGACCTTTAGGAGCTCTTCACTGGCCGACCGAGAGAGGGCGGGTCCTCTGATCCAAGCAAGTGGTTTTCATCTCAGCAGCGGAACTTTCTATTCTGTTCTCGATTTTATATCGTGATTATATTTTTAAATCCTATGGTAATCTAATCCCGACACCTCATAAACACTCTCCGTCCACGCTAATGTTGTCAACAAACTACTGCTACCAAAAGATAATAGTACTAATCTGAGTGTCTTTATGTCCAGATGTCCGGATTCGGCTGATGATGTTTATGAATCCCGCTGCGGTATTGCTGACAAAATAAATTTCCATAAAACGCACTTTCCGTTAATTTCTTTTTCCAAAAACTAGAAATGCGAAATATGACAATCAGCTGTTGTATTTGATGTGTCATATGTCTTGGCTGTCAATCAATGAAATCAAGGAAGGAATGAAGCAAGCGGCGCCAAAAAAAAAGAAGTTGAAGGATTTAGGATAGTAGTTTTCTCGTGGGCTTTTGGAAATTTATTTTCCAAACAATTTCTGTGTAAAACATTAAGATTTACCTACACAGATTATTGTTGAAAGATCAATAACTAAGGTAGTTGATTCGACAAAGCTTTCGTTTGAAATCTTTGTATTTCAATACCTAAGGATCAGATTGCAACATAATTTTGTTATTTACTTCTGTCTGGCACATTTAACATAATAAAGGGATTTCATTCAATAAAAACTATTAATTTCAGCCATGTGGAGCGTATCTCACCTATGTCGATGTACCTCGTCCTTAAGAGCAGCGCAGAGCAGGCTTGGAGTGTCCTCAAGAAATGGCATCATTAGTAACGCACTGTCTAGGCAGCTTATCACACCTGCGAAGTACAGCAATAGAGTGCGTATAATGTGTGATGATTATATCAGTACATAGTTATTTAATAAAACTTTTGAAACTATCATGGTTATCAACACTAAAGTCATTTAAAACGGGATATTTACCATGATTTGATTTTTTGGATAAATCAAAAATCAAATCATGGTAATTATCCCGTTTTAAAGACTTAATAGTTATTTAAACCAGAGCCTCAAATGTAGAACTAAGTACATATTTAAAATAACAAGTCATTAAAATTTTTATAAATAATGCTGGACAATCCACACAGCATCATCTAGCCCCAAACTAAACGAGATATTTTTTATTTTACATAAAAACGACCAGAACAAAAATGTCTGCAAATCATACACACAATTGTCCCGAGGCAGGAATCAAACCCATAACCTGTGTCGCAGACCTTCGCCTACCGTGCCACAGAGGTCATAAAAATAAAATTTTAACAGATAAATTACTAACTCGAATAACATTAACATACCACTGTTTGTTTACAGTTAAGCAACCTAATAAAGTCAAATGGCATTGTCATTCGCCTCTGCTCCTCTGCTCCAAAGCCCAAGAGTTCCAAAGCAGTGGGCTACTGGCTCCTGGGCTGCAGCGGCATGGTCTTCACAGCAGTGGTGCTAGGTATGGTGCTAGGATATGTTATACTGATTTATAGTGTCTACTATGTTGTGAATATTGTGGTTAAGACTACCAATGGGACAAAGTAGGCCTTGATAAGCATGCAGTTGTTTAAAATGTCCGTGGTTTATGTAAATGTGATTTATGGATTCATTTATTGATATCTAAATTAGCAGTTAAGTGTACAAATAGTGGAGTTATATTAATCAATATTTGATAAGCTCGAAGTTTTCATTCCATTTACTTTTGTACTATGTTTTTGTTTCTATTGTACATACATTTGAATAAATATTGTTAAACCTTATGTTTTGTTTCATTTATAGTGAAACAGAACTTTTTAAGTTAAGGAGTAATCTGACAGTTGAGATAATTTGAGAGTGTTTACTAAAAAGACAATTCTTCTATTTATAATCAGCTAGCATGCATCTTCACATGCACAAGTTGAACTGCTTTAGGTAAGTAGATAATTATTATATATTACTAGTGCCATTAATATCAGAACTATGATTGAGCTAGTTACTACTTATTTGCCAGCGAGTATAAATATAATAAGTACTGTTCTCACAGTAATGTTTGAAAAAAAATACCTTGAAGGCCTGATAACCCTTCTATGTTGCACTTACATCATAACATGTGCACAACTTGAATATTGATTTGACATGACACTGAAAAAAACTTTAAGCAATAGCTAAGTCAGTTAAGACTTGTTTATTTTCTTCTGTTGTAATTGCTCAGTATGAACAAAAACTGCTTAGCCAGTGCTTAAAGTAGACAGAATTTAGTAAGATAGTTTTTGTAAAATAAAAAATATGAACACTGCCTTAGGCATGTGTTCTTGCTACTATTCTGTACCTAAGAGCTTGTTCTTTCCTTTCATGACACTAATCTCTTAGTAAAATGTCTGTGAAACAGTTGTGTTAAGGTCTAATTTTGCATGCTTCAGGTGGCGTGACGAGGCTGACAGAGTCGGGGCTCTCCATGGTGACGTGGAAGCTCCTCGGGGAGAAGCTGCCGACTAGCGAGGAGCAGTGGCAGAAAGAGTTTGAGACCTACCAGCAGTTCCCGGAATACAAGTAGTAAGTTACTATTTGTAAGTATTATGTGGCATAGCAGATCTGAAAATTACAGATGTCAAATTCCAAAAATTCCAAGCCTTTTAAAAATTTAAGTAAGGTACATCGGATATTATTGCTTGAACAACTGGTCGTTTTCGAGATTAACTAGTAGCGTAGTGTTATGGCACTCAAGTTTAACTTTTGACGGCAACATACCGCCGCTCCGTAGATTACTATTAGAGACAGCTTAATAAACGAAACGATAGCTTAGCCATAATGATTGTTCAAGCAACGGGTAGTAGCTAATATGCAGTCAGCTTTAGATTAGAATTCCGCGTCAATTTTTTTCTTTGTCTTACTAATCGCCGCCGCATGGCGAAGCGAAAGTAAATGAAGAGTGAATATCAGTGATTTGTTTATTCCAGTTGACCAGTTGAAAATGTAACTTTAGAATAAAATACAGAGATCTTACTTACTATAATATCATTTCCAGTAAAAACCAGAACATCACACTATCGGAGTTCAAATGGATCTGGTACATGGAGTACGCGCACCGCACGTGGGGTCGCTGCATCGGCGCCGCCATGTTCCTGCCCGCCGCCTTCTTCTGGGCGCGCGGGTACCTCGACAAGGGCATGAAGGTCAGAGTGGCCGTCTACTGCACCTTGGTCGCGTGTCAGGTGAGAATGCCTTAGGTTCTCTGGTACGGGGCCATCCATAAAGTACGTCACACGTTAAGGGGGAGGGAGGGGGTCGACAAAGTGTGACATTGTGTGACAAGGGGCGGATGGGAGCAGAATTTCTATTCATTGAACGAACTACTAGAAAAGTAAATTTAATTAGACTATATTTCCGTATACATGCTTACTACAATTTGTATTATAATTATAACTATTCTTCTGAAAAAATTACATGTAAATTAATTTTACCAATAAATTATATTTTGTGAGGGGTTCAAAATTTTTTTGACGTCAACTGCTGTTTTATTCAATAATTATTTCTAGATGTAAAATTGTATTATAGGTATTGGTTATAACTTATAAGTTGTATCAAAAGTATGTAGTTAGCGACTAGTAACGCCATCTAACATAATAAATGTAAAACTGTCACTTCTGTCAGTACTGAATAAAAATCTGTAGTCTGTTGAAAACCATACCGGCGTTTTATTTTAGTAACTTCTGTATTTTCGTTGCAGGGTCTAATGGGCTGGTACATGGTGAAGTCCGGTCTGGAGGATCGTTTCCAAGGTCCGTCGGACGTGCCCCGCGTGTCGCAGTACCGGCTGGCGTCGCACCTCGGGCTCGCGTTCATCCTGTACGCCGGGCTGGTCGGGGGCGCGCTGCGGGTGCTGCGCCCCTTCCCGCCGGCCGCGCTCGCCAAGCTCAAGGAGTTGAAGGGAGTCACGGCACTGGCGCACTCTGTCAAGGCTATGGCGTTCTTGACGGCGCTTTCGGGTATGTATTATTTAAAAAATCAAAATTATCTTTATTTGGAACATAAATACAAGGGGTAATAAATAACTTGTGTGAAAACGATAATACACGCAGTAGTTATATAACTGTGTCGCGTGCATTAACGCCCTCCTCCGAATACAGGGTTACAGAGTTCCGGATTTAGGCAACAATTTGTCACAGCCAAAATGTTTCTAATTGGTCACAACGCAAATATCTTTAAAATTTGTTTTAATCAGTAAATTCAGTTCTAATAAGTCACGCCTTAGTTTTGTTATTACTGGTCACACGGCGAACTTGTTTTTATTCGTCACCCCGTCAAATAGTTCTAATTAGTTACAAAGCACAGGGAACTCACTCTTTTGAATTTTTTTTTCAACTTTTGAATATCTAACTAAACTGCATACGTCGGAACGGGCTTTATTTTAGAGTTTTATTTCTCCGTATATCATTTATTTTCACCCAAAGTTGGCCACCGCTCCGTAATATAAGGTTGTCGGGTAGTGAAATAGTCTATTCCATGTATAACTTGGCTTTGTACATTACACTACATTGTACTTGTCGCATGTAATGTATTTTTGTAATGATTTGATTATGGTGTACAATAAAGAATTTTTGTACTGTATTGTATTAATAAGTATGATATCATTTATCTAGTATTTTAACCATTATACAATGTACCAAAGTACCCATACCCATAAAATAATGTGTGAATTGTCCGAAATTTTAGGTGCATTCGTAGCTGGCCTCGACGCGGGTCTCGTCTACAACTCGTTCCCCAAGATGGGTGATAACTGGATCCCCGAAGACATCCTCGCGTTCACTCCCACCCGGCTCAACTTCACGGAGAACCCGACCACGGTGCAGTTCGACCATCGCGTGCTGGGCACGAGCACGCTGGCGCTGGCCACGGCGCTGTGGGCAGTGAGCCGGCGCGCGCCGCTGTCGCCCATGGCGCGGAGGGCGGTCAACGCTGTGGGCGCTATGGCGTGGATGCAGGTATGATACACCACGGTGCAGTTCGCTATTTTTTATTATACAGGGTGTCCGGAAGGTCGATGCAAAGCCGTGAGGGGGGGGGGGGGGGGGGGTTTAGGTCACCTCGTTACGCATCTATTCATCCACGATTTTTGAAAAATTTACCAAAATCATATGCTTGTTCGTTCATAGTGTTCAAACCGACAGTTACTAGTGCCTAACAATTTGTTTGCGTCCTAGCATAATGTGTATTCAATCGATAACACCAAAACAATCATCTGTATCCACATAACTGACTAAATGGGAGGTGTTTAATAATGAAACATTATTCAAAAATTTAAATTACTTTTTGAAATAGTTCTTTTTTTTTAAATAGAGAAGAGAGACTAAAACATTTAAACATTTTTAAAACATCCAGTATTATTGCCCTTTCGATTGGTGTATCATACACGTAGATACCTGCCTAATTCTCAGAACTAGAGTACATAAACCCAAACTCCCCGAGACTCAAGGTTTGGAAGACGGAGATCCTGTCCGCAGAGTACAATTTTGTCGATTTTTGTTGAATGCAGACATTGAAGACTCTTGTTTCCTGAAAAGCATGTTATGGACCGACGAATCACAATTTACCAGAGAAGGTATTACAAACTTCCATAATTTACATAAATGGGCCGATAAAGGAGCAAATGCACATTGGAAAAAACAAGTTTCCGTTTTTTCCAATGTGCATGTGCTTTCGTCCCGAGTCGAACCCGCAACCAATTGCAGGCGGGACCAAGAGGTCGTCACATACAAACTTTCGCGTTTATAATATTAGTAGGTACTAATGTACTTGCCCCGCTCTGATAGTAACCTCCATGGTTGTATGTCCAGGTGGGTCTCGGCATCATGACGCTGCTGCACTACGTGCCGACGCCGCTGGCCGCCAGCCACCAGTCCGGCTCGCTGGCGCTGCTCACGCTCGCCATCTGGCTCACGCACGAGCTCAAACTCCTCAAATACATACCCAAGTGATACTTTAACTGAACAGATTGTGAAGGTGTTCATTTTACTCTTAGTTTGGTGGTTTGACTTGGCTATCCTGGTAGGCACTGCCATATAAACTACTAGTTTTGTAAATAATTAAGTGGTTATTCTAGGCCTTGGTCAAATGTCTAATTTCAGTCCGAATTGCTTAGTAGATTTAGAATGAAGAAGTAACGTCTATCAATCCAAATGTGTAAGTTATATACATATAATATAATAAGATTGAATTTAATAGGTAGTTTGTTTAACTAGTTTTGCCTTAAGGTTTTTTGTCTCAGAAATTCAGGATGGCCAAATCAAATGCATACCGACAAATATACAGGGGAGTATCATTGTTAGCATTTATTTTAAGTGTTTTGTTGAAGACTGCAGTATTAACAGATGTATTTATGTTTGTTTAGTGTTAATGAAGCCTTATAAGAAAATATAGAAACCAAAGGATAAAACAAATATTTTATTTCTATTCTAATCAACTTCACTCCAAAATGAAAACGCACAGTTTATAATATTATTCACAAAGTGATTTTATTTGAAATCTAAATTGCTAATATTGCTTACACACTGAAAACTCGGTTTATGTACAAATATGTGTGCACCCAGGCCTTATTAATGTTAATCAAGGATAGGTAGCTCTCAACTCGCATTAATACAGGCATGAGCACTTCTATTTTATCACTTGGTCACACTGTCAAGCTGAATTCAGTCAAGCTTGAGCATTCAAACACAATTTGCTTGACAATGCAACCGAACATTGTAAAACTGACAGCTTTCCAGTTTGTCAAAATATAATTTCAAAGAATAACTATTATTTACATTGGTACTTATTTTTTATGATATACTACGATTCCCAATAACTTTTTTACGCTTATGTATTGTCAGAGGTAAGCTTGTTATTAATTTTCGACAAACCAGATAGCATATGGCGATTATGATTAGGTACATCAAAATATACAGCTTGACATAACCTTACGATTACACGCAATGAATTTGTTATTTAATATCTATCTACATTATCAGGCAGCTTATTATAAGCCTCGTATTAATATCAAATGAATGATTTGCGTCTAGAAGCAATGCACCGTGCGACCACGATTATAAAAAAACGTGGAAAAAAAGAACCAATGTCTAACCATACAGTCTATATTCTTATCTTGCTTTAATTTTTTCTCACGCTTTAATAAAGACACACACGCTCGCCATTTCTACGATCGTGGTCACACAATGTGTTGCTAACTGACACAAGATGGATAGTGTAAACTGGGCTAGTAAGTTAAAAATAAATGCAAAATAAATTCTAAATATTTGAGTACGGTGTCGTGTATAAGAAATATTTTGTTAAAATAAAGAGATTTTATTTCTTACTCAAATTTTTTAGTGCTATGCATGAGACACATTTAGTATTTCACAAGAACTTTAGTGCCAATAAATTAGGCTTCATGTTGTGTCTCATAAATAAACAAATAGGCTCCAATTTTTAATACCTATTAAATAAAATAACATTCTATGCACTGGCAGAGCTATATACATACAGGTATGCAGCACCATAGTCATTCCTGGATTTAAACTAAAATAATCGATCATTAACAACCTGTCCAATCAAAGAAACAGTAGAAACTTAGTGGTGTTTTGTGAAATAAACAGCCAAGGGACACTGTCAATGGTTAGGTATAACTTCCAGTTTAGACATAAAGAAGCGTACTGTTTAAACTAACAAACTGCCCGGCGCCATTTTAAACCACTGTAGCTATAAAAAAGTCGAAATTGAAGTAACAGAATCGTTCATACTTTGAGATCAGTGTAGTAAGAGTAAAAATCCAGAAACATGAAACAAGTTCTATAAGCCTCTTCCCATGATAATATTACAAGTAATGTACAAAATATCAATTTTTTACACCTAAATTGTTAGTATTTATGTTTAAAATTTGTATATAACTAGACTGAATCTATATTGCTTTTGGGGCTTCGTATAATGCCTGTGCCAGTGAAGCTTGATGTTGACCATCTATTGTGTAGTAAAGCCATTAAAACCCTCACATTTCCTCCATTAGGCCACATAATGACAGTGATTACTTCTGCTCACAAATATTCAACTAGAGGTAGGTACACATTATCATGAGTATTAAATCAAGGTATGATATGGATATTTTTTAATATATTTGTACAAATTTAATTGTCTATTTACAATTTTGGGACAGGAATGGTATTTTTCCGATATCAACACGGTTAATAACTAATTTAAATAATATTCCAATAAGTATAATAATTAATAAGTCTCCTTAACTATATAATTTTGCACATCGACACTGGTGCATATCAACGCTGACCTCTCACTATCACTGAATAGCCATAAGGATTGAATAATCACGAATATTAACAAGACAGTGCAAAATGGCTATTTACGTCTACGTAAAATTATAATAATTAACATAGGCTATTACAAATGTTAATAAAAAAATAGCTTCAAGTTAGTAAATATTTTGTAATAGCTTTCTGTTGAGTTGGATTGCCCGTGCACATTTAAAACCTTCGATCAACAATACAACAGGTTGTATTGTTGATCGAAGTTTAAAACCCTTCACTCAAATTATTTATGACCTATCTAATTAAATAAGCAATTGATTGAATGAAAAAAGACAAAATAGATTTAATATTACAACCATGGAATTAAAGTATTCGAGAGTATAAATTTAAACTAATAGGCGATCCAACATATTCAAATTGCAAGATTTCCTAGCGTTTATTGGAGTAAATTCCATGTTTGAAATAAACATACGAATAAATCACGCATCACAAAAACATGGCAGTTCAATGGCAGATCTGATTGTGCATCATAAATGCACATTCCTCAAGCATCTGCATATGATATTGAGTTTTACTTGGTTCAAGTAAAGATTTAAATTGCTCACATTGTGCGCCGCCTTGGTCCTTCGCCCTCTCACGCGAATAAAGTCTCCGCCGATTTTGAACTGTAGAAGAAGAGAACAATAACATTACACTAGTAATAGTAACACAAGGATTCGTTTAATCGCGATTTGTTAATATAATCGACTGAACATGAGTAATTTATTATAATTATAATATATTTGATTGTTTTATTACTCGTAGTACTACTTCATTTGACCACAATATTGTCTCATGGTAAGTGTCATGCATGATCCACGAAGGACTAACTCAAAGCGACTAGCTAACTAACAGCTATAATATATACCCAATAACTTTATGCCCTGACCTCAGACGAATACCTCCAACAATGACTCATAAACATCTATGTATGTATAATTTATGCAATCTACCTCAGTGACGCGACGGGCGAAGGTCCGCCTGCAACACAGGAGGTTGCGGGTTCGACTCCCGCCGTCTGACTTATTTTTATTATTGACATACGAAGTTATAATTTAGATGTGTCTCGGTCGTTAAAACTCAGAGAACACAGTGTAGATCTTGTTAGATGTGTTGTCTCGGTTGTTTCAACTTAAAGAAACTAATGTCTTAGTCCTCACGGGTATCCCATCCATAGTCCTAAAGTTGTTAGATGGGTCTCCATCGTAACAACTTAGGACGCATTCACACAGCATCTGGTTTTTTTTCGTGATAGCGTACATATGTTGCTTTAAGAGCGAGTTCACACACCCGACAAAATTCCGGATTCAGTTAACGATTGTTTCCAGGGTGGAAGGATCCATATAAATGGTCCTGTTAAAACAGA
Source organism: Eupithecia abbreviata (assembly GCA_943735965.1). Lineage (NCBI taxonomy): Eukaryota > Metazoa > Arthropoda > Insecta > Lepidoptera > Geometridae > Eupithecia > Eupithecia abbreviata. The sequence goes on from OX030985.1 coordinate 12,869,986, forward strand.
TCCCTTGTATCAATGCGAACCGATATTTGTGGCGCGGCGGGCGAAGGTCCGCCTGCGACCCAGGAGGTTGCGGGGTCGGTTCCCGCCTTGCAACAAATGTTGGTATTGTTGTCTTCTCGTTTCTTTCACCCCTTCACCGAGTGACATGAATGAAGCATGCCTCTCGCATAGTGACTCGAACCTGCGATCATCGAGCCGAGCCGAGCCATCGAGTCGAAAGAGCCACGAGAACACTCCAATTTGCTCCTGACCGCCGAACAGTGAACTTCAACCTAGTCCGGGTTTACTCTAGCTAGATTATTACACAGTAAAGTATATTTAGATAGATACCTGCCGTATTAGTTTATAACTTAATGTGATAACTTATCTATGTCTTGTGAGATTATACGATCCATTGTAAAAACGAAAACGAGAACGAGAATTAAACCTTCTTGTGTCTTTTAATATGATCTGCAGATATTTGTTTCGGGTGTTCTGGTCGTTTTCTATTTACCTAATATATCAGTCATCTTGATCTGATAACACAAGCTCTGCTTTACTTGGGACTGGATGATGCAGTCTGGATTGTCCAGCATTATTTATTTATTTAATGAGCTCTCAGAGAACCAATGGTGTATTTAGAAGTTGTTAGAGGTGTCTCAGTCGTTTAACCTAGGGAACCGCTGACTAGTCCCAAGTTAAGCAGAGCTTGTGTTCTGCTTATGAGTACTAGATGACTGATATACTTCATACAATACATTACATAGATAGATATAATTTATTTAACCGCACTGGATGGTAGTACCTGGGCGGATGTGTCTCCGTGCTGACGATGACCTGCACGACGTACCCGGGCGTGACGCGCGCCTCCTCCACGGTCAGCCGGTCGCCCAGCAGCTTGCCGCCGTAGTACCAGCGCTGTCTCCACGGGGAGATGTTCTCTTGAGCCTGGAACGCACCATTCTTTGGCTGGTTTTATTGTTACGCGTTTCGGCAGCGCCGTTGGAGCGCGTTCGGAGATTTATGTACTAGTGATGTATGCGTTTCAAAGTCGCGCGCTTGTTCAGCGGCGTTCAGTAAACGTTAACAGCGCGCTGCCCAGCGGCGCGTCCAGCTAAGCGGTGTGACTATTAAAACCAGCCTTAGATGCCTACTACAAGTAAACTTGCTGTGCTCACAACTAGGCATAACAAGATAAATGTACAAATCTTCTAAAGGGTGTATTGCTTCTACAACAAAACTCCAAGTGAGTTGAAAAATTATGAATAAATAAATTCAAACAAATTCTGAAATATATCCTTTGTAAGAAGGCTTACTACAAAATATTAGATTATTTTGTAGATGATAAAAAAGCTTCAGATGAGTTTTGCTCCAACTCAAAAACTAACAAGGTAAAGGTTTCTTGTTTGCTTCTTTACTTTAATTTAAAAATATAGATGGATAGAATATACTTTATTGCACAAAAAGTTGTACATAGGCGAGCATAATGCTAGATAGCATTCTCTACCTGCTAACCTTTGGGTAGAGTGGACAACAGTAAAAAAAATATATAAATAATTAAATTTTTAATTAATTAATCAAATATTGTAGTGAACAGAAAACTAAAGTATTACTTTATTTCCTAGTTTTACTTATGTAGTTTGAATGTTGTCCAAGAGTCGTAAATAATATCAGAATATAGTCAGATTTCATAAAATCAATGGTCAAATACCACATAACAAGGATTTTTGTATTCAACTGTGCATTTTAACAAACCCGATATGAGCATAATCAATGAAGAGCCAATAATATATTAAATACAAAGAGTTCAGGGCGCGGGCAGGACTTGCCAATCACTCAGACCTCTCCAGACTCTGAATATGTAGGTAATAACTTACCTACCAGCAATGATAAAAAAAAATAGCTGAATCAAACTCCAAAAGCATTCTAAGTATATTATTTAAGGTGTAGGAGTTCAGCAATAATTGTCATTATTTTGGACGTGGCGGGGTGGCGACTCATGGAAGCTAATGTAAGTACCAAAATCAGTCAGACGTTGCTTAGACGCAAGGCCACGTATCAAATTCATGGAATGTTAATTGTTATCAACACACCACGGTTTGTGAGATGGATACAGGAAACTTAAGAGAATCAAACGCGTCAATCACTGCTTAGTTGACGACTTTATTATTGAATGCATGTTATTTCTCTCAGAGTTTTATAGGGTTAGTGACACAGATAAGCATCTGTGGGTCAGTGACCTTATGAACTCTAACTTAAATCACACACCAGTATAGTTCAAAATATTGGTTTTTCCAATAGATCACTAAACAAAAAGCAGTAAAGTTTTGCCATGAACCTTTATATCTGTAGGTAAGGTAGGTGGGTAAGGTACCACATCCTGGTGTACCTTACCTACAAATATAATGATCGACTGCAATCTCTAATGATCAGCCTTCGTAGCCAGTTTTATCCACTGCTGGGTAACCTTATGTTGGGGCTATCCATCGGTTCTGTGCAATCCCAACGATACAACATGTAGGTAAGATGTCAACGTGTGCAACTGGAAAGCTACTGACAGAATTTTTTGTACTGTGCAATGTTTTCCTCTAATTTAGTGTCAAGCTACTCTACAGTACTCTACTCACCGGCTCGGCCATTCTACCACACGGCCAGCCCTAGCTACTCACATGCAGCTTGTTCTTGCACTGCGCGACCGTGTGCTTGGAGTACGCGCAGAGCTCCACGTCCTTGCAGGTGCTGGAGAGCCGCAGCCGCAGCGCCACCTCCACGCCGCCCTCCACAGGCTCCGACCACTCGGCGGGAGAGTCGCGCCCACTCGCTTCTTTCACCATGTTGATGGGCGGCGATAGGCAGTATATTGGAACCTGGAAGTCAACAACGTAATTGAACTCAATACGCGCTTGACACTAAGACACCTGCACAGACGAGAGACTTTTCGCTGCGGAGGTCTGATATCCCTGAACCGTGAGAACTTAGAATGTACTCAATATTTGTTCACCGGAAGAATTTCACCAAGAACTAAAGTATGTAGTGTGGCTTGAGGAGCCCCGCTCTAACATGTTAGTTCTAAGTATTTATTTTGGGGACTCTGGCGTAGAGGTGGCGAAGAGTGAGTTGGTAGCCGGGGCGGTTTAATACCGAGCACCCCCAAAAAAGCAGACAAAACTACTAAACCGCACGCCGTGTGGGGGATGAGATTTCTTTATTATTTTTCAGATGTTTGGTAAAAAATAACAAAACTATAGGTGATAGAAATAAGATCCTACTATCAAAAACAGGGAGGCATGCATCGAGATAGAATAACTCAATGCTGGCATCTTCAAATAATTGAACAAACCCTAAATAACAGATAAAAAATACTACAGTATCAGTTGGGTGGGTAGGATTTCAATGGTGCATGACCATTAGAAAGCTTATGACATGGTCAAATCAATGATCTGAAAATCTTTTAGGATATACTAATAGCCATCTTCAATAATATAATCTTATTGAGTTGGTGTTGTCCATTTAATCAATTGATGTTTAGCATTGAACTACGTACAGCAATTATGTGAATGATAGGCCTTCTAGCTTTAGAAATCAATAAATGTTGTCAAGTAGAGCACATCACACAAGTAGAGGATAAAACTTAATAAGTAATAATTAGCATAGAAGAGTGTATTAAGTTCAGCTATGCTTTTACAATAATAAATACACATTCCAATAAAAATTAACTATACCACCTCCACAGCCGGAAATTAATGAAAATAACATAATATTTTCCTATTTAAATACAGAGAAAAATTTTAAGTGGAAAGGAAGGCATTTGTCCTATAGTGGGACTCAACAGGCTAATTACAAGAATGTATCTGATTTTGGAGCAGGTGTTTTAGGACCATGAAAAGTAATGTATTTTTTATCCTGCACTTACCGACCTACTTTCAAAAATGCTTGAGTTAGCATTTGGTGTAAACCGCTGGCTGGTATGAAAAAAAGGCAATATTTAAGCTCCAGGAAAACACATGAATGAGAAGATGTACCTGATATCTAGTTCCCCATTCATCATAACACTCTGTGAGGTAGCCGTTAGGCACGGACACACTGGCCCCGTCCAGCAGGGCCTGCGCCAGCTGGAAGTCCAGCGCCTCCGCGGCCACGGCGGCGGCCCGCAGCGCGTCCCAGATCTCCTTCCGACCCTCGAAGGCCGGAGCCGTGTCCCAGAACTCATCTCGCTTGCTCCTCAGCTGACCTTCAGTCAACGGCACGTCAGATTTCCACCGTATAGTCTCATGGCAAAGCGACTGGTTCTTTCGCAAACCGCCTAAAACAAAAAACTAGTCATTGGGGCGATCGCGGATTCGGACCACGCACGTACACACATCCAAAAGCAATGACCCACACGTACCGGAGTTCGGACGAGACACGGTTCCTGAGGATTCTTCTATGGGGCCACTACCACTCCTAGTGATTCCTATGCACCCACCCATTTCGTTCACATTCTACAATTGCTCATTTATCAAATATTTACAAAAAAAATACAGGTAACAAATAACATTTTTTTGTCTACTGAACGCCTAGCCTACTGTCAAAAAAAAGATTAACTGTATCGTTTTGTTAATGCTACAAATAAGGAGGTCAATAGTGACCTTCAATCTAAAAAAACATAAATAAATAAGACGTCTTAATTAGAGAACATAACGAATACCAAACTTCAATATTACAATATCGACTTAACTTTTATTATTTTTTTGAATTATAGCGTGTAATACACATTTTCACTAAGTTTTTCCTTTGAATATAAAACAAACGAAACGCAGCCACAGGGTGGGACGTTCAAAAATCAATACCAAAAACAGTCCAATGTGCTAGATCTAGTAAAAGCTAGCGACAATATCGGAAAGGATGACAGTTATTTGGTAATTATTTTACGCAGGGATACTGCGTACAATTATCACCTACAGAATCTAATTATGCCTTTCTGCGTGCTATCTTTTTGGGCAGGTGGAAACCAAAACCTTGCTTATTGTCGACATAACCGAGGTTTTGAACGCAGATACCTTTTTTATTTGACATAACTTTTCATGACAATGACGTTGACAGTTTAATTTCCAATGCGGTGCCGGCAGGGCGGGGCGACGGCGGCGGCGGCGGTGGGGAGGGGGTTATTATATTATTGTTACAATCAAAACAAAACTGGGGTGGGGAAACAATTTGTAGATTTTTCTTTCTGGCTTCTCTGTTGGAATAATTTGCTTTGACTTTACTTATTGATTATGTTGAAGGGTTCTGATTTAGAAACGTTCAGGGTTGTAAACGTTAGTATTACACCTTTTTAGGTAGGTCTGTAATCTGTAAATAGTAGGAATCATAAAACTCACAAAAATAAAATAATTTCAGGCTCAACCCACTGCATATTATGTATCGGAATTCATAACATCAGAAGAAGAGCAGTCTATTTTGACTAAGATCTATGCAACTCCCAAACCAAAGTGGACTCAGCTGACAAACAGGAGGCTTCAGAACTGGGGTGGCATTCCTCACCATAAGGGTATGATAGCCGAAACCATTCCCTCCTGGCTCGAGCAGTACCTGGACAAGATACACAGGCTCGACCTCATGGGTGGGAAGAAACCAAACCATATACTTGTGAATGAGTATTTACCCGGGCAAGGAATAATGCCTCATCTGGACGGTGATTTGTTTTACCCAACAATAACTACAGTGTCCCTAGGCTCACACACTGTCTTGAGGTTCACAGAACCCACAGACCAGAAGATAGTAGAATACAAGCCTGTTATTTCCTTCCTTTTGGAGCCAAGGAGCTTGCTAGTGTTACAAGACCAACTGTTCAGCAATTACCTGCACTGTATTGAAGAAGTGGAAAGTGATTTCATAGATGATGGTATTTTGAATTTAAATATGTGCACAAATAAATATGTAAAAGATACTTGTGTTAAGAGAGATACCAGGCTATCTTTGACTATTAGACATGTACCTAAAACAACTTCATTTAAAATATTTGGGAATAAGAATGTTTATAAGTAGCTGCTACCTGAATACTTTGGTAGGTAAGTATTTTATATTAGGTAAGTATTTTATATTACAAGGTGCAATTGATATAAACCTTTTTTATTTATTTTCCACATTTAAACCATCTTCTAATACTTACAAAATCCAGTTGGTTTCATAATTTTCAAGATTTTGTTATGTATTTTTTTTATAATGAGTTTCACAAAATTTATATCAAGTGCAAAGTTCCTGATAGGAATAAATTCCAGTAATGTGATTAGAAGGTCATACAGCAGTGTCAAGGATACTAGAGATGGAGAGTTGAAGCCTCTAGAAGGGAACAAGGTGGGTACCCTACCTAGACGTTATTCTATAACTGTTATTTCGCTAGTGTCGGGCATAAAGTTTTATTCCATGTTTCTAGGTTGCAAAAAGACCATTCAGCACTGTCCAAGATTGCTCACAAGATGAGAAAAAATCTGATGTGAAAAAGGTACCTAAATTCTCTTATTTTTACCATCACCCTTTTGTGTAACTTACCTCAATTTATTTTATTTTTATTTATTTGGGAAACTAAAAGCTTATAATTAGTTGTAAATAGAATGTTTAAACCCCTTTGTTTATTCCAAGCCTGCATTTTGTACCTGTGTCCAAATAAATGTTTTCTTCTATTCTATTATTTCGTCTTAAAGGACATAAAGCTTGGTCCTGTCAAGCTATATAAGCTCCATACTAAACCAATTGATGTTATTTTTAGATAACCACAAGAACAATCTGCAGTGCCCAGGATGCAGACAAAAAGCCTCTTGATGAGAACAAGGTATTCAACTTTGTAAGGTCTTCCTTTAATTTAAGATGCTATGTTACTTGGAAAAATTATAGTTACTTATTTATGATTGAGCCTTTTAATGGGAATCATTAAATTATATGTGACTTTTTTACAATTTGGCGGGTTCGATTCCCGTTTCAGATTAATTCACAAATCTTTGAATGTAGTTTAAATTGTTTTTAAAATCAAAATGAGGTTTTTTTCTGTAAAATGTTTTAACTACAATATTCAAGGTACTTTCCCTCCATGTGGCTCCATGGCTGTGGGACTCCCTGTATACAGGGTTATTGGTAATTCGACGTATTCCCGTTAGGAGGTGATAGGGGTGACTATTTGCGATAATTTTCATCCCCATGTGCAAAAGTGAAATATTTTTAAGTTATCATGATTTTTAGCTTTTTTCAAAATAAGTCAAAAGTGCAACATCAAAAATTTATTTAAAAAAAACTGAGTCGTCAAAATGAGATTGGCTTTCATTTCATTTTAGGTAAGTATTTTGAAAAAAACAAACTATTTGGGAACCTAGATAAATACTATTTTAATACAAATAATGCAATATTATAGTTGAAATATGCTTGAATTAGAAATAATTTTGGTATTACGTTTGTATGAAGAATTCGTCCCTCCGGAGGCTCCTTAAAAACTAAAAAAACATTATGAAACTTGACTTGCAGATTATTTTAAAACATAACTGTTTTCTTAGCTCTCCAACAATGCATAACAACAATGAACTTATTTCAAAGAAACTGAAAAAAACATCATTACATAGGAAGCAGGCGGAAATTCGTATACGAACTAAACCTAAGGTCGGTCTTAAGTGTAGTCAAAATTTATATAAAACTAATTTAAAACAATACCCAATGTAAACGGGAATACGTCGAATTACCAATAACCTGTATAAGAATGCTAACACAAACAAAAGTGCTTACTAAGGACCTTTTAAATTTTTAGGTTACAACCAGAAAATTTGGCTCTGCTCAAGAAGGAAGCAAATGTCAACCAAAAACCTGTGGTAAACCACCTGTTAAGAAAGATGTAAGTAAATAACTTTTCTTTCTATCTTTCATTATAATAATACCCTACCTGTAGTAGGTCTCTTAGATCAAGAATCAATAACTCTTTATTTCTATCAATACAATCAATGAACATTTAGAAATAGTCAAAATATTAAAAATAAACTTTGGCACGCAATTTTTTTTTAATTTATGTTGCTTCGGCATGCATACAAGAAAAATTAAAATGTAAAGCATCGACGAAGAAACCTTTAGCCTATTAGCTGTTAAGCTAAACTGCTAAACTGTAATGATATCTCTGTGTAAAAACATCCTGGGCATCTTCAAAACAAGAATGAAAAGGGGTCTTTGCCTCTACCTTTGTGATAGGTACATTTTTGGCCACATTATCACACTTCCATCAGGTGAGGTTGTGGTCAAACCAAGGTCTATCAATCAAGTTCATTATGTAGGTAGGTATATAATCATATCATCGTCTAATATGGTTGTTGGAATGAGTTGGCAGTTGGAATACAAGCCAGCTTTTAAAAACTGACGTCGTTTTTTAGAATGAAGACCAATCACGCTGCAAACTTGCCGTAGGGGTAAAGGCGAGCAGTGGGGGAAGTAAGGTACCTACGCTTTTTGTTCTATCTTGTTTAGTTCATATCTATATGACACAGAACCGTTTGGATTGCCTTACGGACAACGACTATTAGGCCTTCATTTTATGTCACGACTTGGCGACCTATCACGTTTCATAAACTAGATATCCGGGCTATTGATAATCTTTTATAGCTTTTCGTCAGAATCCACACTACCCAAAGGTCAGCAGGTAGAGAATGCTATCTAGCATAATGCTCGCCTATGTACAACTTTTGTGCAATAAAGTATATTCTATCTATCTAATCCAGATCGAAATTCGACCGATCGCCGCAACCAAAACAGGTGCTTTGCTTTACCACCAGAGCTCAGTAAACTAATAATAAATAAACGATCATGGAACTGTCATGTACCAATAAACGATAGTGGCTAAAGGTGTCAAATGGACCGAGCGATATTAGATGTAAGCTGTGTTCGACACATCTCGCACTGATGGTGATTGTAATGTTACAGAAAGGCTTGGTGCTGGGCGTGTACATGGACTGCAACAAGAAGCTGGAGCTGTCTCCGGCGGCCGAGGAGTTCGACGCCAAGGCCGGCGGCAAGCTGAAGGAGCGCCTTAATGAGTCAGTTTATTCATTTATTCAATTACATAAGTACAAACTTAATTTAAGGATTGATATGATCTGAGACTCGTGCCTCGAAGCATTAAGGTTGCAGAGGGTGGGACACAATGGCGCAATAGAGAGGAGGTTTATATCCAACAGTGGGCTCACCAACTCCTCTCGAATGTAACTAAGTACATAGAGGTCCGACATTCAAGTTATTGTAGTCTATGGCTCTCTTTAATCTAACCCCTGTCTGGTATTCTAGTGTAGCAGAGCAGATGAAGCTAGGCAAAGCGTTCGTGATCACAGACGTGCCGGAGTACAGCGCCGTGGCGCTCGCCTGCATCGGGCCTAAGGAGCCGGGGTATGACGAACTGGAGGCGCTGGACGTTACTAAGGTACAATACCTATCAGTTGTCACTACTGATACATGAAGCTAGGCACAGCGCCGTGGCTGAGAAAAAAGAGCAAAGAGACACTTTTGTCATGTTTATTTGTGCTGTTTGGACGTGAATGCGGATAGCACAACACCGCGATGGATCACAAGCTTCGAGAGGAGTCTCCCAGCAGTGGGGAATATCCGATTGTGCATGATGATATGCATATGTTAATGTAATATGGTCTGTATTTCCAGGAGAATATCCGCTGGGGAGTAGGCGCCGGCGTGCGCGCGCTGCAGCGGCGCTGCTGCTCCGCCGTGGAGGTGGGCATGCCGGGCGAGCCCGCCGCCGCCGCCTCCGCCGCCGAGCTAGCCGCCTGGACGTAACTATCTCTGCTCCCTAGATAGATGTTCTGTCTGTCAAACGCTCTCTATTTATCTATCGTAGTCGCTTTTCACTAATTTTGATGACTTTAATAAAATTCCAGTTACCAAGAGTTCCGCGGCAAGGACCGCTTCCCGGAGTGCAAGGTGTCTAAGCTCGGCGGGGAGTGCGCGGAGTGGAAGCGCGGCGCGGTCCTCGGCGTGGCGCAGAACTGGGCGCGCCAGCTCGCAGACACGCCCGCTAATGTCATGACGCCCGTCGACTTGGCACAAGTATATGTCCAAAAACGCCGTCTCATGTACCTAACCATATGCCACACACTATACATAGATAGGTATGATCGGTGATAGAGAATGAAGCGTGGCATGTCGGTCGATTTTTGTTTCAATTTCCACAAACGACACGACAAACCATCTATGTACGTAGCTATGCGATAAGCTGTCGCCATCTATACGCGGCCGAGAGCATCATCTGGACAGTGATGCAGTGGATAACGCCATCTGCGGTTTGGAACCTCAGGTCCACGAGATGATCCTGTTACTTGGGTAAGGTTGATTCATAAATACTCGCTGGACCATCCAGGTGACATACCTTGCCCTCTCCGACAGATTTATCAAAGAGTTCCTACTTCTTACTAATAATCGTGTGCGTATCGTGCATTCCAGGCCGCCATCGACGTGCTGTGTCCGCTCGGGGTGGAGGTGGAGGCGCGGGGCAGGGAGTGGATCGAGACGCAGGACATGCAAGTGAGGACATGCATTCTTCTTCATTTATATCCTAGGGCATTATTTTATATTGACTTTCCAAACGTGGTGCACACCTACGATACGACAGCGGCGTGGAATCGGATAAAACTGTATTCTCTAGTCTATGTCATATTAGTCATTCCCAGGGTTGGAGAAAAAACTGTTTTTTTTATATTTTATAAAACAAACAGTTCAAAATGTTTAAAACTATTGTTTTTTTTTTACTTTTTACCTTAAAGGTATCAATTTCAAATCAATTATAGCGAATAATAAAATAATCCATTTCTAAACTATTTCCTAATTCACATTAGTAAAAATTAACAAAACGATAAATATTTACTTTTGTTGCATATCTCAGTACATCTAATCTAATTATTAAAAATTATTATTATTATTAATCAATACAAAACACTTTACATACACCTTGTATGTAGTGTTGAGGTAGGTAGAGAACTAGAGAGAGAGCGGAGAATAGGTACCGTACCCACTAATCCAGTGAATTACTTTCTTTCGACGGCCGCGGCCGACATAGGAACTTTCCCTGCGGGACTTTACTGGCGGGGAGTTAACTATGCAGTGTATAAATCCCACAGCCTGTCTGTGGTATTTATACACATTCAATTGCAATTAAAGGTAGTTTTTAAACCCTGTTTTTTTCTTCATATTTTAAACTTTCTTTTAAACTGTGTTTTAAAACACTTCATAAAAAACACAGTTTTATTTCAAACTGTTTTAAACACGTGTTTTAAAACAACTTGTTTTAATCATGCAGGGTTGGCATGATGGTCATTCCTAATCGCGACACGATGCGATTGGGACACAATTTGAACTGTCAAAGAAACGCGATCGCTCCTAGCGTGTTCATCGTTGGTATAACCTACGTAGGTTTTACCAACGATGAACTTATAGAAAGCGATTGAAAATCTCATGCTGTCCCTCTCAGTTCGAAACCGATCTGAGCGGGACAGTATGACAGATGACGTCATTCAATAACAAACATTTTACGAAAAACACGACAAAAAACCTTACTATTCTAATGTAGAGGTATATTGTGAGAAACAAACAACTATTACAAGGTCTGTGTCCCGGAACACAGGGTAAAACTTGCAACTAAGAATACCTAGAAGACAATAAAAAATTACAACAAATTGCCTAATGAACTTAAAGCAATTATACCTTAATAATAAATAAATAAATAATTCATTCAAAAATATCTAAGGACTAAAGAGTAACAACAACGTACATTACTTAATATAATATAGTCAAGTAGTGTGGTTAATAAACAATGTTTTTATGACATGAAGAAATATTTTTGACTAAGTATAAAACTTTATTTTGACTTATGTTATTTTGTACCAAACACAATATTTTGGAACTTATTTTTGTATCTGCTGTCATATTACTTTATAAAGCCTAACAATTTAATTTAGCTCTCCCCGACGAGGCAGAATGTATTTGACACACCATTATTATTAAGAGCTTTTGTACCTACATTATTAATAAATGATTTGATTGTCAGGCGTACCTGGCGGTGTGCCGCGGCGCCTGCACGGAGCCCATATTCCTCCAGTGCTCGTACAAGGGTGGCGCGGGCCCGCCCGTGCTACTGGCGGCCAAAGGAGTCACCTTCGACAGGTAATACTAACTACTTACATGTTTCTACCACGTGCAGTCATACCTACACTTTAGTACAGTCAGCATCAAATTTATATGAGCATCTAGCTAGAGTAGTCAAAATGATCTGAAAAACAAAAGAATTTTGATATACATAGTTTGAATAATCATATTGTTGTAAGCATCCAAGGTATTCAAAATATCTTACAATTTCATATTTATAATGAGCAGTCAAGGTGTTCAAAATAATCTGAGCAAACCAAGCTCTTAACACTTTGACTGCTATTTTTTTTCGACGACTGCGATCTTTTTTTTTAACCTAAAAAAATCGTGTGTGCTTCGTACGCCGCTCTACACAGCGGTTGTGTTGCGCCGCACATGCGTTTCGTTCGAAAAATATTACGGCTGTGCTGAGTCACAAAGATCTGTATTTTCTCAGCCGCTGCACTAGTGTGGATTTACGCATATTAGTCACTTGTAGAAAACACATATCGTGTGATTTCAGCACTCAAAGTGTTAAAGGTAGTTTGCAAACTGATAATTGCTAAGATGAATAGTGTCACATAAATAATAAAACAATGAGTAGTAAGATATTTTGAACACCTTGGGTGCTTACAATATGATGATTCCAACTGCGTATATCAAATTGCTTCCATGTTTTTCATATTATTTTGACTAATCTAGACGCTCATATCAATTTGACGCTGACTGTACCTTGATGATTCTTTGTTAATGGCAACTGTGTCTGGTTGGACACTTTTCTGCCAGTGTCAAGTAATGGAAAATAATTGTAAAATTAACGAGTTATCAAATTATGAAGATGGTTTTATATTTTCACCAGAGCCTAGTTCGTTATCTAGCAGGGTGTGCCTACCACGTGCGGGCTAGCTTGGCTTGGGAGACGAGATGTTGCTCCCACAAATAGTGGGAGCGCAATAAACTCAAAAGTTTTGTATGATCCCACTAGGATAGAAAATACCAGATTAAAAGATGGTTTACCTTATTTACCTACCTATTTAGTTACAAAATGAGACAAAAATCCGACTATTTTAAGAGGTTTTTATTCATATACATACTAAATTTTGTAATAGGAAGATTAGAAAAAGACAGAATTAAAAGAAAATACAGGAATGAAAAAAATAATGCTGCAACGCTTGCACCTAATTCTGAAGGCAGTCTGTTTGAATTGTAAGGCGAAAGAAATGAGGTCATATCTCACTAACTAACTCTCTATTTAACTCTGAATTTTGGTTATTTTATCGGGTCGAACACTGAAAGGACGACTACAAAGCGAATTGTCTCATACTATACAAGATTGCAGGAGGCTTACCATATGCAAGCCACTGACAAATCTCTTTAACTAATGGATTTATGCTATATGCATGGAAGAATGCGAGTGTCTCTATTTTGCATAAAAAAGGCGATAAGAAATGCCTCAAAAACTACAGACAAACTACAGTAAAATCTATGCAGTTGATTAATATGTCTATCTAGGAAACCGTTTATCTTTTGGGAAAAGTTCGCAGAGATTACGAGGCGAATCCAACTGGGATGGGCTGCTTTTGGGAAATTGAGAGACATTTTCAAGTCAAAAAAAGTACCTCGATGCCTCAAGACTAAGATGTTTAACCAGTGTGTACTGCCTATCCTCACATATGGAGCTGAGACATGGCCCCTCACAAACGACCACGTGTACACCATTAGAGTTGCTCGAAGAGCTATGGAGCGGGCCATGCTAGGAATCGAATTTCAACGTTTGGTATTCGTTTAACGAGGTGGATAACCTTGTAAAACGAATACCAAACGTTGAAATTCGACGAAGAACTAAGGTCGAGGATGCAGGCACTTGGATTGCGAGGCTAATGTGGAGACAGGCAAGACACCTGGCAAGGAGAGAGGATCACCTATGGACCAAATCAGTCACCGAATGGTGGCCTAGGGATATGCTATGGCGTCGAGGCAGACCACCTGCCCGATGGTCAGACGACATTGTTGGGGCTGTAGGGAAGCAGTGGATCCGACTGGCACAAGACCGCCAGGGGTGGCGAGATAAGGAAGAGGCCTATACTCAGCAGTGGGTGTTATCGGCTTATTAGATAGAGAGATAGATACGAGATTGGGCAATATTTCGCACCGCAAAAAGAAGCTGTCCAGCTTCTTTTTCCTAGTCAATCCCAAGTCCGGTCTGGTATGGATTATTGCTGCTATGTTGCAGTAAGTTCCTACTGATACCTTGCTGAGCAAATTGGCAGCAGTAGACTCGTGAAACGAAAAACCTTCAGGCTTATTGATGAACGAGGGTACAAAAGACAAAGAACTAAGAATTTAATATTAATTTTGAATTAATTTAATTTATATATAAATGAATTTTATTGACGTTAAACCAGGTTCATTGTTGGTGTCTTAAGTCAATCAACAATATTTCTCATCTGCCATGGTCAGGCTTACATAATATCTAATACCGCGTAGGTACCTGATACATGCTTCCTCTTATAGCGAAATGCTATAAGAAGAAGTCGAATAACTTAATTTATGTTATTTTGGTAAAAAACAGTTATTCTATTCCATCTATTCGAGATCTAAAAGTAAAATTATTTTTCCCGAAAGTCGCGAAATTTCCCGGGAAATGATTTACGATTTCGCGGTTCTTAAATCAGCCAAAAAGTTCAGGAATTCCCGGGTCCAAACCCTACGTGGAATAAGCCGTCTGAAATAAATGATTTGATTTGATAAACTTTTGGTATACATGTATCAATTTCTGATGATACCTTTACTGTAAACATTGTAATGTGTTTCCAGCGGCGGGCTGTGCCTGAAGAAAACTGAGAGCATGGTGGAGAACCGCGGCAGCATGGCGGGCGCGGCCGTCGTGCTGGCCGCCATCAAGGCCTGCGCTGAACTCAAGGTATACATTCATATATAAAGGGTCTTTCAATAGAGACTTCCGAACTTTGAAAATTGATAGCGGCCATATTCTTGAAGCTACGTCTGTCATGGATGGATACAGCGTTCCACAACACGTGCAAATGATAAAATTGTTTTATCAAAATTGGTGTTCTGTTCGGGCAACGTACCGCGCGCCCATTTTACGGTCGCCATAATCGTCCTACGGAGAGGACTATTCGCAGTGTGGTGGATAATTATGTGTCCACTGGTTCAGTAAACGATCGACCAACATCCGTACGTCGACATAACGCAAGATCTGCCGACAACATCGCTGCTGTCAGTGAGTGTGCAGGAGAATCCGAGCAGTCGATTTCGCGTCGCTGACAAGAACTCGGCCTTTCGCAGACCACAACTTGGCGAATTTTGCCATGATAACCAACTTCTTTTGGCCTGATGGCTTCCTTTGGATCATCTGTACACCAACGACATGTGGTTTCAACAGGACGGCGCTACGTGCCACACAGCTCTCGCCACATTGGATAATCTGCACGAGCGATTTGAGGGCATGGTAATCTCACGTGGAGGTGATATCAACTGGCCATCGAAATCGTGCGATTTGAACCCGTTAGACTTTTTCTTGTGGGGGCTTTCTTAAGTCTCAGGTCTATGCGAATAAGCCACAAACCTCAAAGCCAACATAACCGGCAAAACTCATACTTACTCCGAACTATGCAGGTCTTTAATAAAACATACGCAAAAGATGTTGACCTTTTCAATGTAAGGCAACATGCTTTTAAAAAATTAATTAATACTAACTTCTATAAATAAGGGCTTTTTATTTTATTCTTAATTTTATTTTAATATTTTTATTTATTTATTATATTATATATACCTTCCTATGCTATGTCCGTAAGGTTATTTATTTATATTTCCGGGTACTGACGACAGGCATTTTAGTTTGTTGATGTTCAATTTGGCACGTTATTTGTTTATTTTTTTTTCTTCTGTAATTACCACATTATTATTGTAATCAGTTATATTATTTGCGTACTACAAGCGGAAACTGTGTTAGCTTCTTTTACTCATATTTTAAATGTACTATTATTTGTAGCATAAGCTTTTTGTTTCCCAAATATATAAAAATAAAAATAAAATAAAATAACCCATGCCATCGGTCAAATTCAGCCTTATTTATGCGCCAGATTCATGGAAAATTGGACATTTTGGATGCGCTCTACCCAGAGAAGCCGTGGCGGACATTTGAATGATGTTGTATTCCATAAATAATGGCATCGATAGGTCTTTCAAACGAATAAAAAAATTCGATGATATCTCATACACACTTTGTTTTATTTAAATTTAAAGATAGGAATCGCTTAATGAAAGACCCTTTTGATAGGCCTCCTCATCGATTTCGATGACGGCGACCCTAGACAAAGATAGATAGAAAACACTTTATTATACCACACAAAACAGAAAACAATACATTAATAAAGGAAGTATAAAGGGCGGTCTTATCGCTGAGAGTTGAGACATAATTGATTTTATCAATAAATAATGCTGGATAATCAACACAACATCATCTGGCTTCAAGCGAAGCAGAGCTTGCGTTATGGTTTCCTACTAGATGACTCATACTCATATACATAATAAAATACATTGCAAAGATATGTTTTTTATACCACCATAGAACATACCCAGTACACTCGGAACAAATATCTGCAGATCATACAAAACACTTGACCCGAGGTGGGAAACGAACCCTTAACCTCCTGCGTCGCAACAGACCATGGCTCATCGCGGGAGTCGTAACTAAACGAGACGTATGGAGAACAGATGTTTTTAAACAAGCAGTAGAACCTCGTTATTCACACATCTCGTCTCCGTCAAGCTTCAGTGGAGACCACCGAGCGGAGATGTATCATATAGATGTATTATATTTGTATGCGAATACACAAAGAATCAAAAATCATAAGTTTTGCTCCAGTACTTCAAAGGGCTGGGCTGATTAGAGTCTGGCATTCCTATGCTAGATGTCACTGCAAATCCTCGCTCATGCTCGCAGTGCGGCCGTGGGCTAAATAAATACCGTAGAAAATGTGCCTAAATAACCCCGCCCATAAACAAATGTACTTATATACCCCAGGTGCCCATAAACGAATGTGCTTATATACCCCAGGTGCCCATAAACGAATGTGCTTATATAACCCAGGTGCCCATAAACGAATGTGCTTATATACCCCAGGTGCCCATAAACGAATGTGCTTATATACCCCAGGTGCCCATAAACGAATGTGCTTATATACCCCAGGTGCCCATAAACGAATGTGCTTATATACCCCAGGTGCCCATAAACGAATGTGCTTATATACCCCAGGTGCCCATAAACCTGCACGCCGTGATCCCGTGCTGCGAGAACATGATCAGCGGACAGTGCATGAAGGTGGGCGACGTGGTGCGCGCGCTCAACGGCATGTCCATACTGGTAACTATTGCATTACATCTTGCACACGGCATGTCCATACTGGTAACTATTGCATTACATCTTGCAAACGGCATGCCCATACTGGTAACTATTGCATTACATCTTGCACACGGCATGTCCATACTGGTAACTATTGCATTACATCTTGCATACGGCATGTCCATACTGGTAACTATTGCATTACACCTTGCATAAGTATATACAAGGGTATGTTCATACGGTATTTAAGTAACAAAACCTAACAAAATCTTTAGAGAAAAATCGGGGAGAATGTATCAGCGAGTGATTACAACGCTTTTGACGTAGATAATTATAAAGTTTTTGGTATTCATCAAAGTAGGAGCCAATTCGGCGTTGAGGCTTTGTAGATAAATGTAGTGGAACTCGTACCTTTTATACCTGTCTACAACTACCTGTACTTAGAGCATTGTGTAATATAATTAATGACTCATGACCGAGTCCCATGTTCAGGTACAGAAACATAGTTTTACTTACCTGTCGTTTTACTAAATTACTTTGTACCGACGTTAAGATATAAACCCGAAACAACATTCAGGTCAAACCTCTACGGGTTTAAGAGTGTTATAAATGTAAGTCGTATGTATAATATTATTTTTAAATAAATACATTTAAAAAAAACGTATCTATAGTCAACATCGCATCGGCCTGCGTTGCGAAGCCCATGCAATGTTGACTCCCCAATGAATGTAGTTGGTACCTAAATATTAGAATGTTTGTTATTTGTAGATCGAGAACACGGACATGGAGGGGCGGCTGATGCTGGCGGACGCGCTGGTCTACGGACAGATCGCCTTCCGACCAGAGCTCGTCATAGATGTCGCCACTCTCACACGTCAGTACCCCATATCTTTCCTTGTTTAGGAACCATCTACTAACGTGTTTTGGCAACATTAACATGGACCACAGCAAATAAAGCAGTCTACTAGGTGAGCTGGGTGGCTCTAGTCGCCCGAACGGTCAACGCTAAATTTTTTAGGCGGATCTAGTCGCCCGGACGTTCATGTGGTTTTAGAACCTGTGCACCATAGATGTGCTGTTACCCAGCAGCATTTGGTAGTTCCCCAAGTAACGTTATATAGAATTCAGAGACTACGACCGATGTGGCGCGGTGGGCGTAGGTCCGCTTGCGACGCAGGAGGTTGCGGGTTCGATTCCCGCTTCGGAACAATTGTGTGTACGATCTGCAGATATTTGTTCCGGGTGTTCTGGTCGTTTTCTATACACATATAATAAAAAATATCTATCTATGTAATGGGTACTAGATAACTGATATACATAATACAATACTTATGTATATCAGTTATCTAGTACCCATAACACAAGCTCTGCTTACCAAGGGGCTAGATGATGCTGTGTGAATTGTCCAGCAATATTTATTTTTTATTTATTTAGATTGTATAGTATGAAAGTTTACTTTCATTATAAGATACTTTAAGGCGTCTAGCAGGCCAATGCCACTATGGAAAACGTCTGGCAGTGGAAGTATCTACTTGATTTCCAATACTATCCCAAGTAAAATAAAAAATAATAGACCTTTTAGACTATTAATGAATTTTTGGTGCAAATAAAACTTTGTAACCTAGGTATATAATATCTGTTAAAGCCATTATGAACTAAACTTCATAATCGGTGATCGTTCCGACCTCGACCTGCGTCGGGAGCGTGCGATGACAAACTCCCAGCTTTTATAAAATGACGAAGATCCGGCGCGGCGGAGGTCACACGCTCTAAGCCTATAATAATAATAATATTCGTTTATTTCCTATAACGTAGTAGACGTCAATATGAAATGCATCTAAACAATAAATAAATAAAAATAAAATAAATAATGCTGGACAATTCACACAGCATTATCTAGCCCCATGGTAAGCAGAGCTTGTGTTTTGGGTACTAGATAACTGATATACATAATACAATACATTACATAGATAGATATTTTTTATTATACATAGAAAACGACCAGAACACTCGGAATAAATATCTGCAGAGCGTACACACAATTGTTCCGAGGCGGGAATCGAACCCGCAACCTCCTGCGTCGCAGGCGGACCTTCGCCCACCGCGCCACATCGGTCGTCAAAATACTAGTTAAAGCCCATATTTGAATGCACAACTTTGTGCTGCAGTGCGCCTCATCTGACCAACTTTAAGGACCCTAACCCATCCCCAACGACATAAATAATTGAGGCTTGGCCTCGTACGACTAAATGGGTGAAGCAAAGTGTAGGAGTCCCTTTACATCCCATTGTTACGTTATATTAATTTCCCCAGACGGGATCGCGTTAGCGACGGGCGGCGGCGCGTTCGGCCTGTTCACCTCGAGCGAGCCGGCGTGGTTGTCGGCGCGCGCGGCCGGCGCCAGCACGGGCGACCGGCCCTGGCGGCTGCCTCTCTGGAACTTCTACAATAAACAAATCACAGGTATACTATATACTACCGAACCGACACAGAGCACGCTGAAGTGACTGTTTGACCTACTGACTACAGAATTTAATGACCCCATCACATCACTAAACATAGGCAGATACGTCCATGTCTGCCACAATCTCCACTCGGCAAGCGGAGGTGTGATCGCAGAGGGAATGTAATTTAAAAAATAAACACAAGGAAGCTCGTGCTCGTCCACCTAGGGTAGGCTTTACTCAATACTTAATATTTGAGATTTAGCATTTTTTCAAATATTGCGTACCCAGTGGTAATAACATCCTTTTACAGTACAGTTAGGAAAAACTTTGAAAATTGCATTCATTGCCGCTTTTTCAGTCACTGTGTATTTTTAACTGATTCCACTCTATTGTTATTTGTGACAAAATCAAATTATATAGCTCTTTTCTTTAGGGTTCTTTGAACAGCCTTTGTCTTGTGCTTTTCACATTCAAATAATGCTCCGCAACTTATAAATAAAAAATTCGCTAGTCGGAGCTAGCTAGTTAGGTTTTGTTATGAAGATGCATTTATCTAATCTGTGGTTTAGGGTTGTGATGATGATTATATGGTTAAGTTGTGGATTTCCATTAATCAGTACCTACTATAACTATAATAATGACCTACCTATGCCTATTTCAGATGATCCTTCGGTCGATTTGCGGAACGAGGGCCGAGGGAAGGCTTCGCCCTGTTTAGGAGCTGCGTTTCTGAGGGTTATCATTTTATTACATTCTTTTCAAAACTACAATTCATGCTTGAATCATGAGTTACATTTTTAACTGTGACATTGCTGTTCTCTATTTCACCTGCTGAGTCGAGATGTTATAATTAAGTTATCTTCAATGCAGCCCTTTTCGTGTTCATCTTTGTGCCTACTACAAAAGTTACCAAGTGAATTCGATGGGTTTTCCAAATATTTTTAAGCCGGGTGCGTTCACACTGTGTGGTGACCGTACTTACATTTATCGTTGAGCGACTAGTCTCTAGCTGTTATTATAACGACAATCTATCATCAGTCATCACAACATACAACCCGCGATGAATTAAACTGCGCGACTTTTTGTCTTTACGACACAGTGGGAACGCGCCTTTAGCTTTTGTTACGTTATCCATAGCAAATTTAATTTTACGTTGTTCTTATAAACGAAGTGTGTAATAAAGAATTTATCTATCGATCTATTTCAGAACTTCGTGTGCTGCGACTGGATGCACATCGACATCACTGGCGTGGGCAAGCTGGCGCACGGCGCGCCGCCCTACCTGCGCGCGCGCCGCATGACGGGCCGCCCCACGCGTACGCTCACCACGCTCCTGCAGAACATCGCGCAAGACTGTCAAGCCAAGGCCAAGGAGAATAAGCATGTCGCCCAGAACTAGTCTTGCACCAGAATTTACGAACCCCGCAGAAACCATCCAATTTGTTTCGCTGCTCCTCCAGCAGCATTCTC
Organism: Eupithecia abbreviata; assembly: GCA_943735965.1. NCBI lineage: Eukaryota > Metazoa > Arthropoda > Insecta > Lepidoptera > Geometridae > Eupithecia > Eupithecia abbreviata. The sequence continues at coordinate 12,891,379 of OX030985.1, forward strand.
GTGCTTCATTATGGGCCGCTACACGTCCACTGTACAGCAAAGCGCCCATTTCCAGGCGAAAGCCGAAGAGAATAAACAAGCCGCCTTAACTTACTTACTCCACTGGATCAGAATAGAATAAGTCTCTGAACATTCGTTTGTTGTCCGCATTAACTGAATGCGTACGGCCTGCCCTAAAATCTTTAACTATAGTTCGGCTTCGGCCACCGCGGTCGTCATTTTTAAATTCCAACAACAATCTTATTTCCCAAATGTTGCGTTCCGTGTGATATTGTGTTCTGTACTTGTTACTGTACTTTTATTTGAAACAGCTTTTTTTGGTCTATATTGTCTTTAGATAGGTAAGTCGCGTAGAAAAGATTGTGAATGCGTCTTGCTTAACCGTATTCAACCAAATATTTATTATGATCTAAGCCTGTCATTTCTATCTTTATCTCAATCTTTATGTACGCGACTCATCTTAAACTGATTCCAATAAAAAATCCTGACAAACATCTATTAGTTTCATTGATTCTGTAGAAAAGTCTTTTATAACCTTATGTGAAGTAGTGATTCTCAAACACAAGGATATCTACCTATAACCTTATGTTAAGTAGAGTGATTCTCAAACACAAGGATATCTACCTATATAACCTTATAAAATAAAAAAATAAAAAATAAAATTCATTTATTTCGGACAACGACAAATCATAATTAAAATTAAATTTAGGTCCAATGTTAAGTAGTGATTCTCAAACAAGGATATCTAACTATATAACCTTATGTTAAGTAGAGTGATTCTCAAACACAAGGATATCTACCTATATAACCTTATATTAAGTAGTGATTCTCAAACAAGGATATCTACCTATATAACCTTATGTTAAAGTAGGGTGATTCTCAAACACAAGGGTATCCCATAACTTTTAATTTTCATGCCCCCATGAGTTAGTATATTCAGTGCATAGGTACCTATATATCAGTGCCCGAGTCAAGGACATTAGGTAAGTAAAATAATACCTTTTACGATTTTTTTTTATCAATAGCTAATCGGATAAGATAAGAAATTAAAACATTAACTAACAGCCTACCAACAGATAACACATGTTAAAACAGAACAATAACATGTGATAGTGCCTCGCGCCGATACTTATTGCATGAGTAAGTAAGTAAGCTTGCACAATGACAACCAAGGAAATATACAATTGATTTCAATCCACATGTGTGATGGATTGATTTATTTTATTCAAAAATAAATTATAATTACATGTAATCTGTCACGTTACAAATAAAATTACCATTAGATAATAATAAAATAAGAATAACAACTAAATGAGTCGGTAAAGGGGCGCGCGGTAAGTACATGCGCGGCGCAGGGCGGGCGGGACGGGGCGGATAACAACGTAAGTAACACAACGGGGGCGAAATGAAACACCGATGCTTATTGACCTAAAAATGAAGAAACATTTATTTTCAGTATGTCTTTTGTAAAATTTAAACAGAATGAATCAAATCTCAGAGAATAACAGAGCGGATTACTTTCCGTTTCGATAGAATTAGTTTACCAACAATAGAAATATAATATTTATCGAATCATTTACAGAATCAGATATATTAATGCAGTACCGATAAATCTAATTTATTCATTTACTGAGTTAGTCCAATTGAAACATTGATAGAGAATGTACACGGAGTGAACTACCGCCGGAGCGCGAGGGCGCTGGCCGCACACAGGAATACAATACTTTTTTTTTTGGATTTTTTAAAATTTTATTCTCACGTACTTAATAAATATCTCATACTTGAAAAAAATGTACATTAAAATGTACCGGTGCGGAGGCGCATGCGCGCGCGGCACGCGGCACGCACACATACAACTAGACGAGGCAGCGGCCAACGAATATACACAAACATTATATGAGCCGACACGAACCCGAGACTTTACCATCACATTGCGACGCACACCTATTCCTTTCCCCTTGTACCGCCTACTATTAAATTTTTCTTACATAGTAAAATTAACGGAATACTTTAAAATCTAAATAAAAGATGTCGCGGCGAGGCGAGCGAGCGAGCGCCGCCGCCTGTCATACAACTGAAACGATGACGAGACGAGTTAATTTATCGCAAACACTAGAGAAATGCAGGTCCAATACGATGGTAATATTGTGTGTCATGAAACAAAATGTATATTTAAATTCTCTGCTTTTTACACACACACTAGCCGGAGGCTCACTTCGACGTCATCATGGTGACGAATTCTGGAAAAGAAAACAGAAAGCAACCATTAGTCAAACGTTCGGCATTAGACACCCAACACATACATATACGAGACGTTCACATTACCCTTTTAAAGTTCTAAGATTGAATATTAACACAACATAAGAACACAGAGAAAGTAACCGATAGATCGAATGATGCACTAATAATTATGTAACCGCTAGTAGACAGTGAACCAAGATGTATTAAAACAGTAAATATCTAAATCGGCACCGAACACATGCCCTCAGGGCGCGCTCGGCGCGGGCGCACAGCGAGCATGTATTCGACGCGATGCCGCACAACATAAACGATCCGAAGAGTTCATCATGCCACTACAAGGGGAATATTATGTGAAATACCACCCTCTGGATATCATCGATCAAAATGTGATAAGTATTGTCCGATATTAATAAAGAGACCGTGAGAGTATACCGAAAGTGTTTGGTGCGCTAAGCCTAAGTCGAGAAGGTAAGAGTACCGTTCCTTCGTTCGTTATGTCATGACCGTTGAACGTTGGTTGCTGCTCGTTCGTGAGACGCGGGGTGCGGGGGGGACGCAGCGTGAGCACAAACAAGCAGGAGGGATCACCAGGTGGTATTTCTACAGGGACGATGCTAACAACAGATGCATGCATTAGTGGGGGCGTGCAGGCTCGTAGCGCGCGGCACGAGGCTGCACGCTGCCGGTGAGGGAGACAGAACACGCACGAGAGACAGAGGTGAGATCCCAACGAGAGTGAGGAGGGCGAGCGAGCGGGGGAGAGGCGGGAGCAGCTAACAATCCAAGAGAGGGAACAGTTAATAACGAGCAGCAAACCATTCAGAGCAACACTGGTATACCTATGGAGGAACGCGCCGCGCCAGCGCCGCCCGTCGGCACTCTACACTAATGGGGAAATCGTTTCGAGATCACAGCGTTACGGTAGAGTCCTGTCTTAGCGTTAGTTAGGGAACTACGAGGGCCGGCGGGCGCGCGCTAGCGGCTGCCGTCGCCGCGGCAGAATATGATTTGGGCGAGTGCATGGAAGTCTGCAAAGAGAACGCTTCGTCGGATGATGCGCAAACATACGTGCGGCCCGGAGCCCCGAGCCTCCGCGCACAGCCCTACCATCGCGCTCTAGTCTCATTTGTTACGCGTAGCTCTTCCTAGTAGGGTAGAGTGGTGCGAGGTAGAAAGCTCTCGGCGAACTGGAATCGATCGGTCCAATGATAATGTTTACCGCAGTCGCGAGGAGGACTGTGGGGGGAGGCTCGAGGCGGAGGCCCCCCGCGGCTGGTGCCCGCCCAGCCCGCTCCACTCCCGCTCGGCGGGCCACAAGCGCGACCGTGCGTGCCACAACAATCGGTTTACTCACTGACCTCCTAGCCAAAATAAAATCTACAACGACTTACTCAACATCAAAACTACATTCAACTGGTTTTTACTACGACGATAATATTCTACATTAATATATAATAGTGCCGAATGCCAATAAATACGCAGATTGATCGTTTTGCTTTTGATGAAGTGGTAACACACGGGGCACGGTGCATAAACCATGACGCGGTAACATCTTTAGCGCACATTCTACGAGTTAGTTATCAAACACAGGGACAGACAACCCCACGTTCGTTAGTCAGACACATATACTTTGGCTCGTTTATTCTCATACGTCATCAGCAAGTTATCATCAGCATTCAGAGGGTGGTATTGTATCGGGAATTTGTTAACTGATAGGATACTGGAAGATTACACTAGTCGAAAGTAATCCAACTCATACTTTTTTTGTAAAGACAACTGTAGTTGTCTGTCTTTAGCTTAAGTTAGCTGCACAGTCGTTTGGCTAAGATTTAGACAAGTAGTTGCAAATCTCAGGCGTAGCCAAATGGCTAATTGGCAAAACAATCCCTCGCCTACTAATTAAAATTGCATGGAATCGAACGTAATCGATACGACCATGCAATAGCTAACGACTTCGTTATATTCAAGAATAATGGTATAGTAAATTTAATTTGAAATCCCCCTTAAATTTCAACATCTCTCTAGCTTAGTAGTCACAAATTGATTTTCAACAATTACTGGGAAAAAATGTACGTTTCATTGCCTACAATCTAATAATGGTTGAGAAATTAAAACCAGAGATTTTCACTGCTGCTTTGGTTAAGTTCACCCCGGGCCCCGATACGCTCGGTTCACGCATTTTCACTGCTGCTTTGGTTAAGTTCACCCCGGGCCCCGATACGCTCGGTTCACGCATTTTCACTGCTGCTTTGGTTAAGTTCACCCGGGCCCCGATACGCTCGGTTCACGCATTTTCACTGCTGCTTTGGTTAAGTTCACCCGGGCCCCGATACGCTCGGTTCACGCATTTTTTTTCTTTGACTGAATGAAAGAATGGAGTATTTCATACAGTCAGCTTCTTTAGTAAAGCGAATCTATACTCTAAAAATATTGGCACTAATGAAGAGCCTCGATATTTAACGAAGAACCTGTCGGCTTTACGTGTGTATGAAAATTATTATTATATCATGAAATCGAAGAAAATAAATGCGTGGACAGAGAATATTTATCAAGCGGTAGTTGTATATGGTTGTACTGACCCTCGTAATTGACCTGTCCGTCGCCGTCGATGTCGGCCTCGCGGATCATCTCGTCGACCTCCTCGTCGGTGAGCTTCTCCCCCAGGTTGGTCATCACGTGGCGCAGCTCCGCGGCGGATATGAACCCGTTCCCGTCCTTGTCGAACACGCGGAACGCCTCGCGGATCTCCTCCTCGCTGTCAGTGTCCTTCATCTTGCGCGCCATCATCGTCAGGAATTCGGGGAAGTCTATCGTGCCGTTGCCTGGAATATACAAAAACCAAAATATTAATTATAATATTGCTAGACAATCCACAGAGCATCATCTAGCCCCAAAGTAAGCAGAGCTTGTGTTATGGATACATACTAGATAACTGATGTACCTACACGAAAAATACATTTATATTAAACTATATATGTACATAGAAAGCATCCAGAACAAATATCTGTAATCTATTCTTGGACCTCCTGCGACTGCGGTCTACAGCATACAGGTATATTAGTTTTTAGTCATTAATTTGAGTTGTCAAGACCTTGATAGCATTTGTGGCCATGAAATGTCACTTTTCTACTTCTACAGAACAATAGGTTCTTACAAGTACATTGGTGATTCATTAATAGAATGAAATGCTCATCACGTAAGTTGACCGACACATACTGTTCTTAGATAGGAATCACGTCGTAAAATTGTTTTGTGGTGTGACTGAAATAGGCAGACCGGATCGAGGCTACCAACCACTGTGATTATAATCGATTTAAAATTAAACGAGCTATTTTCGCTTATGTGTTACGAGTAGTTGAGATAATTAAAATAGCAAACTGACAACTGCGGTTGGAATACCTCCATCAAGTCGACGGAATAAACACATTTATTTGCTCAAAAGCCACGTTACTTGTCTCTATTCGACGATCAAATACGTAAAACCATGGAAAAGTTCAACAATTTACTGTCAACAAAACCAGCGGCGGAATTTAATGGACTTGTAAATTTTAATACTATCTATCTGCGTTCTGCTGGGAGAGAAAATTGTTTGTTGCTCTTCTTGGAAATTGTCGTGCTCAAGAATTTATTGACGCTCAGAGTAAGTAAACATACTTTGGAAAATGTCGCGGACTTTACACACGAGCGTCACGAAAACAGTCAATAAAAAATAATCTTCCTTTTTCAGTCACTTAGAGATAATAAATCACTAAGTAAATGTAAGCCAGACTGCCGTCGGCGCGCGCACAGCTCAGCTATAAACATATCGTCGTTATCTGAGGAAACATTCAGCTTGACACTTCGCCGAAATCATTTCGCACGTTCGGACTAAACTGGCACAAAATACCCCGGATTTAACAGAGCATCTCCATCGAGGGTAGAAATTGCTATAATAATGCCTTACAAGGAAATACACCTTTCCACATGATTCAGAGACTAACGAGATAAAATATCTCCCCAGTTGAACCGCAACTCCCGTCGTCTTCGTGGTTGCAATAATAATTTCTTGGAATCGACAAACGGAATCTTTAAACTATTTCCCATCTCAGCGTTCCATTGTAAATATTCAATGAGGGTGCGAACAATTGGCACAGCTGTCGCAGAGGTTAACGCTCGATCGAGCGAGCCATGTTGCAAAAATAAGTTCCGGTTAAGTTTGGCCCGTCTAATTCTGGGTTTAACCTTTTCGAGGTAGTCGCGGGCTATTTATACCGCTGGCTGTGGAGAATGCGTCGCGCGCGTTTGTTTAACTGGGCCCACAGCACCTGGGCCGCTGCACTCGCTCCGCACTCCGCACATTTGTCATATTTCACTTCACTCCCAACTGTCGACACATACATTTATCTAGCTATTTAAGCCTGCCGCCATTTAGACTGTGGGAATTCGAACAGCTGTAGATTTTTTGTGAATATTCTAAAGGGTTTGATCAGATTGAGCTATTAATCATTCGTAAACAATAAATCAAGACTCCATTCTGTGTTTACAAGGCAAAGATTGAATTCATTCAACAGCGCAGATTGCTTTATGAAATATGCACGAGGTGTTGGTTGGTATATTATGTTATTATGACACGTTGTATGAGCGGCGGGCGTGGGATACATAGCGGCCTGTCTCCTTGAACCCGGCGGCGCGGCGCTTGTTCTCTAACTCTGCACACCGCGCCCGTATTTGTTGTTCTACCATCGCTTCACACTACATTCCGTCCGAGAACGCTCACAGTTTAGCATTAGTCGAATCCTTTCAAGGATTTACCGAAATAATAAACATGTCTAGTTAACGCATTAGTATGTGCTAAATTCTACAAGTTTTAATGAGATACCTTATTGCAAACTATGTAGATTATTTGCATAGCCAGATAATTAATTCCAACTTGAGTCATTTGCTTCACCAAGGTAAAATGATTACATGTCAAATGCAGAAAATCCCGAACAGTTTTGAGTCCGTGGACAAGTCACACCCTTATTGCGCAGTGATTGCTGCCCTCGATAGCTTTCCAAACAATAGACAGCCAATCGGAACCGCATTCAATCCCGCGATGCAATCACCCAGCCAGGATTAACGTTTCATAGATCACAGTTTCGGGGAAAGTTTGATGAGGCCATTGTCGATGCGCGTGCAAAGCTTTAATAACATATCTCACCCACAAGCTCGTTGCTGGACAAAAATACTTAATGATATGGCTATTACTGGAGGTGAAGTCAACTAACTACATTTGTCCTCCATGAACGGAAAAACACATTATTTCACGATAACAGCGCATGGTAAATCCAGATAATCCAGCCAGTAGCACCAACGACCAAACACGCTCATGGCTATTTTGCGAGCAAATTCAGATTAGATAGCGACTACAGCAAATAATTTGTATCGTATACATTCGTACTTGAAACCCTATTTATTATGTAAACAAATCTATGATATCGTTGTTCCCTTCGAGCTATCATTTAAACATAAAAAGTAAAGCATTGAAGCACATAGTTAGTTTTCAGGTTAATTCAGGCGTGGCTAACATAATGCCGTGTAAGTAGGCATGGCAGGCTGCGAAGCCCCGCAACACGGCGACAAGGACACGTGACTCAACATGGCGTCAGCGCTCGCCAGCCGTTCAGCAAGCCTGCGACCATTCCATATATGATACGTGATTGCTCCAAGATAAATTACCGATAAGTCTGTTAGTAGATCGATGTAATGAAACATGTTTTTTGATCATGAGATGACAGACAAGTCGGAGAAATCGTTTGTGGACGGATACGTAACAAGCTTCAATTGCGGTTTATTTATTGTTTTGTTATTTCATTTTAATGATTTGAGGCCGATATTGTAAGATCAAAGCTACTGCATCAGTTAACGAAATATGCGGAAGAAATGCTGCAGTTTATTGTAGCATACGTGCCCGCCTACTCGTGCGACGAGCAAGGGTTGATGCTCCCGTTATTTATGACCCATATATTTATTAAGTTTACAGGACGGACAGCACACGTGACTTTTACTGCTTCGCGAATAGAATAGATGTACCTCGGAATAATGAAACGGTTACTGAATGTAACAGTAAAGGTGCATCCCGGGAGAATGCTCCATGCAAGCGTTAGAGCGAAGAGCTGCGGCGAACTATCTGGCGGAGGGCCAGCTAAAAATGCAGATTCATTAGAAACGTAGCGGCAATCCAACGTCTGCCGAGTGGTTATGAGCGCTGTCAACACTGTTTATCGCTCACAACTATCATGACAACAACTACACCTTCACCTGCAGTTTACTACCGGAGACTAATTAATTTGATATTTGCGTAATTCTGTTTAATTCCTGCGCATTAATGATATTAGATTGTTGAGTGGGGATGGGGAGGTAAATATAGAAGAAGGGACGATAGGAATGGTTATTCAAAGAATGGAAGGTCAGCCGGTCAACAGGACGCCTCGCGGTGGGACGCCTGCAGCGCTGAAGGCGACAGGAACTCGCCAGCGGCTGATCAATATCTTGGCGCGCCACCAACTACACACAAATTAGTGACTATTCCGTTAGCTATCGCGATACTTGTACAATGTTTTTGAAGATGATTATTTCCGTCTATTTAGTGATGTAGTAGAATGCTCTTGACATTTGCGGCGAGGCGACCATGTCCTCCGGTTCGGATCAGTCGCTCTGAATTACCCTGCTGTTTCGAAAAACGTGTCATATTCCTATTGTGATGTAGATAGAACCAAAAAAAAAAGCGCTATGTTGTTACCTACGCAGCATATAGACGATTGGTAGCAGCATTGCTAGAATAACTAAATATTTTTCACTAAAGCGAGTAGTAAACGTCATGTTTAATGAAAAACAGACCCGGTCACAAGCATCACTAAATAAATATCCGACTGAATAATATTGTGAGTAACTATGGAATAATAATAACGGTTTTTATCCTGAAACGCACAAAAGGGAGGAAAAACATTGAGGCATTGATAGTTATGGCCGCTTTACCAGAAGGAAAACAAATTATCCTCTCTCGCAGGATAAATGACAGCATGGAGGTGCGAACTACATAGTAATGGGACAAGAAAGGTCAGACGTTGACGTATTGCCTCATAAATACAGTCGGCACTTTCTATGGACTGCCCGCATTTATATCACGCGCAAATAGATGGACTAATAGACATCGTTTCGGTTTACGAGCAAAATTTTAGGGCGTAGTTCGTCTAGATTACTCATGATTAATGTTCAACCAGAAATACTAAACGGCATTGTTCCATGCTTACTTCCTATGCTGACATCATCGACAGATTTGCATAGCTTACGTAGTTGGCCATCCATTTAGATATGCCTTCCTAGATGAACTGAAGGCCAAGGAGGATGCGAAAGGCATGTGATAATGGCATGCCATAAAGCCATAAATTACACTGCGAAGTTTACCAATGCAGTTATTCGGCAGATAACAAACTTGTAAGTTAGTCGATGCATGAACGTGAATAATGTCTAAAGATAAGTTCGTGACCATCATTACTTCGAGATGAGTAATGCGAATTCAACGTGAAGCTTCTGTGCTCAAAGTGAGATCAAAGAGATTGTGCGCCGAAGTAGAGCACTACAATGAGATAGCCGATCGATTGCGAGTTGCATGACCGGCACTACACTGCCTATTTTTATTGCGATCCCGGATTAGACGGGTAAACATACGTGCGATCAACTTTTACAATCGGCGCTGTAAATCATACTAGCTGTAGGTGTCACAGGCTCCATGTTAGCAAATGGATTATTATACTAAGGGGCTGCATATGGCGAAGAGTGACGTTCGTCTCGGTTTGATTGATTGGAGGCGCGACGCAGCTGGACGCCTATTATAAATAATCAATCAGTCTCTATCTAGTACAGACAACCGCTATCCAGGGAAAACGACCCCTGGATAGCGGATCGTGTCAACAGCGTTTCAATCAGGGCGACAACAGAATCAATTAGGTATTGAAGGAGTCGCCTAGCGGTTCAATAGGGTTAATAGAAGCGGGAGACGGTGCGCGGCGACGCGGGACCATCGAGCTAATTGGTCGTTCGCCTCCACACTAATGGCGAGCCCGTACTTTATTTACGGGCCCACCTGCGCGGTGCATTTGCATTTTTATATCTTCTTCGAGTCGTAGATAAATCTCTGTAATTTATTGGATATGGATTGAGCGTAGTCGAGCGGGGTAATCCAAGATTCGCAGTCACCGGCGCGGCGCCTAAGGGGATTTATTCGAGTAGCGAGCGCGCCCGACCCGGATCCATGATCCAACACGTTTCGGTATCGATCGCGGCGACCCTCGCTCGCCCTGCCGCCGCCGGTGTCAGCTGACGAAATATACAAGCTGCCTACATGAAGATCTGGTTACTGGTAGTCAATTATGGGAATGTGAAAATTATATTCAAAGCTTAAGATTAACGCAGCATGCTAGCAGATAATAGATAGCACGCGCTAGCTTTCGGTCAGCTGCTGTATCGTGAAGTAAATTCTCTGGCGCATTGTTACCGAAATAGCGGCGACATCGCAAGCATCGGCGACTATCTCTCTCTCTCTGGCGAGTGAACGACTCCTTATCGCAGCGTCCGTGACATCACCGGCAGAACCGATGCCAACTAGAGAACTCTAACTAATCATCATTCTACCGTTAGGCGTATCGTATATTGATACTATAGTACGCTGTAAGAACTAGATTGTAATCATATAGATCCATGCGCCGAGCAAACCTAAGTGAGGTTTGCTTTTACTTTTTCGTGCACATATGCACGGAATTGGTGTTCGTGTATTCAACATGATTACAATGAATAAGCCAGCTGCACTTTGGCTCTCGAAAAGCCGTAAAATATTCAGGAAGAGGGTTCAACGGACACCGGGCGCTGTTGTTTGTGTCTTCGCGAATTGGGTCAGCCAGTCGCTAGGGGTAGAGCCATAAGCGTTCTACGAGGTTGTACTGTAAGGTGTAACAAAATGGAAAACAAAGGCACGTTCGTCACTCCTCTCTTCGGCCAACTAGACTTGAGTTCTAATTATCTGAAGGCTCTCTCGCGTTTTGTTTTCAAAAGCAAAAGAGTTGATTTCATACGCGAAGAAAATGTCCTGTTATCAACGGACCAACGGACATTTCCACAGAATCGATTCAATCTGCCTTCGCGTTTATCGCGCTCGCCGTAAAATAAAATAGCCAAGTCCAAGGCCAGCAACCACGATAATGTGATAGATGAAGCACGTTTTAATTTCCATTGCGTTTCTGAGAAAATCAAGGATTCGTGTAAATATATTTTCTCTGCATTATAGAAATACATGTGCAGATCGGTTACAGTTGTAAACAATCCGTAGTATGAAGCATGGACATTAAAATAACGGGCGCGGGCGCGGCGTTCATTACCGATGGAAGTTTGCCCAAAACAATATTAATTGGTCTCGATCACATGTGATTCGCTACTTATAAAAAGCTTCTGTTTATAAAATCTATTAGAATCGTGCTATGCATGTCTTGCTTGTGTACATTTTAGGTGACGAATATTCAGTAAGTACAAATACACATTTGTTATTTTTAAGTAACCTCGAAATAAGATTTCCATATTGATTATACAATGAAGTTTTTCTCGCAAGTACCAGGCATCACTACCGGGGTGAGTTGAACCGTCTCAACTGCGACGATCGATCACGAAACGATCTGAAATCACCCGGGTCCTTTCCTAAAAGCTGTTCGGGAATCCGCTGCCAATTGTTCCGTCATTTAATATTTCCTAGATCCAGCCATAAACGATGTGTAGTTGACCGCGACGTGGAATAAGATACAATCTAGACATTCTTGCGGCTTCAAGCCGGACGGTTATAGTCTGGGACATCCTTCAGCAAACATGAACACCTTTTTGGTTTAACGACTGCTTTACGTTTTGCGTCTTAACACTTTGAGTGCTGAAAACGCACGGTATGAGTTTTCTACAAGTGACTAATCTGCGAAAATCCACACTAGCGCAGCGGCTAAGAAAATACAGATCTTTGTGACTCAGCAGAGCTGTAATATTTTTCGAACGAAACGCATGTGCGGCGCAACACAACCGCTGTGTAGAGCAGCAGCACGAATTTTTTAGGTAAAAAAAAAGATCGCAGTCGTCGAAAAAAAACCGCAGTCAAAGTGTTAATATTGACGAGTACTTGGTCCATACAGACAGAAAGTGAGCCATGCATCATTGAAATTGTAATGAGGCTGAAGAATAGTTATATTGTTTGTCTGTCAGAGTCCTCGGTATGAACATTCAATAAAATAAAAGCATTATGTCCATGTCACGAGCGTACTTGCAGGGAAATATACGTGTGTTATCGCACGCTTTCCGCTCGCGGGTGGACAATGAATTTGCGGCGGTCGTTGGGCTGCGCGGGCGCGCAGGATGTTCCGCCATTGTTCACTGTATACGGACAACCGTGACTGTCGGGGTTACGGCATGAGATCGCGTCTCATGCCATAAAACATAAAATATGAAATGTTTGACTACCTACCTAAGCATAGCGACAACCGATATAAAAACTCTACTATTAACTACTATCTATTCTTCCGTGCTAATAACAATAGTAATTTGGATGCGCTGTCCATTATATACCATCATAAAAACTTTTCCACGTAATTAACTCGTGTAATAAACCGTTGCATCACACATAAGTAATATATCAATCGATTGATTAGGATTCCTAGTAAGAATCTTATCACCGGCTTAAGCGTCATTATCATTACCTACCTAAATTTATGATTAACTAAAGAGTGAGCCGTCTGCGTCGATAAAATACTACTAATCGGATACCCATTAATTTTCTGTCGACTGTACCGGAGATGAACACTTGCAGTCATTATATGGAGCCGCACGCTCGCAGAGACCTATTGTGTTACCAGTATAATTGCCGTATCAACAAGAGGCCCTCATTCCTCATCATCACATCACATAAACATCTTTCAGAATAACATCATTTTTGATGACATACTCTGTAAAAAGTAGAGTTCGGACGCCCTGTGGCCAGGGCCCGAATTCTGCTAATCAATCGCTATGACAACCATTGTCATCGTTGTAGAATCGTCCATAGGTAAAAGAAACTACTCACAAGCCAAACTGGATGTTGAATGATTGTAAACAAACCACGACGCTGTTGACTAAAACTCACTTGCTTGGTGTAGAGTTTTAGACATAACTGTCAGCAATATTTATTGAAGAAAGGATCTCAAATCGACACGTAATGTTAATTGAGTATAAGACGGCAACAAGGTGAATTTTAGGTTAGGTATGGGCGGTTTGTTTACAAACATTCTACATCGAATTCGGCTAGAGTATACTAGTGCGCGCGGTGCTCTATTTGCAAAAAGAGATTGATAACTTGTTTCATCTCTGGTAAAAAACCAAAATGTGTAAATCTGAAACGATACCATTGTTATGGCAAAGATATTAATTTAGTGAAATTCGGTACTGGTACTGAATTGTGGCAGACCAAGGCTGGTATTCATTATGCAGCAAAGGCTTGATGATGAAGTCGGAGCAAAGTAGATTATTCTGTCAATTTATGTTGCTAGCATCACCGGAACCCAGGAAAACGATTCAGTATGTAAATGTGTGCCACACGCAGCGCAGAGCAGTGAAAGTGCGCGTCTCGGAGGCCGAAGAAGAGGCCTAGTTCTCAAGCCGATATTCATCTGCGTGGAACGGCACGCCATCGATCCAGTTTATTATTGCCGAGCAGTAGTATTCATTGATAAGAGGCGAGTGTCAGGGTCACCCGGGTAAACAGCGCGGGTTAATATACTCGTCATCGCCTCAAATGACTGACGCGACGCCCACTTTATGATTGATGTCTTCAATGTGGAAGTCATTCCAGACCATGATTGATCCATTGTTTTTTCCATATTCTGCTGACATTTTACTTTTCCAGCGATTCTGAATCTAAAGCCGCGGGCGGAGCGGACCCATTCAGGGCTTTCATTCTCAAGAGTAAACTGCATACTTGTATTCTACCATATAGTAGAGCAGAAAGCTTTCAAATGAACATCGCTCACTCATTCACATTTTGCGGTAGGAACCCCACCATTTAATGTGGCATACTAGGTCGGTTTACGCTAATTTAATATCATCATCAGCCTATATTAGTCCACTGCTGGACATAGGCTTCCCCCAATGAGCGCCATAGCGCCCTCTCTTCAGCTTGACGCATCCAGCATTTACCTGCAGTCTTTCGCTTCGCAGGTCGTCATCCCACCTGGTCGGAGGGGGAATTTAATATCGTATTTTTTTTAACCGATTATCGTTTTTATTTGATGATAATCGGTTCTCTTCGGTTCATCTCTATACCCTAAGTGGAAAGTATAATCATAGGGGAAATGCATTTTTTGTAAAATTTGTTAGTGATTTGAATGGCATTCCTTGCTTTCAGAATACGACCAGTATACATTTTGTGTGTAAACAAGGTTGGGAGCTCTTTGTTTGGCCAATCCTGGCAAATACTATTAATCCAAAACAAACCTCATTATCAAAGCGCGTGAACCATGAACGCAGATAGGAAAGAGAGCGAGGCGACGCGACGTTATTCTGGTTATATTGAAACAGTCGACTAATAAAAACAAACTGCGGTTATCGCGACTAGCAGTTTATCAGTAAGCCGTGATGCTTGAATACACAATTCGTGTACTTTTACATTCAGAGAACAATTTATCACAAGAATAATGTTAAAACTTCACAAGGTACTTTAAAAACGCTGCTAATACTTAACAGGCGAAACTTTTGTAAAGATACGTAATATTTGGGCGGAGAAAAGTTCTGAACGGATAGAGGTGATATTTTGCTGAGTGAGAAATAGTTCTACACTTGTTTCGATATTTAACTGTGTAAAATTTTGTCAACAAAGACATCGCGATGTCTTCGTTTACCTACATAGATTATAAGGAACTGAGCATTCTCGATTCATACTTCGAACGAGTCTCTACATTGTAATTTTTTTATAATAAATGAGGGTTAATTAAAATAAGTCTTTTTTAAAAGCCACCCCGGAGCGTGACCTACATAATTAGAATAAAAACAAACTGATAACAATAACACGACGCGGCGACGACGGAACGCGCCTTTACCCAGTAAAACGCGTGCGAAGCCGCGGGTAGCTCGCTAATCTGTAATATACTGATACTAACCACTAGATTGCAATCGTTCCCTAGGAGAGAAGTTGGATACTGTATCTATCTCCGGGCTTAGGAAAGCTAAGGTGAAGTATGCGCGGTTGTTAAAAGCACGTACTAAGTACTCGTGCCAGTTTGCAAGGGAATTTGCTTTAATAAAAAGATATTATGGTACTTTTGCATGCTAAATGTGTTCCATTTTGCAGTCTTATTTCCTACAATGTATAATTTGCTGTGACGCAATGACGATGTCCTCGAATAATAATAGCTTGCCATATTTTAACATAAAAAATTGTTTTGTTCCCAAAATGGTAATAACAGGAAAATTTTCCATGTAATGTAATTTTGTGTTCCGAGTCAAATAAACGCCCACCGCAAATATTTATAAAAGCATAATGTTTTGATTGAGTTTATTGCTTTTCTAGGCCTGCGTGATAGTTAATTATGCCTTTCCCGACATTACCCACGCGCTGAAAGGTACAAATCCTTTCATTGCTCCATTTATGTAACTTTTATTAGATTGCCCATAAACCGAGCTAGAGGGTCTATCTTAGGTGTTTATTGTAGGAGCGTGTTATTTCTTGCCAGATAACGTGCGATCAAAGGAGTGAATTAACCTGTGCCTATCAACGGATAACGGTCGCGTATCAATCAGTATTTAATGTCGATAACATTCCACTCGATAATCTGTGCTGGCCATGTTGGCACAGACGAAAAAGTTCCAATCCTAATTCGTTGCCTGATCTACACACAAATTGCTTATTTAGCGCTAAATGAGGCTGAAATAGCGAATGTAGTTTCGCAGTAGGTAAGTATTCCTGTTATGAGCTAAATGTAGCCGCGGTCAAACTCATTCCCGCGGACTAATGAGGAAACTACTCGGTTACGTTTCCAACTGCAGTTAGGCGAGCTATTCCTTATCTGAAGTGGTAGGTATGCTTTATGTACGAATAGTTTCTGCCCGCGACTTCACACGCGTTGTTTACCGATATGGAAACGTTTAAAGGTTATTTCTATCTCATGAGAACTGGTTTATGGGATAAAAGTAGCCAAAGTAGCCTATATTTTATTCCAGGCCTACAACTGCATGTACGCAAGACGTTAAGAAGTTACAAATATCCGTCCATCTAAAGATCCTAACTTTCGAATTTATAATAATATAGTTGTACATACTGCACATACCTACCTACAAGAATCTTACGCAGTAGATAGTACACCACGGTCCTCAATCAGACTCATTAACTTGTTTTGAAAGTGATAAAAGGTAAAATGATTCAAATCTGCCATGATCTTCATTTTTACCATCGCGAATTCCTTTGACTAATGGTCATCCGTGACTTCATACTTAGTCATTAGAGTGATTCACCTAAGGTTATGATCACATTGATGAACCGAAGGTAGGGCCTACCCTAGCTCGTCCCGCCATCACATAAAGTAATACCCTAGTATAAGTGCTTATTTTGTAAGCCTAAAGAATAAATGATTTTTGACTTTTGAGTATTAATGTATGTGAGAGCGGGACGAGCTTAACGCTAATTTACGATCAAAGCCTGTTAGTGTGTTGAATCGCGAGGAGTTGAAGAAATGAGAGGCCTTGGCCCAGCACTGGGACAGTAGTGCATAAAACTAAATAATAATCTTAGACAATCCACACAGCAACATATAGCTCCAAACCAAGCAGAGTTTGAGGGAAGGTTTTTTGCTGTGTGGATTGCATACGGTGGTCGCCTGACGAGATGAAGGAAGGTAATTGACTCACCGTCTGCGTCAACTTCGTTGATCATGTCTTGCAGCTCGGCTTCTGTGGGGTTCTGCCCTAGGGACCGCATGACGGTGCCCAGCTCTTTGGTAGTAATGGTGCCGTCGCCGTCCTTGTCGAACAATGAAAACGCCTCCTTGAATTCCGCGATCTGTTCTTCCGTTAGTTGATCCGCCTACCGAAAAAATAAACAAAATTACTATCAAGATAAGAGCTAATGTCGTGGAGCACGTAGATAATTAGTTCGATGGCCCAGGAACTCTCATAAAATAGTTTTACGAGCTTTGAGATCAGGGATTACTTTGCTAATTAAGTTAGGGGCCGTACGTTTTGCGCCATGACGACCATTGTCTCAGAGTTCTGTGTACTGAAGAGTTGGCGGGCCGTGAGTGCGTTATCGCTATCGGCCGCGATAAGATAAGGAACACGAGATTACGTGTAATTACTGCCTGACGCCGCGTCACACTGCGGGGTTTGCAACCCTGATATCGAATGCCGCAGTACACTTATCGCAATACATACCTAAACATGAATTATGCCAATATACTCCTAGCCAATGAACAACGAAATCGTGATAATTAAATTAGTCAATGTTAATCAATACCTATTCACACCACACACACTACCAATACCAGATCAAGTGCGTGTTGAATTATCAAAAATTGCGAATGTATTTTTGCCACTAAAACATTTATTTGAACACATTTTTCTGCTAATTTGATTCCTTGTAGAATGCAGAAATATTAATATCCCGGCCTATATAGTACGACATTTTTGCGGATTATAATTTTTTATATTTTCCGCGTTTTGTAAATAAAACTAGCGGAAAATTAGTTTCCCGCAAATCGATTTTACAACTTCAGAACAACACAGAAATAAAAAATATATGTGCAGGAAACTATGTACTTTTCCTTTTCCGCTAGTTTTACTGTTTGCAGACCGCATAAGCATAACCCATTAAAAATTCAAAACTGAAACAAATATTTGAATTTCGCACATATCCGCGACAGAAATAGTCAACATGTACATGTGATTTCTATCGAACTGTAATAGCCCTGCAGATCTTCCTACTAAGAAATAATTAGGAATGTACCTATCTTATTAAAATTTCTTCGTATTCATTAAACGACGAAATAAAGTGATCACCTTGTTATTTTGTTCAATATTTTTAAGGTAAAGTAAAGAAGCGGACAAGAAACCTTTAACTTATTAGTTTTTTAGTTGGAGCAACAACCTAGCAGCATCATATCAGATGGAAGGATCAACAATCAACTGCTATAGAATGTTGGTTGATAACTTGGGTTACACTGTAAACACCAGGATGTTGTCCCAGCTGGGCAATTACAAAGTGCAGGCATTGTTCCACTAACTGTCTCACTAGGTATTCAATGCGGCCTTTGTTCACTCACAATGGAATTGTAGTGGGAACTGTAATCTCATGCAGCTGATAACAGCAGTGCCCAACAAAAGCTAGAAAAACGCTGACAATTAAAATTATTCTAGCAAGTTCTTTTAATTGACTATGAGACACCCTGTTATTAAATGTCTCTATTCGTAATAAAAAGGTAAATTCATGGTCAGACTAAGTTGAAATATTGATCTTCTAATACTTTTTTATTTGGTAAACATTAGCATAGCAATGTGTAAAATCCCTGACATTTACAGAGTCTTTTATCTACCCAAATAAGCAAACATGTCTTTATGAGCTGTTACAGTACAAGAAAAAACATTAGAGGTTGTTTGCTTTTAATAGGTTCTCCTGTCCTGTCTAATGAGCGCTTCAACCATAGGCGGCGACATCGCGGCAAAACATCACTCACTGTACTCGGTACATTCTTCTGATCTACCTATCCATCCAAATATGTCTCAAATTAGCTTACTCGACCAGTTCACCTTCAAAACTAACGGTTAGAAAACAATCTTGAGTGATAATAGGGTCGTGATAGCAATGGAGATGGAACGGAGTCAGCAGTACAGGCGCGACAAGCGACGACTCGGCCTCGCAGGACAAACATTACCATGGTCCGGCGCCGGTCAACGGCTCTACTGATACGCGAACTGCGTATCAAAAAATATCGCAAAGCGATGACGATGAGTCAACGGGCGTCTGACAGTTACACCGGTCGACCGATGCGGGTGATTTCTCTACACCGCCGTACACAAAATGATTACTTTGGATCCACTTGTTATAGTATAATAATACAGAATGCGACGAAAACGGTATGCCAACAGGCAACGTTGGACAACCGGCTTTGAACAAAATAACGTCACTGACTTTACCGGCTACGGAACTATGGCGACGGACGTTTCTCGATCCATTTTGACGGTTGGACTGCGATGTTTACTGTTCCCGAAATCAAAACTCTCATCATTTCACTCTGGCTTCCTTCCCATCTCGTTATTTGTTCGGATCCAGCTACGATTTCGTTCCGCATTGCGGTAAAAAACGGCCATCACAATAATATAAATGGAGGCCGTCATCACTAAAACACCGATGCACCAAATCTCCGAAATATACCCGGGATCATATCCGGGAGGATCTCCTGAATGCACTTTTGACACGATTCAGCAAAAATAACACTCACCATTGTAGATTAACTTGGATTATCTGGAGCTACACTAAAAATCACAGTCTACGCCGCAAAAGCGACCGCACGGAACGACGGTTAACACGATACTGCCGCCCCCCTCGCGCGAGCGGCCGCGCCGTGAAGCTCGCGACACCGATTCGCTTTGAGCCCGGCGCGAATCGTTCCGAATCGACTATTCGATTAGCCGCGTTCTCATAGCCGTTCTCCGATCCTTGGATTGGATAGCCCGAGCACTAAACTGGATGCTGTCCGTTTATAAACAAAGATAGAAAGCGTCCAAGTCCATGTCTCAAAGCGCACAACACAAGATTAAATTTGAACCGCAAAGGATAGTCGGTTTTATATCGGGCGGGTGCGGCGGTAACGAGAACGATGCTTCTTCGGCGCGCGCCGATTGGATGCCGCGCACCTGCAATGCGTCACTGCGGGAGCTGGCAGCCGGCGGCGGCGGCGGCGGCGGCGGCGGCGAGCGTGGTGCGTGTTGCGTCGATGGTGGGCGGCGGCGCAGCTACCGACGACGGCGGCGCGGCGGCGGCGTCTCCAGATGACAGCGGCGGCGACTGAACCCACTACGGCGGCAAGTGTCACCATGCCCTAGTTCGCGGTCGCAGC
This sequence comes from Eupithecia abbreviata, assembly GCA_943735965.1. Taxonomy (NCBI): domain Eukaryota; kingdom Metazoa; phylum Arthropoda; class Insecta; order Lepidoptera; family Geometridae; genus Eupithecia; species Eupithecia abbreviata. The sequence goes on from OX030985.1 coordinate 12,911,739, forward strand.
CGAAGGCGCACCGCAGTGTCCGCAGACAGACAGCCGAACAGCGCGCTAACGAGATAATGATAATGACACGCGCTTGTTGTCAATGTAGTAGCCAAGCTTGGACATTTTTACCAACACACGTAATTACGTAGCTATTGTACCTACCTACCGTATTATCATAATAGGTGTTTAGGCTTACGTTACACGATGTAGGTACCTACCGACTACACGGTAGCTTTTACTTTTTCAGGGTTCCCCAGTTTTTATAGCAACAGTTAGTAGGTAGGTCAGTACTAGGCATTTCTTCTCGATCCATTTGACATTAACTACTCTCTCCCCGCGACTTCGCAAGCGGTGTTTTTATGAGTAGGTACGCTTGCCTTATGGAGTATAAGTCGCGCAAATCTTTATGAATTCTGTAAACATATCCTCGAATGCGAATCTGCGCATGTGACAGTTGAGTGCATAATGTATAATAATGTAATAAGTTAAATTAGTTAGGTTCAGTACCTACCTACATAGGTATAAATAAATATTTAATTGGACAATCCACACAGTATCATCTAGTCCTTAGCAAAGCAGAGCTTGTGTTAAGGGTACTACATAGATTTTAGTAAAAATACTCCGAACTCGAACATCCGGAACCAATATTTGGTGTTCGTACAAACAATTATTCCAAGGCGGGAATTGAACCCATCAACCAACAACCTTTAACGGCGGATCTTCGCCCGCCGCGCCACACCTGTCGTATGTAGTTATGTTTTTTCTTTGTGCCAGCCTAGATACATTATGCAAGAAATATCAATGAATATTATTATTATGTACTTCCATAAGAATTTCATACCGACTAGACTAGATGAAGGGACATCTTCGCAAGTTTGAGAATATTAATTCTTCAGTATCGCAATCTTCACCTAATCGTTCGATTCGTTTTCATTGATATGAAATTTCAAACACCATTTTACGCATTGGTGACATATCACATTAAAGCGTCAGCAAGTCATGAGTAACGAAAACAATAACAACAATATCGAAAACAAACACCAAAATAACAATTTAAAATGGCACTCGACTTGACTGTACTACTAAGATATTGGTATTATTGGGATGGAATTCCCATGGCAGCCACTCCTGCGTACTTCCGAGAATACAATTACAGATAAGTCAAATTAATAAAATTAATTAAACAAGAATAGAGTAGGTTTGTTACAATTATTTCAAAATAATATTTTGTTTTCCATATAAAAAAATCGAATTGCCGACATCGTAGTTTTTAAACGTACGCGAATAAAAATCGATTAAACACGGTCAAAATCGATACTACTTTATCTAGCCCACCACTAATTAAGAATATTAACGGGTGTTATTGACAGATTTGACATATCAGAAACAAAAAACAAAACAAACTAGCGCTCAGCGCCATCTAGTCACTTTAAAGTGAACCTGAACTTGATAGGATTTGGCACCAACTTTGAATCTCGAAATTATCGCAAGGTACCTACTATCTTCTTTCATAATTTGAAAGTAATTTACGAACGTTTAAATAAAGTAATCCAGCTGGCGTCAGGGTCAAACCGTGCGAACCTCCACTAAGCCACGGTTTAGCAGAGAACACAGACATTTACCGCCATTCTGCGTCACTCATCGCGTTATAGGTAATGGCACAGGTAAATGGCCTTCGCTTCGATTACCAGCACGCCCGCCATTTTTAGGTTCATATCTACTTAGTGCATGACTAAACTGAACAGTTTGTTTAGGTAAATAAGTAGGTACTATTAACCTATAATAATCACATAGGCATTGGATAATATAATTATGTGTTACCAGCTGCGCCCCGCGGTTTCACCGTGCTGATAGATAATTTGGATAATATACAATATAATTATAAGTATTAATACTACTATATATTAATATACTCAATCATCAAGTCATCCCGTGACCACGACAGAGTGTAAACCTGTTGAAACGTCGGGAAAAAAGGTAAATAAACGCGATAAATACCCGTTGTATTAATACTTATAATTATGTGTTCAGATCGCGTAAGTTTAAAAACATTTAATATACAATATATCTTTATAAATTGTAGCCTATGTGTTATTCTGATGTATAAGCTATATTATTGTACAGTTTCATTAAAATCCATTCAGCAGTTTTTACGTGAACGAGTAACAAACATCCATCCATCCATCCATACTTACAAACTTTCGCGTTTATAATATTAGTAGGATGTGTATTCAGATCGAGTAGATAGTAAAATTATAAAAATATTTTAAGTAAGTAAGTAAACTAGTTCTTAGAAATCTAACTTCTTTAATTTTATCACTGAAAAGGGATTAAATCAAAATTTCAATTAATACATTATTTGGTATTATTTAATAAAGGTGACATTTTAGGACTATTACGGAATATTTTGATATTTTTGTTTCATTTTGTTAGGTTAGGCGTTTACTTAGAACCTTACCTATGTAGTTTTATATGTGCGTGGGTACTCAGTCTCATGATACCTACCTAGGAAACTTCAGTTTGCTGATTGTATAGAGATAGAGTAGATAGATAGGCAGTCCTGAAATACGTTTTGCTCATAGCTTCCAAAATGTTTTTATCACTTTAGTAGGTACATACCTACGTAATTAAACTTTCTTTTCGGTTTGGTCGCCATTATTCCGATAATGGACAAAAAGCGGTCCTAGCTATAGCTACCAAACAATTTGTAGAGCCCCATTGTACGGGCAATGTCGGTGTAACTACTTAGCAACTATTCAAAGGAGCACCACAATGCCCAATTTCGACTTGAACAAGAGAAATGGCCCCTTATTCCTCGTCGGTAACCGAATTACCTTGCTTTGTAACGAGTTGTTTCGAATTGGCTTTAGTTGAGCTTTGATGTTTTCTCGTCTTCTCCTTGTATTAAAGTAAGTATTGAAAAGTTAGGTTAGGTTAGAACACAAGAATGAGTATTAGACGTTCGCGATAAATAGTCGCTCACATCGTCACTTTCCATCAGGTGAGATTGTGGTCAAATGAAGGTACGCAAATTGGTCGGTTCTTCGGGAGATATGGCCGGCCCAGATTATTTAAGAGAATTAACAACAATTAACAATATTTTATTTTATTTATCTACTTTTAACCACTATTGTCCCACTGCTGGGCAAAGGCCTCCCTTTTCTCCTTCCACTCCTCGCGATCCAACGCTGCAACAGGCCACGATGGAAGATGTGCCTCGAGCTCCTTACGCCATCTCATCCTGGGCCTTCCACGTCACCTCTTAGCGTTGGGTGGGCTCCATTCTGTGGTGGTATTTGTCCACAAGTCGCTGGACATACGGCAGAAGTGTCCGGCCCAGTTCCACTTCAGGCTTTCGGCTGTCTGACCAACGTCAATGATACGTGTTTTGGAGCGTAGTATGCTGTTCTGCACACGGTCTGACAGCTTGACTCCTAAGATACTACGCTCCATGGCTTATTGGCAGACCCCGGGAGGGCGGACTTTTGACGATCGGTTAAAGACCAAGAGGACCAAGAGGATGGGAAGAATGCGTACGTCCAAGAGTTTCTTTTATAGGGGATAGAGCACAATTTTTTTTTTTAAATCATTAAAACCAGTATTTAGAATTGAAACAGTTGAGCACACAGTTATTTATTTCTGATACTGAATTAATGAAATAAGACTCATAGAGGTGGTGTAAAAAGCGGTCAAAATTAAATAGGTAGAAAAAACATGAAAGGTTTCCAATATCTCTAGGACCCTATCAAAAGCGCTGCCAATTTATTCGCCGTAACAGTATCTGGTGTCTTTACTAAATTAACGAATTCGTAGAATGTGGTGCCAAATGTGTCCATTATTAAAAATTGGCTGGCGTGTGTGCGATAGGCCCTCAGTGGAGTGACGCTTGGCACGGGAGGCTTCACATTTGGCACGGGCCCGGACTGAACCAGGCTTGAGTAAACCTCTTGGGTGATCCCGAAATTAACGGCGAGAATTATGAGCTTTTGAGCCCTAGGTTCTGATACCACAGAATAATTTTAAAGCACTACGCTGATAGTAAAAACAATATAGGTACGTGTCGAGTCGAGTACGAAGGTCCGCTTGCGACGCAGGAGGTTGCGGGTTTGATATCTGCATTGGGACAAATGTGTGATCTGTAGATACGCTGCGCCGTTCGGGTGTTCTGGGTGTTTTCTATATTAGAGCAAATAAAATAAAAAAAGGTGGCAAAACTGTTTTGGCACTCCTTACGGTCTTACTTATAGCAATTCTTCTCAATCTAGTCTTAGAGTACCTGCTTAAGTTTTTTGTTATTTTTTTAACAAGATACCAATTTAGGTATGGAAAATCCCCACTGGAATTAGATTATGTAGATCGCGAGCCCTAACGAAGGTACCGGGTTGAAATACGATCTCGTCTACATTCATTATAACTACTAGTGATGGAAATACATAGCCGAGGGTAGAGCGAGGCTTTTAAGTGGCTACAGTAGGTAAGTGAAAGTGGCAATGCTTGTGCCTCTCGCATCGACAGAATAGTATCAATCGAATGCACTCTTTATTAAGTAAGTAAGTACCCTTCATTGTCAGTCAGTGTTCATTCATGATCAGATCACCAACAAACTACTAAAGATAAGTTAGGCATCAGTCAGCCGGACGGGTCAGCCGAGCTCTGCACTTCTTACTAACCACCAATAATCAGATCTCTGTACGTGTACATAATAATAAACTAAACTATTTTGTATTTAAATATTTTTTTGTATGAAGTCCTATCTTATGATCTGTCTGCATCTCTATCTTACACGGTACATTAATACCATGCATGCCGTAGGATATTAAATAATTATGGAATACTAATTAGGTGGCCGTAATGGAAAGAGCTTCACACCCTTTCACACCATTTAACCATAACCTCATAATAAGACATAATGAGAAGCTTCACCTGAAGCGGCACATTTGAGTGATATTCAGTGGCGTAGCTAGGTGGACAAGGGTCCCGGTGCATAGAGATGGAATCGGGCCCTCTCCGCCCCTCTACAGTTTCCACGTTGCAATGAACATCATACATTAGAATTGATGCAAAGTAAGAGCGAATGAAAAATTAACTAAAAAGTTGACGTGTGGAATAGTCGAATTGATCTCACGACCGTCCAGGGCGTCAAGCACGTGAGCTTATCGCTGATACAATGTGAAAATGAAAATGAAAAGTTTATTTATTTCTTTAAGCTTACAAATAAGCACTTAGACAGGTCATATTTTATAGTTCACTTAAATTTTTTGTCCACCAGTGGAAGAAGTGAGAAGAAACCACTAGTATATTCATAACTTATGTGTCTAGTACATATGATTTGTGCTACGGACGTACTCAACCAAACTACCAAATAACAATAACAAAAAAATAGAGAATTCTTTGATTGTTGATGTTCATTTAATATCATTAAAAAACACTTGTGAGCAGGCTTGAAGCCTAGCTTCGGAAGCTGGCTGACCCTATCTTTTCAAAGCTTAGATTAGAGCTCCAGGGCCCTGGTGCACTGCACCGCCCAGCCCTACGATAGCTACGCCACTGGTGATATTCATCATCATCATCATCATCACACGCGCAGCCAGCAGCGAACACAACCACAGATCTTATCTAGCGCTAGCCCCAGGCGCCACTCGCTCCCCTTGATTGCCACTTTGCATAATAAATGACTTATTAAAGCGGTATGCATTCGGAGCACCAAGAAAAATACTAAGTTTTAGCATAAGGCTTTCATTTACAACCGGAAACGGTAGGGCTGCGGCGCGGGGTTAACGCGGCGCCGGCGGTCCTTAAATAAATAAATAAATAAATAATGCTGGACAATTCACACAGCATTATCTAGCCCCATGGTAAGCAGAGCTTGTGTTATGGGTACTAGATAACTGATATACATAATAAAATACATTACATAGATAGATATTTTTTATTATACATAGAAAACGACCAGAACACCCGGAACAAATATCTGCAGATCGTACACACAATTGTTGCGAGGCGGGAATCGAACCCGCAACCTCCTGCGTCGCAGACCTTCGCCCACCGCGCCACATCGGTCGTCGAGTACTGTCACTGTCAATGTGTCCGATCAATCACTTTCACAATCCGCACCAGAATTCAAAATTAAGTACTATTTCTTTACATATTAATAATACTACGCGAAAATATGGATGGGTGGATGTTTGTTACTTGTTCACGCCAACACCACGCAGAGAATCGAGCTGAAATATTGCATTCAGGTACTTCTGTTTAAGAGGCATGGAATAAAATATAGGGCAGAAACTACTATTCAATCTTTATCTTATATATAAAAATCAATAGCTGTTCGTTAGTCTCGCTAAAACTCTAGAACGGCTGGGCCGATTTAGCTGATTTTGGTTTTGAAATGTTCGTCGTAGTCCAGGGAAGGTTTAAACGGTGAGAAAACATGGTAAAATTGCGCAGAAATTTCCACGAGGGCGAAGCCGCGGGGCGCAGCTAGTTCGTGTATAATTTAGTGAAGTCATTATTAGCTACTAGTACATAAATAGTTAATTGTTAGTTAATTGTTAGCATATGTCTATAAATAATTCAATGTTGTAACTTTTTGACTGGCTCGCCACTCCTGTCAGACTTTATGTCGCGACCTGTCAGAGGCCGGCATGACTGTCACCGATGATTGACGATGTGCGGAGTGGCTTCGCATTGCCGTCTCGACACTCAACCAGTGAGGTCGACCATGGGAGGTGTTGGGTTTGTGGTGAATTTAGAGGTGTGAGTATTACCTTGTTAGTATTTAGGCTTTAAACCCTTTGCCATGAGAAGGTAACGTAATTTTGAGATGGACCGTTAGTAGATAGGTGAGTCGCTAACATATTTATATGTGTATAGCACTATATAACACTACTTCACTCTTAAGAAACGCGAAAAGGTGACTCAGAATATGCCTTTGTATAAGCTGATTATTCTTATAGATAATGTACTTCCTACTTTTTTGCCTTATTTATATGACGAAAAAACTTATTTACGTTAAATACATCCGACAGAGAACCAAGGTTATCGACATAGCTCAAAGAATTAGCAAGCTGAAGTGGCAGTTGGCTGGCCACATCTCGCGAAGAACCGGCCGCTGGGGCAAATGTGTTCTTGAGTGGAGACCAAGACTCGGTAAACGTAGTGTAGGACGCCTTCCGACTAGGTGGGATGACGACCTGCGAAAGACTGCAGGTAGATGCTGGATGCGGCAAGCTGATGACAGGGCGCTATGGCGCTCATTGGGGGAGGCCTATGTCCAGCAGTGCTATAGGCTATATGCAATAGGCTGATGATGATGATGATGATGAGAAGCTTTCTTGTGGTCTAGGCCGATTTAGCTGATTTTGGTTTTGAAATGTTTGTCGCAGTACAGGGAAGGTTTATAGGGTGATAAAAAATGGTAAAATTACGCACGCCACGCGGAAAAAGCCGCGGGGCGCAGCTAGTAGATTAATAAAATAAAGTAAGGCGACAGCAACCCTACTGTTACAAAAGAGTTGATGTGAAAGAGAGTATTTGCATGAAGCGCGATTGCGGACACGCGTCGTTGGGTCCGACAAGCCATTCGCTGCAACTTTTTACTAAAATATATTATGAGTGTTATTGAGTTGAAAGCTAAAATATATTATGAGTGTTATTGAGTTGAAAGCTAAAATATATTATGAGTGTTATTGAGTTGAAAGCTAAAATATATTATGAGTGTTATTGAGTTGAAAGCTAAAACACTATACCTTTGTATACTGCGCAAGCTAAGTTAGCTTATGGGTTGGTTCGAAAGCAACTGTTGCCGCAGATTAATACGATTTCTTTTTAGGTGTGTTTTCGTAGCAACGGTTTGCTACAATCACTTACTGTGACTATTGCGAAATCAACATTTGCTACGGATAAATGCTATGTTTGCTACGAGGCTACGAAATCATCGTTTGAAATGGAATAAATGCTACGAAATCAACATTTGCTACGGATAAATACTATGTTTGCTACGAGGCTACGAAATCATCGTTTGCAATGGAATAAATGCTACGAAATCAACATTTGCTACGGATAAATGCTATGTTTGCTACGAAGCTACGAAATCATCGTTTGCAATGGAATAAATGCTACGAAATCAACATTTGCTACGGATAAATGCTATGTTTGCTACGAGGCTACGAAATCATCGTTTGCAATGGAATAAATGCTACGAAATCAACATTTGCTACGGATAAATGCTATGTTTGCTACGAAGCTACGAAATCATCGTTTGCAATGGAATAAATGCTACGAAATCAACATTTGCTATAGATAAATACTATGTTTGCTACGAGGCTACGAAATCATCGTTTGCAATGGAATAAATGCTACGAAATCAACATTTGCTACGGATAAATGCTATGTTTGCTACGAAGCTACGAAATCATCGTTTGCAATGGAATAAATGCTACGAAATCAACATTTGCTACGGATAAATGCTACGAAATCTATGTTTGCTACGATGCTATGAAATTTAGATATTGATCTCTCGTAGTTCAATACTTGCTAGGGATAAAATGCTATGAAACTTTGTTTGAACAAATAATACGTACTCGTTTACATCGTTGCTACGATATTTATGCTTACTACGAAATTTATTATTGTTATTTATTTTTAAATGTTTTATAACGTAAGTTATCATTAATTTGTAAACGAAGTTTAATCAAATTATTTGTGGACCGCCAAGCCTCCTAAATAATGTGTTAATTAAGTAAATTGGCCATTAATTAGTACAGTCAGCATTCATAGTGGTGGGGGTCTACCAAGAGGCCGTCGTTTGCATGTAAATGGCTCACTAAGGCTTGGCCACACTGGACTTCATTTGAGTTTTGATGAGTTTTTAGGATACTGCAAGTCATTTTTTAACTATGATATTTTTATGTATTTGGATGAAACGGATTGCAATTTGACTTACGGGGACGAATAGATTGCTCACCTAATAATCCGTAGGTAAAAATAGATAATGTATATATGCAGATATTTGTTCCGGGTGTTCTGGTCGTTTTCTATGTACCTCTATAATAAAAAATATCTATCTATGTATATCAGTTATCTAGTACCCATAACACAAGCTCTGCTTACCATGGGGCTAGATAATGCTGTGTGAATTGTCCAGCATTATTTATTTATTTATTATATCCAAATCCTAAAACATACGTATAACTACACGTATGTTTTAGCTCATACATATTCAGTTCTACATCTCAATCAACACTCTTTCATATATAATATTATGATTTGTTATCGTATTGTTTGAATATTAGATAAAAAAATAATAAGAATGTTCCTATACTCCACGTTTGTTAGTAGCCAGGTATACTTGAGTGAAGTCTAAGGTTTAGGCCCATCGCCGCAGATGTAGTCCAGCCCTGACCGCCTCGCCGACTGAATATTAATCATTTTTTCATTTCATTAGAGAAGATAACTAAAATGGCCGTAGACTGTAAATAACGTTTTTAATCATAACGAGCTTTACCTGTAATGGCGGCACCTGAGTAGTCTCCTGATTTATGGCTCTTTTACGAGTTGTGGCTTCGAGAGCCCTAAGGTGCTACATAGTTGTACAACAGGGCGTAAAGTACGAGGCTACAATGAACAAAGGGCTTATTACATTTGTTTATTTTGTCTTACAAATACAAAAATACTTTTTATTACGTAGATTGGTGTCGATATCATAAACATATTGAAATCATAGAAAAACACAAATATGAATGATAAAAGACATAGTAATTACTCTTAAGTACCCTTTATTATTGGCAAATAGTTGTGTCGGTAAACATTATCTAAAAATATTCTAGAAAACACCAACAAGTACAATTTTCTTTGTTTTGTAATAATAATGTCTAAAATAAATAACAATTACTTAAATATGTATTAACAAGAGTGTGCAATTAGTGCCAGTCGAGTGAGACGTATTAGACGATAAATGCTGTTATTTTCGAAGTAGGTCGGTTTTAATAACTTTCGTCGTAATAAAATAAGAGCTTTGCAAAGAAATGTAACATTTACGAATACCTAACTGAAATTATTTCAAAATATTAATTCAAGGGTTTATTATTTTAGCGAGCGAGCCGGCGGCGGCGCGGACCGCCCGCGTTGTGAAAGTAAATATTGGATACATTACCCACCTACCTAATTACTATATTCTTTGAACTCACTTGTTCAGGGTTGTACAGAGTGGACGCCCTTTCTGTGGCTCTGTTGACCACTAGCTCCTTGTCCAACTGTCGTAGAGATGCCTACTGCGACTGTTGGAAAACCAGACATTTGTCATGACCAATTTATACTATTACTTAGAAAAGGTCTCAAGTTTCAAACAACTAGCTAGGTACAGTTAGCAATTATATATTTTTAAACTAGCTGCGGAAATCAATGTGTCAAATGGTTTATAAACCTTTTTCATGAATCACTCCATCTATTGCTGAAAACTGCAGACTTCATTTAATTTATACTCTATATAAAGATGGACCTAGACGTGAATATTTTAAAATGGCAACTAAAACTCTAGTATATTATTAAATGAATCTTCAAAATTTCTTGAAAATTTTCTGAAGAAAATACATTAATAACAGAATCTCCTAAAGCGAGATTGCTCTTAATTGCAAGTAGAAAACGAAACAAAGGAAACTTCTCAAACAAATCCTCTCCATCTCACTCGCGCAAAATAATAAGCATTCATTTATTTAGCAAGTTAGAACAAGCAATCATTTATTTTGTAAGCGAGAAAGGAAACCGGCGGCAAACGCGATTGTCCCGGGAGTTCCCAACAAAATGGATAAAAAGCGAAGTTAAATACAATTCCACGGGACCGGCTGGGATAGAAAGGTGGCGCGGGTGTGCGGGGCTTGGGGAGAGTAGGACTCGGGTGGAGGTTATAATTTGATTCACAAGATCTTTTACATTGAGCATCACAATAAATAGTATAAATAGTAGACTAGCACAGGACTGACACGAATGGCACGTAGGCCCCGATCAAGAAGATTTTTTTAATAAAAGGGTCATCAACCAACCACATTATCAAACACTTAAATTAGGTTCTGTGCTAATTATACATGAATTTAACATGTGAACACGTCTTGTTTTGAATGAGCTGTATAAATCTACTTATAAATAATATATCTAATAATGACGTACATCAACTTTATAATAATCACATACACATTTTATAACAAAAAAGGTAATCATTAGGTTTAAAAAAAACTAATTCCTGCGAAAATTAAATGCTTATACTGACAAATAATTATAGCCCCACAGCAGGGAAAGTGCCTTTCTTTCAGTAAACGGTACATAGTTATAGTACCACATTAGATATTATAATATAATAATGTGTCGCAAACTGTCGCATCGTAAAAGAAGCACACCACTACAGACTCTACCTACAAGCGCAGAAGCTCGAAAACTCTGGAAATTTTACGTAAGAGGACTTATTAAAACTTTCAATCACTTTTACTTCAGGCAAATCAGTTTATATTGTCCAAAGAATACTTTCCATCTTTTTGTCGTGGAAAGAGAAAGTTGGAGGGTTTTTAACATGTCCAATCCAGAAAGTATGTCCATCTTAGAAAGTTGTTCGTATTTTTATATAGGTTCATATTTGGGTTCATTATTATTTAGGATTTTTTTTAGGCTAACAGAGCAGAGCCTCGCGTCAATTGAACTATAGTATCGAGGAGTGATCGAGACGTCTCATGTTTGGATGGGATGTGTGTAATTACCTGTCCGCATGATAGAGGCGCTTATCCAAAATGTATGGAATAATGAAACGTTACGATCACATCTCGACTCGGGGCTCAGATCATGTTAGATAAACCCAGTGAGTGAGGTAAGGGCCGCTGTAGCCTTCGATTTCCTAGCCTTGACCCGCCCCGCCCTTCCCCGCAGGCAGCCGTAGGTCCCCCGCTAGGCCAGTTATTTGCAGGCTTCCAGATAACTTGCTGAAAGTACAGCATATCATTATCAGCTGCAGACTATGTGTGATAAGCTCTGGGCGGGGCGGTGCGACCGCAGCGGGCGCCTTATTTTATTATCGCCTTCCTGCCACCCCCCTCCACCCCCACCAACCCCGCCCCCGACCCCCCCGCCGCGCCCGCGCCTGCGCCGTGCGTCCTGCAGTGTGTGTGCGGAATATTCGCAATGACCTACATGCCACGTACTAGTCTATGTATGTAAAGCCACTGTCTCATCGCCACGCACGTTGTGTACGGACACCGCATTTTAGCGTTCATTTGTTTTACAACGTGGTTCTACGTTTCCACTGCAGCACACACTATACATGCACGTTGTGCGGCATCGTATTTTAGCTGCGTGGGTTCGTTTGTTTGATACCATTGGTGTACGTTACCGGTTTACGTGTACCGCGTGCATAGCGTCAACAGCGTTGAGCTGCGTAGTTTATTCTAACAAGCCAAGCGTATAGCAATGACGTCATTAATCTCGTATTCAGACGTAGCGTGTTTGTGGTTGAAGTGGACGTTATCACATATATTTTCTTGCAAAACGAAGCTAGGCCCACGTGCGTGGCCTCTACGTGCGTGGCGGTGGGTCAGCGGCTTAAAGCTAGCGCTCGTGAATTTATTAATTTACCCGTGATGGGGATCAATGAGTTTGCTTAATTAATTTGCTGGATTGTAGACGCTGCTGTTAACTAAGCGCTATTTGTGTAGCTACAGAGTGCTACTATTTGCATAGCTACAAGGTGATCAGACACCTACTTTCGGGCTCATTTAAATGACAATTTGAATGGCCACGTCGCACACGCCGGAGTCCAGCTGCGTGTATGTGCTGCAGCCTGCTCCAGGCCGCACCGCCAAGGCTGGACAGTAAATGCCTGGGGTAGAAGCTAGTTATTTATATTCAAAAGCAATTCTGTCTATCTGCGTGTTAGCTTTTCACGCCTAAACGGCTGACTGGATTTCGACAAAATAAGGCAATTCAGATGACATCCCGGGACTGACATAGGCTACTTTTTATCCTGGAAAAAGGGTGCGAAGCCGCAGGCAGAAGCTCAGTGCTCAGTAAAGTCTTAATTTATTTTGTCACTGGTAAGTACGTAATAGTATGTACTTAATCACGAATTTTTCGGAAGTTAAGCTTAATTTCCTGCAGACTGCTTAAGCTTTGGAAGAGAAGATGTCTTTAGTTCGTAAACACAGATTAGCGAGCTCTCAGAGAGCCTCCGCGAACCGGCTTCAACCGGATGAGACAGTTACGGCTTTGTATCAAAAGCCAGGGAAAACGACTTACCTACAAACCCTAGCAGGAATATTTCATTGTTCCACTATAGGAACGGAAATGAGAAAGCTGTGCTACTTATTCTGTTCTTTTGTTTGAAGAAAAATACGAAATAACCCGTGAGTTTAGTATCAAGACCTCATAAACGAACTTTGAACGTTATTGTATGGGATATCTACGAGTACCAGGCGGAAGAACGCAATACTTATAATAATAATTAAGTATGTTAATTTTAAAAGTTCTTATGGGCTGTGGGTGTTGTTTTTAAATAAATAAAAAAACCATTGGAACCAATGTAACGTGTCGATGACGCCTCGATACTTATTGTATGGCTCTTTATCTAACTTTGACGAATAGAAAGCTTTGGTGACAACATTGACGCAAGTAGGAACCAAGTGTGGCACTTTGAATCACATTTCAGCCTCAAATTCCTCCTTTACACACAACCTTCAATAGAATACCTGAAACAAAGGCGCCCAAATGATAAAATACCTCTTGCGGCGCGAGATAAGGAATTCGCTATCGGTCGTTGACATTCAGAATGTGCGGGGCTTCGAGTCAATGACCCCGAGGGGCCTGCTATCAATATCCCTCGCCGCTCGAGTGTCACCATGAAATGTGAAACTGTCGCTCGCTCTACAGCGATGAAGGAAAACGTTTTTCTAGCAGAGTAGTGTTATACTATTTCTATGATTTAATTTAATTTTCAAGTTCAACAATAATGTACCTACCTATTGTACTTATACGAAAATGTGACATGTAAAGTGGTTTTACCAATAAAATGTATTTCTGTATTAGTGTCAAAGGTATTAATTAAATGCAGGTGGTATAAATAAATTATTACAAATACAAATCATTTATTGATAACCAAGTTACATGTCAAAAAAGGGGTATTCAATATAAAATCAATAAATTGCCTGTATTGTATTTTATTGTATTTTATATAATATTTAAATAATTGGTAGTTCGTAGAACTCCACTACGGAATAAAAAGTACGTTTACGTATAACAGCACTACTAATGTCCTAGTAGGACGAACAGATACTCGTCTCCTCGTGTCGCTACTAGTAGGATACAAATAGTAGGACCACGAGAAAACGGCGGACCGCGCACTGTCGGTCGCTACGAAAATCGCTACGAAACGCTACGCAATGCCGTAGCCGTTCACATTTTGTCTCGGCATTGCGTAGCGGTTTCGTAGCGATTCTAGACCAAAAATACACTGCAAGTTTCACTGTATGTATTTCATTCAAGTACCTTACAATTCTGGATTTTTTTAAAATTAGGTTTACCGTTTTCCCTTGGGGGTTTTGTCAAGGAGGAAATCTAAAATAAGGCCATTTAGGTATATACTCCAGTCCAAGCGGTGCATGTATGATACTCGAAGATAATTATTGATCACGAATGAAGATAATATAATGTAACACAAACAAGGCGATCGTTTTGTGTTACACTAACCTTAACACGCTAGTAGATGAAAGTGTTCTCTGGGTTCCTATCTCGTTCGTTCAAAAGAAGAGGAAGACCAGCGCTATGGTATGATCGGCTCTACCATAGCACATGCTAAGTAAAGTTAATTTACATATGTATATGTACTACTATTCGTCTCTGTTTTGGCAAAATACATTTTTTTACTTTTACAAAACAGAGACGTTTATAGACGAGATCACGTCAACGGCTGAAGGAAGCTCAGTTTGCGCTCTACGATCATCTTTTAAATGTAAGAACATGTACATAAATTAACATGTTATTATTCGTAAACTTTTTGGTTACTAATATTTTTGTATTTTGAATTTTTTGTATCTGTCTGTAACCTCCTCACACGGTGCCTATGAGTATTGTTCAGAGCCCGGGAGCCCTAGCGCGGTCGTTACCCGACCTCGAATCCGCCCGCCCAGGCGGAAGGCGCCCACTTAGCGCTCAGCCGCTGACTTTGTGACCACCACGCTGCCAGACCGGCTGAACCCTTTTAATGGCTGGTTTGAGTTTACGTGGGCGTTGGATTCAGAAATTACCAAGAATGAGTCGCTGAGTATGGCAATTAATTAAATCTCAGACAATTGGTGTTTTCTGTGTATGTTTTAAAATGTGTGTCGCTATATGGACTGTGTATGTTAACTTTGTGCTGCAATGATTGAATTTGATTGCAAAGATGATTGTCTGAAATAAATGTGATTTAATTTGAATTAGATTGCAGAATAATATAAAATGAATAAGTTAAAATAACAATAATCAAGAAACTTAGTTATAGATTGTTTTGAAACAGAAAATAATACAATATCGTTTTGCTATAATCATTTAATTGACTGTTACTATGTCATAAGCGTGGTGTTGCATTCTTGGAATTAATTATACTTATAATTTATGACTTTTTAATGGGATACCAAGTCAAAACAATCATGGTCTAATCGAAAAGTCGACGAATACAAAGTCTTGTTTTTTGTATGGTGGAAATATATACAGTCAGTGGGGCTGGAACACCCGGGTGGGGCTACTGGAACACCCGGGGGCTACTGGAACACCCGGGGGCTACATTTTTTCACTTTGTATCTCAAGAAATGTGTGAAAAACGTGTTAAATTAGCCCCACTTTACAGTATTTGATAAATAAATTATATGATAACTACGAGTATATGAATACAAACATAAATAATGATATGATAACTACGAGTATATGAATACAAACATAAATAATGATATGATAACTACGAGTATATGAATACAAACATAAATAATGATATGATAACTACGAGTATATGAATACAAACATAAATAATGATATGATAACTACGAGTATATGAATACAAACATAAATAATGATATGATAACTACGAGTATATGAATACAAACATAAATAAACAGTAATCTCATTCACACCTGCACTCTGCAATAAATTGTTGTATAAATGGTTTCTACGACTTCTCTAGTTTTCATGGCTTTCTGTTAAAATACAAACAGGTATATAATCTGTCACACTTTATGAATCAGAAATCACACTGTTTCACAAACTTGGGTCTGAAACAAACAGATTCAGATTCAGATAATTTATTGTCATACTTCATACACATAAACACTTCCTACACTTGCTATTTGTTTCATTAACATCACCAAAAAACGCGTATTATTAATTTAGTTTTTTATATTTTATATATATGCTAGTTTTAAGGTATATATACGTATTACTATGGACCGTAGAATGAGTTAAATAAGATCTCTTACTTTTCTATGGTCTGAAATAAATTATAATATTATTATTAACTTAAGAAGGAATGAGAGCACTCATAATGATGTCTTCTATAAATATTAGAAAAGTGACACCTTTGAGTAGAGTGCGGCAGATGATGCCAACAGCGTGACATACGGGGAGGCCTACGATTAAGCGGAGGCTCCTTGGCAAGGCCGCGCGCTGCGGGTGCCAGCGCCCGCCGTGCCAGCAGCCTCCGCCAAACGAGGCCGCGCTCGATACCATTAGTGGACACCGCATACCCGACCTAGTCACTTTAAGACTACTATTATCTGATACATAAGGTACTTGTGTATTAGATCATTTTAATCTTAACGGCCCCGTAATAGGAAAGTAATAGGTCCCGTACCCCGTAAAACATTTTCTACATACATACTTATAAAATACCTTGTGAAAACAAACATAAAGTAGGCACCTCATCAATTAGCGAAAAGGGTCTTGGAACTATTACGAGTCTGTTATATTAGAACTCGATGAAAAAACAAACTACTCGTCATTCATTCCATAACATCATAATAGTAATAGTATAATAATAATAAAATAATCATAGTCATAATAGTCACAGTAGCCATTTATTCATAATAATAAATACATGTCATATTTTTATAGGTACCTAATTATGTTGGTACCTAAGAGTATTTAATTAATTAATTAACATTCAAATTAATAATATCATAGCCAAATTATTAGATTAAACTATTATTTTATGATAATTATGTAGATTAAGGGCTGTTGATTTTGTTGAAACAATAAAAATAAAAAATAAAAATAATAAATTGAATATAATAATAAACTTAAGAGTGTACCTTATGTAATTTTATAGTTAAAAATCGTTATTTATCTCAGAATCTGTGAAAGCTACCACCTTCATATTTAGGTAAATGATAATTCGAACTTTTATCTTGGATTCCGTCTTTCCGAAAACACGATTGGTTAAAATTTTCTCGATACTTTTATTTTTTGAAAAATACATGTTTTGCACACATTTTGCTATTTATCTCAGGAACCACCTAATTTTTTTGTTGGATTTTTGTTTTGTAGTAGAATTTCTTCGTTTTCGTCTTTTTAATTTTTAGATTAGTTGTGTAAATAACTTGTAATTAGGCATTAGGCAGTTTTGGCGCTTACAACGATAAAAAATACGGAGCACGTCTATCGCTCTGTGCTTCTCACTCACAAGAAAATCATATCTTGTCATTCTGCTCGGAACTGAAGCGAAATTCGAATTTTGGCTGAGGTATGGCACGCTCTTAACGGCTGGGCCCATTATTCAGGGGCCCAGCCGTGTACAACCGACTCCCCAGTGCTGTTCCAGGAGCCCACAGTCCGCCTGCATTCACATATAAACTCAAACGCTGGCTCATTGAGCTCAGCTACGACGAATTCGTAGTTAGTGTTAAGTTATAATTTATTATCATGTCATTAAAGTAAGTGAGGATTTATTTTATTTTGTTTTTTTTAACGTACAAAACACATCACAATCACATTAAATTATGAGGTTAAATAAAGTTTGATCAGAACTTGATTGCAACATAAACACATGTACGTGCTGCTATAATATACATATAATCGAGTAGGTAGAGTTATTACTATCTAATTAAAGGTTATTAAGTAAAACAAGACAGAAAAAAAGAAAAAAAAGGTAACAAACAATTAGAACTACGGTTGCTTAAATTAGATTACATGCTATATAATATAAATATTTAATTGTAATAATGTGAACTCCACAATCAGTAGGTATTGTATTGTGTTATTAAAACAAGACAGAAAAAAAGGTAATAAACAATTAAAACTACATTGCTTAAATTAGATTACATGCTATTAAACATTATTGCAAAATTGTAAATTCCATTCGCTTACAAGTTTAATGTGGATTCTACTCCACAATCAGTATTGTACTATGTACTGGAACTCGGTTTAGGATTGCGTTATAGATTCAAGAACTTACATGCTTCTTACTTGCTTCTCCATTATCAAATTATGTAGGTACGCACTTTGAACAGAGGCATAGCACAACTATGAACTTATAGTAATTTGTTTAGTGAGTGTCCATTTGGAAAACAATCAACTCAGTTGTGTGTCGCTGACTCATAGTTTGGTACCAACTAGGTCACTTAGTAATTTTACTAAATACCGACCACATCGTTTCCTAGTCTAGCTTGGGCATGATCATTATCAAGATTCTTACTTACTTTAACTTCAACTCGATTCCTACAGATCGAATAAACTCGTGGCTAGTCTAGTTAGTCATTCGTCAGCGCACTAACTAGACTAGCCACGAGTTTATTCAATCTGTAGGAATCGAGTTGAAGTTAAAGTTAGAAATAAACGTAGGTAGGTATTTAACCTGTTACGTTACATCAGTTACCATGTAACCGGGGGAATAGCTTTATCGCATAACATGCAACAACCATCTGTGTTAGACCATCATGTGTGTAACCATCTATAGATACAAATAAATATCGTTGGACAACTCACACAGCACAGCTTTATCTAGTCCCAACATAGCAGAGCTTGTTTTATGGTACTTAGATATCATTATAACATCTTCAGATGGAAGCTTGTTATGGAAGCGCACACAATTGTTCATAACAATCTAATTTATGAAGGTAGTCATTTTCATCACTTATTTTTCTATGTTAACAAAATTGATTTCATTTAGATTAAAATTGTTAAAGTATTGAAAGTAAACAATTTGATTGTTATCTGATTAGTGAATGAATAAATAAATAATTAAAATGAATACATCACCAAGCATGGACCAGCAGTAGTTACAGTTAGCAGACACGGTCAGAGAACAGAGTAGCTCAGTGCGCGCCCACACGACATAATGCCTTCGTCGCCGCCGAACAAATTGCTTCCGTCGCGCGCTATTAGATCACTTCCACTCGGCCGCCGCCGCCGGCGCCGAGCCGATATATTATAAAGATGGACTCGCTCTTTTTCTCCAGTCTATTAGTACGATCGAATCAACAATTTAAGAAGTAATTAACATAAGAGCTTCTAGGTAATTACAATACCTTACAACACTAAAATTGTAATATGATTACTTACCTTTTTTACGTGCCTTTGTTTGAAAAAGCAAAGAAAACCAGAACAAAAATCCTTTGTTCTAAAAGCCACTGTTTGTATAAGTAGACTTTGACCATCATCGATCAAGGTAGGCATTCGGCCCCCGTGTTCAATCAAGAATTTGATCAATTGATTTTAAATCACTGCTGTGAAATATTTAATAAAAAAACAAACAAATACATAAATAATGCTGGGCAATTCACAAGGCATCGTCAAGACCTCAGGCGGCATGCTAATTACATAATAGAGCTTGTGTTATGGACATCTAAGAAAATTATAATAAAGCTAACTGCAAACTGTTGCATACAATCTAGATGTTCAACTGGCACATATTTTAGAAAAATCTCTATACAGTTTCCTAAACCAAGAGATTGAAAATTAATTCACCAACTTCATCGTTGAAGTTTCAATACAGAATATCTTATAGGTAAGATGTATTCACGATTTCCAAGTTGGAGCCAAGTGATCGATCCCCCCCCCCCCCCCTTCTGCCCCCCACATGTACTCCATGTTATGAATAAGTAATCAGGCAGCCTACAGCGCCTCGCCTCGAGTGACTCCGCTCTTTGAGCCATCATCCAATTAGGTGCCTTTTGAGCGGCGTTCAGTCAAGAACGCGGTAATGTACTGCAAGCACACACAGTGATTTGTATTTGCTGATGCTTTATTCAAACTGTTACTTCACACTACATTTCATAACGTAATGTTCATTAGAAAGCATTCATCAGCAACTTTATCGTTTTAAATATGTATGATTTTTATTGTTTTCTTGTACATATATTATTTAGGTCAAGGTCAAATCTAGCTTTGTATTCGTCAACACAAATGAAAAACTACGTAAAACAATTTATAAAACTTACAAAGTAGTTTTAATATACTTACTCCAAAGTCATGAAATATTAGAACAATGGCACGGAATGCCGAAATCACAGCTAGTGTTTGTGTTCGCTTGTAGCGAGTTAGGCACCAACACAACGGAACAACTTCCGGCACACGCAAACTACTTCATTTTCCCGCGCAATTTAACTTTCCACGGAAATTAGGGCGCGCAAGCCTCCACCGGTCATTTGCATTTAAATTAATACAACTTTGTCCACTAATGGAATGGCTAATTTGGATAGCATGTGTGTTGTTGTCCACTGTGTAATGGTGATGATTCTCCGAGCCTATTTCCGTCTATTACTCAGCCTGTGTTGTGTCGCTTACCGTGAGGCTACTTTGACACCATGAACACACATTACAAAGGCATTAAGCACACGTCACAGAGCTTGCTTTGTTGTGTGGTGTACTGAGTTGTCCCAGGTTTCATGTCAACATGAAATACACTAAGGTAAACCCTAAATCCTGTTTACCAGTAGAGCGTTACACGACTGTGTTTGCTTTATATTTGCGTAGGTAAAGCTCATGAATAAGACGGTCTTTATGGGTGTTTGAGTAAATGGATATCCGTGATTGGTCGCAATGGACATGCGATAATTTTTTTGTCCTTATTTTGGATTTATTAGATTTGAAAAAGTAAACATTTACATTTATGTACTTTTGAAGTGAGAAGTATACAACCAAATCAAATAGTCTAATTTCGATAACACTGGACTTTATGGCAGTTTGATATTTACCAATAACGAAACACTTGTTTAGTACATCGAGTGCAAATATCGTCGCAGCATATGTTCCGTAGTTGAGTGCCGTTGACGCAATGAAGCATAAAGTACATATAATTAGTGCCACAACGCACCCGAGAATTTTTTTTAATTTCCTTAGATACAATTAATTACTTGTTTACAACATTTTTGGGCAGTATATTTACAAAATATAAACAGGTATTTAAGAACCAGCATCTCTGCCTACATCCCCAGAAGCTGTCCGTATTATCGTAAAGCTGAGAGAGGCGCAACGCCTGATCCTAAGCCTCCATGAAATATTCAGCTGTGAGCCAAGGTACAGTGTACTTAGCGAGATCCTGGCTCGCTGCTGAACGCGGCTAAATACGTAATGAACACGGACCTGCCTGAGGCCAGGCTAAGTGAAAAGGTACAACAGTGATGACGTAAATGCAACTATATAGTCATTTTACACTGAAGACTGAAAACACCTCAAAATTCGCCAGTATTACAGCGTGGTTGCTCTACTAGAATAACAGGAATTTTAAGCTATGTATTTTCAACATGGAAACTCCATCACAGAAGCATTTTGCTCGCAAAAATAACTGGTGCAATATTGCATAGTCACAGAGTAAAGCAAAGAGCATAAATATTCATTTTGAGCTACGAACGCTGAGGGACCAAACTGTGCCCACAAATTTACATAGACCTGCCAATAACTACGTCGCCTAACTCAGTCAACCCTTATCTGCCTCAAAAAGCTATTCCAAAAGGTCTACGTTTAGAAGCTACAAACGACACCTTCCGGTGTCGTTTACTGAAATACTTTTTCTGTTCCACAAAAGTGTAGGGCTATGTTTGATCCAGTAATACTCCTGTCGTACCGTTGTCCGTGGAATTGAGTCAACACGTCGACAGTTGGCTGGTGTTGGGTGGTGTCGGCTAATGGGAAATAATCCGCCCATGATTTTGATGTAAGGCGATACAACAGAGGTAAACTTGAAACTGGTGCTTGGTAGAAAAAAATAAATAATGTTGGACAATCCACATAGCATTATCACAATATGCAAATGTTCACCTTTCTAACCCCCCTTTAAGTTATTTACTCAATATATTTATTGTTGTCATCACATGGCTTAATTAGTAGGTTCTTATGTATATATTAGTATCACAATGTGCACCCTATTGGGCGTGAACAACAAGTGGATGTCTAGTAATTTTAGTAATGATTATATTTTATTTTCCTTATGTCAGTTTTATTTATTTATTCTTATCATAATGTCAGTTTGTCATTAAAAAATTCATTTATATCATAATATCATTTTTCAATTAATAATTTCTTTAATATTTTTATGATTGAGGTATCAGATTTTATTGCGTTTGGTAGTTTGTTATACGTTTAAATGGTCATTTTATATGGGCCGGTACAGTGCATACACAGGTTTGATGATGGTTGTATGATTTTATTTCTCCCTGGTCTAAGTGGATATTTTCTGGGAAGTTCGTCTAGTGCTGTGTATAACTTAGGATATTTTCGGACAAACTTACACTTTTAATGGTGGTTAGGTCTAATCGTGTCTTATATTTTGTATCTTATGTTTCGAAAAGGATAGGTACCTTACCTACCTATCCGGGTCTTCATCTTTATCTATAGTTATGTTCTCAATACTGAATCGAACTATATATTTGTAAATAGAGCTTAATAAATAATAGTTACAGCTGAACTAATTAAATCAAAATGGCGGAATACTAAAATTCCGTGTTAGAAAACTTTAAGATTACTAGAACTAAAGATTTTGAAATCAGCGTCTAACCGCGAAACGATATCAACAAATAATTCGAGGGCCATCTCAGCTTAAAGTAAAGTAGGTAAATTCATCATCATCTAACGTAAAAACTATAAGAGACGATGTCTTGAAATAATAATTAGCTACGCATATTAGTCATCTCTGTAGTGCCTTCACTAGTACCCATAAAACAAAACAAACTTCTACTCTATCTTCTAAGTTTAGGGCAAAAACCGTGTTAAATGTGACAGCATACAAACAATCTGCAGCAAAATAAAGGACAAAAACAAATTCATAATAAGGCTCTAAAATATAATCCAGTTTCTGTCGGAATCTGAGTACACTGTGGGCTCGGAAACACAACGCAACCGGAGCCTGGCGGCGACGACGTCGCGTCGCGTCAGCGCGCACGGAATGGGATATGACTCTACTAGCAGAAAGTTTAGTCTAAAGCGTTTAAACAATGTACACTACAAAAATACAAAACAAAATTCATTTATTTTTTACTTGCTGCATCCCGCGGCTTTGCCCGCGTAGAAATCGATGTGTCAAATGGTTTATAAGCCTTCCTTTGTAATCACTCTATCTATTAAAAAATCCGTTGCTCAGTTTTAAGAAATATCTAAGCATACATAGGGGTAGACAGTCAGCGGGAAGTGACTTTTTTATACTATGTAGTGATTGCTAATACAAAAAATGATTATACAGTTTATTAGCTGTCCCCCACACTGGGTTCAGTCCCACTTTTTTAAAGAGCTTGTCTATTGTGTAGTGCAAATAAAAGAGATGTAGAAATAAAACTAATATGATGCAGTATCGATAGCATCTAGGGTAAAAAAATATGTTTCTACGAATACCTATGTGTTTAACTACTGAAAACAGATCTTAAAACATCGTAAGTAATAATGTGCGGCATGGGTCAGATAGGCGACGAGTTTTATTGACAAAGTTTATACGGCACTAGGCGACGCACGTGACTCTACTCGTAAGGCAGAACGTTGGATATGTTGAACATGAAACTTGGATAAAATAAGTATCGCAACTGCAATATCGTGTGCGACGCCACGTCGCGTCGCGCCAGGGTTCTTTTAAAGCTGTTTTGATAAAAACCTAACGCAAATGTTAACAGCGTTTCAGACAAATTGATACACCTTGCCTTTTTTCATACAATATGCATATGTCGTAGAGGGAGTAGCTCAGACATTAACAAAACCAGGAATTACACCGTCAATACTTTTATTCTATTTTATAAACTTTGATTAACAGTAATTGTGTTATCTGTAATAATCTATACCACTATAATCGATACGCATCAACTACCATAATCCGAACGAACTACGGCGGGATGTGCACTCACCGAAAGCTGAAGCGAGACTGCCTGTTGCTGCCGCGCGCTCGCCTTAAATACGCGCGGTTGGGGTAAACAAGTCTACGAGCGGTCGCTCAGGTACGGGCGGCGGCCCGGAGCAGGTAGTGTCCCTTTGTTCGCCTCGGTGCACGTGTTCTCAGAGTCTAACCAAAGCGTGGCGCCTACACGGCCATTCTGACCTGCGAACGTCCTCGTTCGCGTAAGCTCATAGGATATCATCTGAGAAAAAGAACAAAACAACATTACTGCTCGTTCATCCTGACACAACAAACTGATTTACTACTCGAATCGATCTCTAGGTAAAAAAAACACTCAGAATAGATAGTTGGCCCCGATTATATAGCCCAGACACACTGTCCCTATAACTCAATTCAATCGATCTCTAGGTCAAAAACACCTAGCCCAGACACTCTGTCTCTATAACTCAATATAGAATCCCTTCAGTGTACAAACTGACCTGGACCTCAGCGATTTTTATTTTTCGCATGTCCCTTCAGTACTGGCCCGGATCTCAGCGACTATTTTTTTTCGCATATCCCTTCAGTACTGGCCTGGATTTCAGCGACTATTTTTTTTCGCCTATCCACCAGTACTGGCCCGGATTACAGCGACTATTTTTTTTCGCCTATCCCTTCAGTACTGGCTTGGGCTTCAGCGACTATTTTTTTTCGCCTATATCCCGTCAGTACTGATGTGCGACTATTCTTTTTCGCTACCCTCTCAGTACTGACCTGCGACTATTTTTTTTCGCTTTACATTTCTTTTTTCTCTTTTCTTTTTTTTTTTTCTTTCATTGTTTTCTCTATTTTTTTTTATCTACCATACCTATACCCAATCAGCTAATCACTTTTAACCCACCATCATCATCTATGGTCGACATCCTGGCTACCACCTGGCCTTAACAATTTATAGCAATAATGAACACCAGTACAACCCTATAATCATCCTCATCGATATAGTATCAGACTCAAAACTTACGGTATTTTCTCGCTGTACAACTTATTATCTTAATCAGCCCTTGATCTAAAATAGCCTACTGAGCTATCAAGTTAGCGTCAATATTAGGAAGAGATGCTACTAGTGATCAAAAGAAGTCTGCTAAAATACTTCAACTATCGGACGCTGTATTGTTAACTATTTACATCGTTTTTATCAGGCGCCGTCACGTTGTCATCACTGTAATTTACTACAATATCAATCAGAGCACGATGTACTGCCCGTAAGTGTTCGATTTAAACGCGGGCGTGAAGGAGACAGCTTATGTGACAGGTTGACTTTAACTGACAATACGTAATTCAAGATTGTGAGTGTTGATAACACTAACTAGACAGTCCAAAGTGGAGGCGTATATTCAAAACAGTACTTACTCAACATCATACAAACTACTACCAAATTAGCCTTGACTGATGATAGATAATTATGTCACACAAAATAATTTGGTTCGGTCTCACCGCTGTATCCAGTCCGGTGGCACCTTCAATAATCACGCTTACAGCCTCAGCAACATTCTCAGCGCAAACCATGAGCAGCGCAGCGTGTGGAGAGGGGTCCTCAACGCTAGTCGCTAGCGCGTGAAACGCACCTTTCCAAGCGATGACAGCTTCAAGTCATGGGGCACTCCAAATACTAAAAACAAATAAAAATTAACGCACAGGGAGGTTGTTCTATTACTAATTTTATCTGTTATACAAATAAAAATGTTATAAGCGATATATTGAAATAATAACAGTAGAAGTAAAATCACAACGAAGAATCAGTTCATCTGTGTTCGACATTTTAATCTTGTCACTTCACCAATCACCTCTGTCGAATGCTAAATTTACTGGATAATATACAGAATATAAAGAGATATTCGAACTCCGACTAGAACTCGGACTTGAGTCAACAACTTCACCCCTAACAGCTGTATGGTCCATTATAAACATCGTGTCTAATTGCTTAGCAACAAAACTCAGCTAACCACAACGAGACCCTACCTCAAACTCTTGAATTAATGGACAGATTTGTAACCGAAGCTGCAACAACGACCTCAGCGTTGTATCCTTTGTCCATACGACGCAGTATTGTACCGTTCTCATCCCCACATTAACCTACGGCTATAATAGGAGTCACCGTAGTAATAAACAATGCCAACGTGTGTACTTCGTTCGCCGATTGTGCGCGACGGTTTGTCGTGCACCTGAAACCAATCACTCCGACTATTTTATTACTAATGGAATCTCTTAACCAATGAAAACTTGAATCTTACAGAGTTCCACGATTATAAGCGATAAGCTTTCACGATGTAGTTTATTGCAAATGACAAAACCTAGGTTCTTCTCATAACAATCGCGGCGGTGTTGCGTTGATCGACTACAACTAGGACCATCACCCTAAATAGACATGTCAAGCTATATTCACCAAGACAATGTTGATCTTAAATGTGAATACCAAATGTAAGGGTACCGCAACTCAACTCGGCTATTTCCGATCTCATAGTCGTCATAATCATTATTCATCGATAAAATAACGTGATCCGATTCAAAAAAAATAAACACCTGAAGTACAGTTGCTAGGGTCTGCCTTCAGAGCGCCCCTCTTATGAAACACAGTTGTTGAAGAGCTAATTCGCAGGTTCAACGACCATGGACTGGTCACGATGTGATACGCTGACCGATTACCTAATGACCACGAATTTTCATTTAATCTAACATAAACGGAACTGATACTGTTCACAAACGAGCGACATCTGGGAAACCTAAAACTCCGCTATTTAAGTCTAAAGCGGTTTAACACAGAGCAAACTGCTATGGAATAAACATCTTGACTACAAACTTCAGCGTGCTACCGCCATTCTGTACCAATGTAGCAGAATGCTTGGTAAACTTGGGGACTTTTACCGCAAATAAAGAACCCCGCATGGCTGCTCCTGGTGACAAAATTTCTAGTATACCAATACTAAACGAATGCTATCAGATACAACTATACGTGGACCAAAGAAATGGACCAGGAAGACACGAAGTCAGAATCTATACAGATGGCTCCAAGACCGATGCTGGTACGGGTGCGCATTCTAATGTGAATGCGCAAGAACCCAGGCAGCTGGAGCCGCGTAGAGGAGAGTAATCAAGGACCAACGTGTACGAATCCTCGCCGACAGCTGTCATTCTCAGGGCTCTTGAGGGAAAGAGCTGCAATTCCAAGTTTGTAAACGAATGTCACACAACATTAGAAAGGATATCCAAAAAGAACAGGATTATAAATTTCAATGAATCTAGGGACAAAGCGGATTGCTAAGCAATGACACTACAGACGAACTGACACGTAGGGGATCGGAGGCGACCACCGAAGATCCATCCATCACCTTTTCTACCCCTGTCATACTCAAAACTGACATGAACTAAGCTCCGAACTAAAGAAACTCATAACGAACGAAAGATTCGTCAACTAAAATGCTAACAAGCCAGGTTGGGACTGTCATCAACATCACTAAACCTAAAAAAAATGCCTACTGAATCTAAACAGCTCACTGAACAAGCACTTAGTCACCATTGGACCGACCAAGCCAACAGCCAACAGCCCTGTCTGCAGATGTGCGACAGCGGTGACGAATCAGCTACACAATGTAGTCCTGGAATGTGAGCAAGTAATAGCGCAAGGAACAGAAATCCTTAACTTGCCAAGGTTGCTCCGTGAAGCCTGCAAAGACCCCAGGAAGATGCTGCGCTTCCGGGCGGAGCTAGGAGAAAAATTAAAAAATAACTTAACAACACGTGATTCCGCGAAGCTAGGTTCTGTACTGTAGATCTTCGAAACACACTTGGAACAAGAAACACGGATGAGCCAAAACAGATAGTGGGCGGGATTTCTCTCCACTTCTGATGTCGTAGAGGGAGTAGCTCAGACATTAACAAAACCAGGAATTACACCGTCAATACTTTTATTCTATTTTATAAACTTTGATTAACAGTAATTGTGTTATCTGTAATAATCTATACCACTATAATCGATACGCATCAACTACCATAATCCGAACGAACTACGGCGGGATGTGCACTCACCGAAAGCTGAAGCGAGACTGCCTGTTGCTGCCGCGCGCTCGCCTTAAATACGCGCGGTTGGGGTAAACAAGTCTACGAGCGGTCGCTCAGGTACGGGCGGCGGCCCGGAGCAGGTAGTGTCCCTTTGTTCGCCTCGGTGCACGTGTTCTCAGAGTCTAACCAAAGCGTGGCGCCTACACATATATATAAATTGCATATAAAAGTATTTAATTACATAAATAAGAAATAATGATAATTCAAAATCTCTTTTTTATAATTAATTAATATTTCTAGCTGTTCCCCGCGACTTCGTCCGCGTGTAGTGGTGTTGGAGGTGGAAGTAAAAAACGTTAAAGTTTGCATGAGCTAAAGATTCTGTATTTGTTTCCAACAGTGTTGCCACCATATAAATAATATCATACATCTTAATTTATCTATAAATTTCAATTTCCAATTCTCCAAAAATTCCAGTGGATCGTCCTTAGATAAATTCCAGTGGATCGTCCTTACATAAATTCCACTCAGACGCGCGCCATATTTATTGGTCTAGCATCGATCGCCGCAAATAATGGAGCTCCTGAGAATTCCCCAAATCCCAGGAAAGAGGCACACTAGGATATTTCCCCCGGGATATAATACGAGCTAAATTACATTCTTCAAAGCCACTTTGCCCGCGGCCACGGGCAACAGTTCATGAGGAAAGAATACTTTTTCCTCTTGTTTCTTTTAGTATTTTTCCAAATTGATATACGTAATATTTGGCAAGTTTTTGTAGGTGATTCAATTAATTTAAATAATAAAAATAGTCTTCTAATATTTTAAATAAGAGAGTTACTTTGTCTGCGTATGTGTTACCTTTTCACGCGATTGGATGGAGATCGATTGTGTTCCGGAAAAGGAAATACCTTGCTAATTTTTACGGTGGAAAGTACCATCGTAGCCGAAAGCAGAAGATAGTAAACCATAGTAGATAAAAAGGCTTGCCGTAACAACTGTTAAAAAATTGCTACGGACCGATCCAAGGTCCACGAGTGCGGAGCATTGCCAACAGAACGCAATGCAGTGTCGATCGGCTGACCTCGACCATATCTGCAGCAAATACTTTTTATTGAATTTGCTACAACGCAATATGCTAGTTCCACTTGAAGACTTGCTTATTCAAAACAGCATTGCAGGAGACGCTCCACAAAGGCTTCACGAACTTTCAATTACTGATACAACTAGCTTCTAAAGTCATTTAAAACGGTATATCAACCATGGTTTGATTGATATCCCGGTTTAAATGATAATTTACCATGATTTGATTTTTGAGTTTTCATGGCGCATGAAACTGTGCCGAAATATTGTAAAACTCAAAAATCAAATCATGGTAAATATCCCGTTTTAAATTACTTTAGTGTTAATCACCATGATAATTTTAAAAGTTTTACAACTAGCTTCTTTACCACATAGCGGACCTATGGAGTAAACAGAAACTAGTTGTGTCAGTCATTGATTCTTCTATAGGGATATCAATAAAAATAGACAAGCGGGTCATCATTCAAAAAAAGAAAGGCATTGTATTTTAATCTGGGACTTGTAACGTTGAATATATCACCTAGATGTCTAAATTAGGAGTTCAATCCACAAGCACGTTAAAGGTTTTATTATATTCGTTGTTCATAACCATTTCCAATTTCCTCGTGTGACTTTTTAGCGCTTCCCATCTGCCATTAGAATGTTAAGGGTATTTATTTGTCGAGTTGTGTACGCGCCCGCTGCGTTGTGTATCAACATAAATAACGACAGTTGGCAACGCGCGAGGCTCCGAGCGGATTATCTGATTCAATAAAACTTCATAAAAACAGCGCAGTTTAGAGTACCGCGGGCTTCCATGCAGGAGTGCAGGATTTCAATTATTATGTGGTTTTCGAATTACTTATACTTTTATTGGAGTTTTTGTTATGTGACGAATTTGCAGAAGGTTTTAAAAAAAATGCTGAATGCAGTCTAGTCAAGATGTGCTCTATTCTAAAATCTTGTTGAAATGATTTACATTAGTACATCATCGATGATCATGCCAGTAGATCATGCGATAGTAGAATTTCATTTCATTTGACTGTTTAAGATATTAATCTTTCAACTTATGATTAAGTACTAGAGATTAATAGCTTATTGATCCAAAGTAAGAATATATTCAAACTAGCAACGTTCGGCGTTCAACAATGAAGAGGCAATATTGATGAGCGTTGTAAGTCGACCGCTGGATAATAGATCCGAAAATACGCGATGAGAGCCCTCGACCCCACACCCTGACCTGGTTGTCGAGTGCATCGATCCGATCTCTCCTATCTGAACATCTAGAACCTACCTTACACATCTAGGGATAGAGTTTAAAACCCTATGATGTCATCCACTAAACGGTGCTCTATCACCACATCGTATAAAACAAAGTCGCTTCCCGCTGTCTGTCTGTCCCTATGTATGCTTAGATCTTTAAAACTATACAACGGATTTTGATGCCTTTTTTAATAGATAGAGTGATTCAAGAGAAAGATTTAAAAACTATTTGAAACATAGATTTCCACGAGGACGAAGCCGCGGGGCGCAGCTAGTTTTGTTACAAGAGCGTGAGGTTCGAAAACGAATGTAATTTTGATGTTATTAGAAAGGCCCTAGGGCCATTATACTAATTACAGAAGGTTAATATTAAATATAGTTAGATTAATAAAATAAAAGATATAATTAAAAGTACGCTTTGGCGGGTATTTATCGCGTTTTCAACAGTTTGCACACAGTCGTGGGCACGGGAAGAACAATATTTATGTAAATGTGATGGAGATTCAAAAACATAGATGGCTTTTAGCTTATTGGAATGAATTCATCGACTTATGTGATGAACTTGTAGTCGGGTCGGACACGTAGTGTTCCGTGGCATTTGACCTTAACACACATAACTAAATGGATATAAACGAAGTACACGCAGACAGTACATTCTATGAAAATATGTAAGTAAGTATAGATTTTTGTCACAACCAGGATCACAGCTTTACTAAAACTGCTGCCAGCATTCTGAGCACTCTGCCTTCTGGTGACGGCTTATATTTAAAAAAAGTGATATTATTATATAGGTGCAAATACTAGTTGTTATTAATCGTTTTGTTATTTGAATTAATAAGAATTTAAACTTGTTTAAGTAGGTTTAAGCTCTCTCCGAGACTTAACCATTTTTCTTAACTCTTCCAAGACAAGCTGAAAGCGGTCGTCGAACTGCCCTAATCTCATCAGTCCCTCGTCTATGCAGATGAACCCTCCCCCCTCGCCGCCCCTCGCCCCTCCGCCCCCCGCGACTAACGAACCCTGAATACTGAGCGCTTTACGTTATTATCGCGCAGAGAAATATTGTTTCACTTTATATCACTCCTGACGTCGTCGCTGGTGGCTGTTACCAGGCTGGCTATCGGAGGTGGAAACGAAGTATTACTGACTGGGAACTGTCTGGGAAATTGGATGTGAAGGTTTCTTTTAGATATAAAAGAAATGTTCTCTACTTGGACATGGTTTCTGTTTAGGGTAGTAAAGAGATAAATATTATGGCCTATGGCGGCGAACGAATGTCTTGATCGATCGATGCATGAAAATATAATAATAGGTATTATTTTTATTATACGAGGACATCAAAACTTACAAGTCTCTCTCGATTTCTTTTTTGTAAAATAAAGTATTTTTGTATTCCATAAGGTTGAACATTTGGTCTCATACTATTGGAATGAGCTGGCGTCTCTACATACAGCACATTATATAACAATTGTGTGTACGATCTGCAGATAATTTTTCCGGGTGTTCTGGTCGTTTTCTATGTATAATAAAAAAATATCTATCTATGAAATGTATTGTATTATGTATATCAGTTATCTAGTACCCATAACACAAGTTTTACTTACCATGGGCTAGATAAGGCTGTGTGAATTGTCCAGCATTATTTATTTATTATGTACGGTGTACGAGAGGGAAAATTATTAGCACGTTCACTGTATACTTCCATATGAATATATCCCTAGTTCATGACTCATGGCTGATCATCCCCACGCAAGACCCTCCCTCGTCCATACAATTATACAAAAAACGTTGCTCAATCTACACAATACTACTATACAACTACACAGTGAGTTATGGTCGAGTTAACTGCTGAAGGAGTAATTGCATCCAACTCTCAGCACAATGTAGACCAGTGGGAACGCAATCACCGTGCCAGTCTGTCCGTCTGTCCGCGCCGCAGTGTCATGGGAGACATCGCCAGAGATACGCGGTTTAATTAGGGTTCATATAGTTAGAACCACAGAACGTTCTGTGGTTAGAACATATGAATGATATGACCACCGATATAAATAATATAAATAAATAATGTTGGACAATTCACACAGCATCACCTAGCCCCATGGTAAGCAGAGCTTGTGTTATCGGTACTAGATAACTGATATTTTTAATTATACTTCATACAATAAATTACATAGATAGGTAAATATTATTATTATACATAGAAAACGATAAAATTATCTGCAGATCATACACACAATTGTAACGAGGCCGGGATCGAACTTGCAACATCCTGCGTCGCCGTTGGACCGTTGCCCACCACGCCACAGAGGTCGTCGTTATTATCAATACATACTTTACTAACCATAGTTAAGCTTCGTGTTATTAACATAGAAATTATTAGTAACAAAAATAAAAATAAATATACAAAGCCAAGCGTAATAAATAAGTGTTCAATATGCTTGATAACACTACCGAGCCAGAACACGAGCATTATATTCAAACGTTCGTTACATAATGTTTAGCCGATTTTGTCTATACCGTTAAGGTAACAAAAAAGCATGCGGCCCACCTGATGGGAAGCGGTTACCGCAGCCTATAGACAACTGCTACATCAGGTACATTACACGCACTTTGCCGACGGTTTAAATACCTTATAGGCCCTTTTTTGAAGAATCCAGTCAGTGTTGTAATTCCTCAGACAACGTCAATCTAAATCTGTTCTCTGAACCTCTCTCTGATCATAAGATAATATTAATTAATTAAATGAAATTATCATAAGGATGTCTCAACAAGTTATCTTGTTCAACTCTGTTATGTTCAACTTTAAAGCCTTTTTTGAAATTAAAACTTGTTTTATTTTATTTATTTAAATCCTGAATCCTTCCCTAGAAAGTAGCTCCCATAAAATGGCCTCTAATCCACCCCTGTGTGTAAAGTAACCGGCCAGCCCCCGAGAGAGAGACATCTCGGACGCTCTGGACGCGCGCCCTCAGTCTTCATAACGACTATTCTAGAACTGCTATAAAGAACAATGAGCTCAGTTAGGGGATTCTCACAACGACCTTCGAAGTCGGATTTTGTAAGTTTCTTTCGTAGATTTACTATACTTACTGCTACGAGTATATTCTATTGACTTGGGAGTGCTACGGCGTAGAGCTTGCTACGGCGTAGAAGGTGCTACGCCGTTGTGAATACAGTTGTACGATCACAGTATCACATTAATTTCGTTATGATAACTAAAAATGCGGAAGTTTGGATGTTGTTAAAATAGATGGATGGATCGATGTTTGTTACTTTCTTCACGCCAAAACCACTGAACGGATCGGGTTGACATTTTGTATAGATATAGCTATAAGCCTGGAATCAAAACATATACATACATTTTATCCCATAAAATAAATTCGCGTGGGATAAAAATATCCTTTACACGTTTCCATATAAACAAGCGTATGAAGCAGTGGGCAGAAACTAGTATTATAATAATCAAGACACACGGTAAGTATTGTTAACTTTGACTGCTGCACGACAGTGCCATTAGTAGCGACGTCATTCGACTGCGGTCGCCGTCAGCTCAGATACTTAGATAGTCATTTTATTGGTAGAATGCTATTTGCTGTATGCGAGCTTCTGGCTGCAGCATACGGGTGTGCGGATAAAATATTAAGTTCTTGCATATGAAATTGGCGTTTTGTTGAACTGGCTTCATTGATCTCAAATATATTGTTTTGTTGATTTTGTTTGTTTGTTTGAATAACATAAGTTATGCAGACCATATGGTACAGCATTTTTTCATCGAAAGGAATCAGTGAAATACTTGTTTTTTTTTTTTTCAAGAAATGACTTTATTTTCATTATGATTTTTCCATATAAAACGCCAATTTCTCATGTAAGGACGGACATATTTACAAACCTGCCAAACCTATCATTATCAGCCGATAATAGTTCACTGCTGCATAACGTTTTAACCATAACCCCGGCTTGAGCTTGTCGCATCCAGCATCTGCTTGCAGTCTTCTCCAGATCGTCATCCCACCTAGCCAGAGGTGATCCCACACAACTTTTAAGCCAAACCAATATTATATAAAAAAAAAATACAGAACCAAACGAAAGCTATTATATAAAAACATAGTATTTCAATGATCCCATTGAAATTCTCCAAGATCATAAAGCACCAGTACGCCTTTCATTAATTATTTCGCCATTGGTCGAGCTGTAAAGCGGAATGAATACAGTTTTTATGGCGCGAATAAAACGCTCGCAATATCCCCGACCGCTATATATTATCCTCGGCACCTCGGAGAGCGCTCCCGCCACGGGCCACCACGCCGCCGCGCCGCCGCACTGACAGCGGAATCAGGCGACAACTACACAACTACGGGATATTTACCATGATTTAAGGTGAGAGTTTAGAGTAATTGATGATAGTAGTAGTGATGTTCGTAGTAAAAGACACAAAAATAAAGTAGATCTAAAAAATCTAACTCGCAGCGACTTCAGCTATTCCGTGAACTTCAGGCGCATGAAACTTTGCGAAATATTGGATAGCTTAAATCTCAATTCATAGGAAATATCTCGTTATAAATGACTTTTCTGTTAATAACAATGAAACAAAACATCAAAATCTATTAATTTTAATTTTTGAGGCTTACAATATAAGCTCTCTCTCTGGAATCGATAATTTACGGAATAAGAGCCGTAAATATGTATGGTGGATACCAGAAACTCAGAAACTGAAAAAAGTAGGAGGGCAGACCTTTATTACACAGTTAAATTTATTTTATTATACAGTTCGATTTTGATTCATTAAACTCAATATCAAGCAGCTGATCTTCTACAAAAACGACACAATTACTGGGTACATCTGCGGACTATGACACGAATTTAGTGGCTATTCTACTCACACATGTTGGCCGAGTTATGTATCTATCTATTCACCAAAGTCTTGTATTAGCGCAAATCTGTGATTACAAACGTTTACTACCACAGAATAACTGCTATTACCTACTTGGGTAAACAGCAATACATTACTGGCTACTATGGCGACTGATTAGATATAAAATGAGAGTTTTCGGCGCGATGTTAAATGTAACATAAGGATCATTTAAACCGAAATAAATGGAGATATCGATTCTATTGTATAGAATTGATATCTCAATTTTTTTGGTTGCCCAAGCGTTATTCGGTTTAAGTTCAATTCTACGATTGATTGATTAACTTTAGTGTCGCGACATTAATTACTTTATTACGCTTTTTTATATCGAAACCAGTATGGTATAAGGAAAAAACCTTATTGTTTAGTAACTAGTATCGTAAAAAAGATTTTTTTCTACAGTAACTGGTTACAAATCTCCGGTTTCCTATGCAGCCGAAGCCGATCATCAGCGTAACTCGCGCTTGATCTAACCGCACCTCACGCGGTCCACCCGCCCTTGTAAATATGTTGTTAGGCGACGGCGTCGCTCTACGCGCATACATCAAGCACCCATATAGAGTCGATTGTATGCAGGGGCTTGTAAAAGGATTCGCGCTCTAAACTTGAATTTGTGGCTGTATCCTTTATGGAGGGAATGAAGATTGCTCCTTACGCGTTATGTTGGCCTGGTACTTTCGTTCATTTAACGAGGTGGTGAAAAAGAACAGGATCGGTTAAAATATATTATTCTATTTAATCTGATTAACATGTCTTCTACATCATAAAATATGTTAACTTAACTATGTTTATAACATGTTTTGAGTCACCTTAATCTGGACTTTAAACATTATCTAGAAATCTAGCTGACTTTCGATGTTGAGATAAACGTATAATTTGATACATATTCATAAATATAAACTGCTAGTCTGTCTGATATTATATAAATAAACGGTTGAAGAAGTCCTAGTACCTTTATGGAATGGAGATGGATTTATCCTTGGTAGGATAGGACGCCTTTTATTAATGAAGAATGCGTGTAAAGCGGCAGGCAGCAGCAGGCAGCACTAGTTTTTCAAACCTAAATAACTTGATGACTTGGTAACGAAATGTTTTCTAGAAAACTATTTAGATATTTGCTCTAGTTTTCTAAACACATCATACAGGCGCCCGCTGAGTAAACCACTATGTTAAAAGTGGACTCGACGCGGACACACCAAATGACGTCACCCTAATGGAGTATTTCGATTTTCTACAGATAACATGTAGTTTTCCCTAGCTGTACATATCCATAATAAATTATCACCGGAAATATAATACGACTAGTTTCTGCACGCGATTTCGAACATTTAAAAAATATATCTATAGACACTTTAATCTAAGTTAACAAAGACGGATCTAATAGGAAGTATGTATATAGCATGTGGTGTTCTAGAAGGTCTAGGCTTTATTTTTAGCCTGTTAACTAATTGTGAATAGACTTTCGTTGTACCATAATCTATGCTGAAGATACTCGTAAGTGTGTAACAAACACTCATCCATCCATCCAAACTTTTGAATTTAAGATATTGTGATCAAATAAATAAAAGCGACGGAATTGTTTCATGTTTACAGCCAGTAGAGCCAGTAGAATACATTTTAATATCAGAGGCCGTTTCATGAAGGTCGCGGGTTATGCTGTAATGAAATCAAATTATAATTTCCTTCGGTATAATATCGGTTGATAGCTGTTTTCATCTAAAGTGTTGTTATCTTTACGATTGAAACTCAAGGCCCCTTCGAAAATTGTTGAGGAGACGTTAAGTTTATCAATACATACATATTGCTAGCCCGAGGCTGCGCCCGCTTCTGTTGCTAGCAAAGAGAATACAATAACTACGTAATGCGAGCACCACCTTTAGCACGTGTCGGGTTATTGTCGGGACACGTGCTCTGGTATGACCTGCGAAAGCTTGCAAGCAGATACTGGATGCGGCAAGCTGACAGAATGCTATGGCGCTCATTGGAGAAGGCCTGTGTCCAGAGGGGACTAACATAGGCTGATGATGATGATAAAATAACTGTACAGACACCATATCACTTCTTCTTTCTTTGATGACAGATCT
The DNA here is from genome assembly GCA_943735965.1 of Eupithecia abbreviata. Classification (NCBI taxonomy): domain Eukaryota; kingdom Metazoa; phylum Arthropoda; class Insecta; order Lepidoptera; family Geometridae; genus Eupithecia; species Eupithecia abbreviata. The sequence goes on from OX030985.1 coordinate 12,949,384, forward strand.
CTAACGGGCCCATTTTATTCGATGCAACCCCACAGCAAATAAATTAAAACAAAAATAATATTAAAGATGGCACGTCCAATAAAACCGTGACGAGATCACATACTAAAAAAAATATTTCTCAGTCTGACAACATAGATCTGAACCTAACTCATGGCATTCAAAAAGAAGGTTTCTAGGTTTAAAAGAAATGTATTTACTCGCTGCTCAGCGAGCTATGGAAAGAGCTATGCTCGGAGTTTCTCTGAAGGATAGGATTCGCAACGAATACATCCGACAGAGAACCAAGGTTATCGACATAGCTCAAAGAATTAGCAAGCTGAAGTGGCAGTGGGCCGGCCATATCTCACGAAGAACCGACGGCCGATGGGGCAAACGTGTTCTTGAGTGGAGACCACGACTCGGTAAACGTAGTGTAGGACGCCCTCCGACCAGGTGGGATGACGAATTGCGAAAGACTGCAGGTAGATGCTGGATGCGGCAAGCTGAAGACAGGGCGCTATGGCGCTCATCGGGGGAGGCCTATGTCCAGCAGTGGACTGATATAGGCTGATGATGATTTACTCGCTGATAATACAGTGTACAAATAACTATCTCCCAATATTAGTTTGTATTCCAATAACACGCTTCAGACTCAATAAAACAACACAATAATCGCTCAGATTTATCTAAAGCAATAACGGCTTCATCCGCCCGGCCTGGGCCTGTGCGTAACCGGATCCGTTCTCGTTGAGACAGATAGATTGTACAAATTATTTGTAAAAAAAAATACTATCCTACGGTAGGGTCAACGATGTATATGACTAGTCTACCATAACTATGACCGACTCATCGATCGTATAATAACACCATAACAATAGCCATAAGAATAGTATAAAATATGACTTGTCTAAGTGCTTATTTGTAAGCCTAAAGAAATAAACTTTCATTTCATTTCATTTCATTTCATTTCAATAGTTTTGCAAATAATACAAGTCTAAATTATAAATTAAAAGTACAAACACAAAGCCATTGGAAGTGGTACTGAAGTTGAAATTCACGCAATACCTTCTACTTCTGGAATATTTCCTATTGCGCATACGTGTGATGGGAAATATTCTAGAATGGCATGGCTTTTTTCATTGTTTTGGATCCAGTAATTGAATACTTCAACTCCGTAGCACAAAGGCTTGGTGTGACTATTCGTAGCGTCTACGAGTCGTAGCACGTCTACGAGCGTAGCACGTCTACGAGCGTAGAAGCTGCTACGGCGGCTGAATGGGAATCGCCATTTTGCGTCACATGAATTTGTTTTTATCTTTGATTTATTTGAGGGTGCGCGTTATCAGTTCTGTCGAAATGATCCTTTATTGTGTGATTTATTTCAGTGGTCTGGACATTAACGACATCCCGCGATTCATTAATATTTTGAGCGTTTTTGCATACATATAATAATATCAATCACTAAATTGTATGCTGTTTGGTTGGCATTGCTGAACATTTCCACACACTATTATCTAGCTAGCATATTATGTGCATATGTATGTTCATTTCTTGAATTACAAGCGTGCGCATACTACTGTTGTTTCTTGCTTGAATTATGTTTTTATTTTAGGGTTTCTCCATATCAGTTCTTTCGTGCTGATTTCTTTTTGGTTAGTTCAAAGAAATGAGCTGGGCAAAGTTTGCCACAACATGACATTAAAAATGAAGCGATAAAATGCCCTGTAATACGTCATATTAAACAACAAAGTAATTTAATTAAAACAATTTAGTTATAAAGAAGCCCTGCAGGAGTACACAGAGCGGGCAAACTCTTTGTTTTATTATTCAACCCGCCTAATAACAACCGGCCTCATAAAGGACGGGGACATGAACCTGCGAAGTATTGGAGAAGGCAATGATAAACGCATCTCTCTACACATATACTGAATTGTTTAAGATTGGTATTTATTCTTAATGTTTCTCTGGTAAAAAGTTAAAAGATTCTTGTTAATTAACCAAAAACTACGGAAGGGTAAAAACATAAGAATGCATCCATCATAAGGGAGATGTAACTTATAAAACTATCACACAAATCTTCACACTAATAAAATATAATAGTTTGGTTTGGCCGATAGATGGCGGTTTGTTACTTCTTGATGCCAAAACCACTGAACGGATCGGGCTGAAATATTAAATATAATTATATATGTCTAGATCTGGGATTAAACAAAGGCTACTACATAGTTTTCTTATAACGATACACAACCGCGCAGTAACTCAGAAATCACGACCTAAATCCCCCAAGTATCTGCTCCATTTGAGCATCTCAGCGACTGCGGCAACGAACAAAGACTTCTAAACAACGTTATATATCCAGCGGCCGGCGGAGTACTCCTTCTGGTAATTTAATAAGAACCTCCCGCAATAAACGACTCCCCGGGCCGGCAGGATACTGTGCTTACTCCATGAAGGTCTGGTTAGTATCTAACAATGGCACATAGTAGATAAGCTTTTTATCTGACTGAGAGCATTCTTCATTGCGTGCTTATTGCATGTGTTTACTATGTTTTGCATGTGTTTTTCCAGAATAACTAGCCATAACACTGATATTGATGGTTCATTCAAATTAAAAAAAAATATGGGTGTTTCCTATATCAAAATTAAGAATAAAATAAATAATAAATAATACTGGACAATTCACACAGCATTATCTAGCCCCATGGTAAGCAGAGCTTGTGTTATGGGTACTAGATAACTGATTATTTAATAATAAATAATGCTGGACAATTCACACAGCATTATCTAGCCACATGGTAAGCAGAGCTTGTGTTATGGGTACTAGATAACTGATATACATAATATAATACATTACATACATAGATATTTTTTATTATACATAGAAAACGACCAGAACACCCGGAACAAATATCTGCAGATCGTACACACAATTGTTCCGAGGCGGGAATCGAACCCGCATACTCCTGCGTCGCAGGCGGACCTTCGCCCACCGCGCCACATCGGTCGTCAATGTGTGTTTTATAATAAAATTGTTATATAATTTTTATGTACAACTGAACGACATCAAGTGTAACATGTGTACACCTACGGTGGAACTGAATAAATGAAATGAAATATATATAATATTATGTAGGTTGAGCTAGCACTTATTGAAATAAAGGTAGGCATTTTTCTTTTATCGAATCTCGGTATAATAATATATTCATAGTCGGTACGAGGAACCTGCAGTTATTAAGAGTAATTAAAGAGTAATTTCCCGTATGTTTGTATTGCACGCTGTAAGGCACGGGCGGGGTGCGGGCGGGGTGCGGGCGGGGTGCAGGCGCGGACAGGGCGCGGGCGGCGCCCATCGTGCAATTTCCAGGTAATTTCACACATGCAACTGCTTTAACACGTAAACTAAGCTACCATAAATAAAGCACGCGAGTAGATAAATAACAAGTAATTAAAATTGTATAAAAAAACTGAAGATCGACTGACTACGGAAACTTAGAAGACATTTAAACATAACATCCGTCGTAATCTTGGACCTTCTAACCCATCCGAAATTAGTGATTTTTACATATGTATATTAGAGTTAAAATAATAGATTCAGGCGTTGCTTTCCAGAAATCCATTGCAAATATTAGATTGAAAACTGTTTATAAACAATTCCACGTTAATCAAACAAAATATATGAGCGTGCTCCGCCCGCCCTTCTACAAATTAACATGTCCATTGCCCTGCAATCACAGAAGGAAACAAACACTTACGCAACTTACGGTAGTTTTGTTAATGTGTAGTTGGTATGGTCTTTTCTTCTACAAATAAAGTTACTAGTGTGCTTAAAGTTGGAGGGCACTGCAGTGCGTGGCGCGCGCTCGTGCAGCGTGCTATCCGCCTTTCCTGTTACAATTTAAATCGAACATCATTCTAATATGACTTGTGAAGGTTACCCGAAACATTGGCTACGACTTTTGGCCTCGACTTTTAGTCGCAACGCAACTTTCCACAACCGTTGATGAAGCACAGTTATATGTGACAAGATATTTTTGAAAAGGGCTTTAGCTCCATTTTACGCACGAAACATTTCACCTACTCCACGGGGACTACATCCCTGACAATGCCTAAGCAAATTTTCCGAAGTTTATAAAATCTTTTGATCCGCGAAAATATTACTAGCTACATAATGTCGTGTCCAGTATCAAGTATAATATTTGTAGATAGTGATTTGTTAGATCCACGTTTTCGTGTTGGCGCCCATAACGGGTCACGCGACGCGCGCGCCGCGGGGGCACACGACCGAACTAATGCTTAGCTATTTTTGACAATCATAAAACTGAACAAATTGCACCTTTTGTCAGCTCAAGCTGCCTTATTGAATTTTACGGCATCACCGAATCGCGTTTCTAGTAAACACAAATTCGTACTTGAATTTAAAGTTTTGTGACTTTGAATAGTTCAACATGAAGCGGAATAGCTTTGAAAATGAAATGATTCCTTACTAATCTAAATACCACGAGTATAAACTAGAATCAAAAGTAATTTCTATTCTACTTGTGCTACACTAAACTATAGACTGTTTTCAGTGAATAAAATAAATAAAACCGACATGGCACAATAAACAAAGGCACGTAATTAAACGTTTCAGGGAGACGAAAACTAATTAGAACGTAAGCTATTTTCATAGCAGTCAAGCAAGTAAATTAAAAGAGGTAACGTAGTACGTGATAGCTACCTGTACGTGTACGGGGAAGCCTGGCATTAGCTAACGGCTGGCCCTAATTGGAAATGGATTGCAAATTATCGGTGTCGTGTCGACAACCCGCGAGGGGGCACCCTGTGCTCTCTTTCAGGGCAACCTTTCATGTGGTTCATCTATGACTTTCTAATTCAGTATGACAGTAAGCGGGTTTACTGAGATCCTTGTTTATGTTCAAGACGAGTGCTCTTCTAGAGGCGCGCTTGTCGTGCATTATATTCTGATGAAAACAAAACTGTATATAAGCCTGAAGCTGTTTTCAGCTTATTAACACTGCACTATCGTCGTGTGTCTTTTAGAAATACATAGCAACAAAGAAAACTATTTACGTCTAAGAAATAACAAATAACTTGTCAAAATTGCGAAGACACAAAAGCAGGGAGAATTTATAAAAATACAATTATATAGTAAACTACCAATTAACATCACAGACATTGACAATTTTGAACCTTTTAAATTTATATTTAATATTTATCTGAAACCCATGCATTATATAGTATTAATAAATAGTTTTTCCAATGTTTAGGTAATTATAAAAGAACATAACGCTGCGTAAGCTCTCATCCATCTCGAATGCGTTTATTGAAACGAATAGTCTGGCTCACGTAATTACGAGCTCTTTTAATTTGGTTAAAGCTCGTTTATTCAGCTCTATGCATTAAATAATTTCGCCGCGGCCGCTTTATCAGGGTAACGTAGTTAGAGAGGAATAAATCTTTGTTCGCATCCAACAGGAGAGCCTTTTATCTGCGGGTGCTGGACGATTTGGAACTTAATTGTTGTTTATTTGAAGGTTTTTCTTTCTTTGTTGCCTAAAAACGCAATAAAAATAAAAAAAGTACAGCTCAACAATTCAACATTAACCCTCTTCAATGATAAACATTTTTATATTTTAGGCTTTTAATCTTTATATCTTATCTTAAAGAAGTCCAATACTGGACATAGAGCTTCCCTAATGAGTGCTATAGTACCTTGTAATTTGCTTGATGTCTCCAGCATCTGCCCAAAACTCTGACCTAGGTATACTAAACTAGAGTATATTTTTTTCTGCTGGTACATTTCAAACAAAGACAAAACACTGCTTAGCAACTGTTTTCTGTTTTTAAAGAAAACTGTTTGTCCTTCCACCGTTGTCTGACGTTGATGATGAGATCTTGGAGCTTTTAAGAATTCCCTCGTGACCTCTACATCGAATGTGAGGAACCAATTCCCTGTTATCCCGGAGGCGAGCGCCATTAGCCCCACTCCGGCTGCCCGCGTCACTCCCCCGGGATCTCTTTACAAACATCCCGGAATATTCCACAATACCCCGGGATATCCGAACGTTTGATATCTGCTAGCTACAGCCGATTGTCAATTTGCACGACCATTTTTCACGATGAAATATGAACGTATTTCTTTGTGAGTGTTAGGCTTGTGTCGGATACAATTGGATTTTCAAAGTTACTTTTTGTTTATTTATTTTGATATAGCAAACTATATATATAACTACTATACATTTGTAGACTTTCAGACTTTTAGTGACACTTTCAGGGCCCACGAGGCACATCCATTTATAGTTCCGTGAGACTGGGCCGTGAATGCGATATACTAACACTTGATACAAAAAACCTTAAAACCCATTCGTAGCTTTTTAAAAGACAAAAAAAGGTTTCATAATCGGTTGTATGTTGTTCGATTCTCCGTAAATTATGAACCGATTTTAAAATGATTTAGCTGTTGTATAGACAATGATCCCGAGGTGGTTTCATAAAATTGATATTCCCGATGGTATTTATCTCACAAGACCGTGAATCTCAGAAAACAGTAAAAATTAACTGATTCGATGTCGGTTTTGGTTTTAGAAAACAATCAAATTATGTATATTTTTAAATATTTAAAGAACATTCAGTCATACCAATGAGACTATGTCAGTACCGTATTTGAACCAAACCAACTACTTATAACTAACCTAAATAATATTACGGCCGCATCATTCATGGTACGGACGGAAAATAATTTGGATAACACCATGCGACAAACATATACAAACATAACATTGTACAAATCACTAAATTTAAAATGATAAGAAAAGACATGTTATTCATGAGAATAAAGACAATCAAAGCGATGTCTTTTCTTTGGACAAATAACTTCAACAACAAGGCTTTTACTTAGTTATCAAGTTTGCTCGGTTATTGCGCGGACAAGGAGTCCCGGGAGGTCTAATCGTTGTAAGGCTTTCTGATAACGTTCTCAATTAACTTTAAATATGTTTTTAAATAACTTTCCGTCCCACTTTGTTTTGTTTCCCAAAAGCTATGTTAATACGGTTGACTATGGTGTAACTTTAACAAAGTTTGACTAGATAAATAACTAGTCAAGCTCGTTATAACCCCGATAGAAGGTAAACAATAGGTAGGTAACAAATTGTTCAAACAGAAAGCCTTTGGGCAAACGAATCGCGTGAACCAGCTCCACCCAACGCAAATGAAATTCGACGAAGAACAAGTTGATGAGCCCTTAGAGGCAACCGACACGCGACCGCACGGCTCTTTCAATGCCATCTAATTAGTTCATTTACAAAGGCAAGTTTTGATCTCAGAAGTCGTAAAATAGTACAAGGGTCTCTATTCTTGATGTTTCCGCTTCCAACCTTCCACCGACCTAGTTTTAATCAGCGCTCTGAATGTTTCAACTTTGTAAAGTATCCCCTTGGAGCCCATTGCAGAGCCCAACCCTGCCCATTAAAATGCAAAGTTCAAAATGTCGTGACGAATGGCCGTTATATTCCCATTTTCGAACATTTCGTCGATTTCGACGAAATGTTCGAAAATGAATTTACTCGCATTTAGTATTAAATTATCAAATTATAGGTACATGTTAGCATGGTAACTACGCATACGAGCCCGTAAGAAGACGAGCCTTTATAGGAGCCTCCCAAGCGACCGTCAAAGAAAGAAATAAAGCAATTATTGCGACAAATTCCTTACCACATGTAAAAGTTTACCACACACAATGCGCGCAAGCTGAATGTAAAGCTTGCATATTTTGATCACCTCAGTTTGAAGTCAGCAATGTACGCGCTACAAATGAAAATTCTCGGAAAACTGTGGTGTGGCGCGGAGCTAGGAGGCACGTGGCAGGGACGCGGTCGATATACGTGCGACAACTGTTGCGCTAATCCTCTCTCTCGCTCTTGCTGCGGCTAGAGCCAGCAGGAGACAGAGAGGGAGGAAGGACGAACACGAACTCATAGCGCAAAACTCACGCACCGCGGCCTCCGTCTCACGTGCACGCTGCGAGATGTGGTGGGTGCGAGAGGAAGGGAAGATGCGGCATTGCATGCTCATACGTCAGAAAGGAGGTCGGGCGATGAATAACAATGCGGACTGCGGAATGCTGTCTTGAGCGAGGATGTCTCGATCCTAGGCGAGCGAGAGCGTACTACTCGCCGGACGAACAGACTGAAGGGACGCAGGCCTAAGGACACCACCGAGCGTGGTGCTGTCGGAAATCAAGGCATAAACACATAACACAAACAGCATAAAGATAAATTGCGACACCAGCGTCTGAGATCTGTGGATTTTAATGAAGTTGTATTTTTTGACGGCAACCACCACCTTAGTATTATTAAAACGAAATAATGAAACCTAACATAACATCAAATCTAATTCAAGATATGTTATTTGAAGATTTCCACCCCCGAAACAGTCCAATAAACCAACTATTTTATCACGCGTTGGCCAGAAGGGCGCGCAGCCTAGACCGCTTCTAGGCCTCCAATCTGTTTCCATTAGAACTAAAGTTTGGAGCCTCGTACAACGCTCGTCTTGTTGGGAGGGCGCTGTGATCACAACACACATTCTCTCTAACATTTGACAGAATTCAAAAATTAAAAAAAGGAGGAGGCTTTTGTTCGTATGTATGTATTTTTATTAAATATTCGTTGATTTCTTCATGAATTATGGACCTCTTAAAAATTCTTTCGATTTTGTACAGAGAATCATTCCGAAGTGGTCCCATAAAAATATGAATCCCAAGGGAATATTATTTAGATCAGAATTTATTCCATCGAGTTTAAAAAACAGAACAATACTTTTGAAAAATCACGACACCTACATAAGGTACAACAATTTTGGTGATATTTCGCTGACATAACAAATAGGTTTGATTTTGAAGTGGTCCCATATAAGTTTGATCCTGGAGGTATTTTGTATAAAACGTCAATTCGTAAAAAATTAAATACATAATTAATGACCGGCAACCGCGGTGGTTCACATTAAAACTTGCCCATCCAAGATTATTGAAGCACCTCAACTTTGTCGCGCCACCTAGTTTTGTATGGAAAGATTTTAATCTTGGTGGTAGATAATATTTATATTCATTTATTTATTGCATACACATACATTGTCACATAATATTAGGTACTTAACGTCAGAATTAACTTTATGAATTTGTTAGTTTAGATCGAGACTGCATTTTAGTAATTTAGATTGTTCACATCGGCGTCAAAAGAACAACATGGCCTATGTTTTTTTTACATATTTCTTTAGGACCAACGATTAAGGGTTATACTATTTTTATAGCTCTCTTTACAAAATATATTATTTCAGTGAACGAGGCAGAAAGATTACCGGGACAATTTGATTTAAATTGAACAAGAAGCGTGTGTTTGTGGTTCATCTAAATCAAATCACATTTATTTCAGAATTAGCACAGTATACATACACAGTCAACATAACGAGAATAAAACATGACATACACAGAAACTAAACAACAATAAATTAAAATAAATAGTTTTATTAATGTTAGTAGCTATGTATAGATATATATCTAACTAGTGCTCTCCTGACACCGAAGACACAAGCCTTGAGCTTAGTTTGGGTCTCACTAGAAATCCTTATGTATGTATATTTTTGGTAAATAAATGAATTATGAATGTATGGTATGATAATATACATAATGTACGTGTTGGATGGAGGCGGCTGGAGCTGAGCCAAGAGACGAGCTCGATATTCGGGAATTAGCATCTCTTAGGAAACGTCAGCTGAAGGCAGCTAGATGTAAATACCATTGTGCCCACAAAATGCCGCGAAATATTTATTTATTGTTGTTGGTATTGGTTATACATACAGAGTGATGGATAGTCGAACATAAGCACTCTCTTATAAGTCTTTAGTTGTTCTGTAGGGTGTGTTATAAAGTAAACAAGCAATGATCTATAACGCGCAATTTATCTTTTACATTATCACTTTGAAACGAAACTAGAAAGAAGCGGAAGAAATGAGACGATGAACTAATGTAATGATAATATAGCTCTTGTTCACCACGGAACGCGACTAGAATAGTTGAAGAAAGGCATTCCTCTTGCGATCCTCTCATATCAGACTAGCTGCACCCCGCGGTTTCACCCGCGTGGTGATAGATATTTTGGATAATATACAATATATCTTTATAAATTGTAGCCTATGTGTTATTCTGATATGTAAGCTATATTATTGTGAAGTTTTATTAAAATTCATTTAGTAGTTTTTGCGTGAAAGAGCAACAAACATCCTCACAAACTTTCGCCTTTATAATATTAGTAGGATTCTATATTCACACATCTCGGGCAGAATGCCGCCCGCCTTCATTCCGCCCTCCGCCCTAAACAAACGACGAGGCTATTGCACGCCGGTGCTGGAGGTATACTTGGAAATAAGACACAAAAATTACTCCTTCGCATAAAAAGCAATAATCGGCCTCTAACTTAATTTCACTCATATTTCCAGTCAAGTCACACGCCATGTTTTTTTGATTTACAAAGTTACATGTTAAAAAGTAAATTGTAAATGCGAAAGTAAGTGTCTCATATCTTTTCACATCTGAACAGCTGAACTTCTTAGAATTAAGATGATATCCAATCTAAATTCTTATCAGTTCAGCCGGGTAGGACATAGTCTAGTTGTTATTTAGGAAAACGGGTGGAAATGCGCGGGCGGAAGCTAGTTATCAATAAAGTAACACGAACAGATAACTACTCTTCTCACATGACTAGTAACGCCAGCCGGATGTATGCATAGAGTGCTGTTAACCCCTCCGGGGCTTAAACGTAGCTGCAAGATTTGTGAGGGCCTAACGGACCCGCGCGGCCCGGGTCCAGTGAACCCCATGCTGACGGGCCGGGTGGACCCATATCTACCCCTTTGTAAAGTGTTTCCAGGAAATATTAATTTATAAAGATACGCAAAGAATTCTAAAGATGTTGGCTTATTAAAGCCAGAATATTTCGCGAAGTTTACTCAAAGAACATAGAAACGAGGCATTTGAAGGACGAAAAAGTAGGTCATTGTGAACACAAACCGACGGCTTGGAAGGTTTATTTTTTATGAACATGCTGGTACCTACTACAATAATAACATAGATCTTGAAAATAGAGGCCTACTTTGAGGAACAATAAACGATATCTAGAACCCCGAGGGTTCTAATATTTTGTGAACGTGAACTTGCTATTCCCGAAGACAATAAGTTCCTCCCTAATACATCGTTTCAGAAGTGCCACATGTTTTACAACCTTTTACGAAATTCACGTCTACCTTCACCATTTTTTGCATATTCCTTTCTCGTGAATTTACATTTATTGAATCAAGCGGCTCCCAGGGAGCGCCAGGGCTGCTTAGCTGCCATTCCCGGGGATGTCTCGGCGTTAAATAATCATAACGTGCCGACTACGGGTCCAGGACGTGATCTGTATCGACGGAAAGAACTTCTTATGAACTTCACACGACTGTGTGTTACTATGAATTTAGACTAAGTATTACATTAAATCGGATGCGGGTAGAACATTATGAATCATTATAAGAACTTGGTGACAGTGGACGTTTTTCAAACATTAGAAATAAATAACAAAATGCTGGAGAATCCATTCTATTGTCTAATAATAAATGATGATGAAAATAAACAGTTTTAATAATAGTTTTTAATTTCTCATATTACAAAATTTGCTATTTTCGAAGAATTATTATATAATTTCTTCCTAGGGAGTATTTATCTTGTATTTATGAGGGAGGCTGTTCTGACTCTGTTTTAAATTAATTTGATGATTCTGTAGGGACTCGTTGAAAAAGCTTTTTAACTAAAAATTGTCAGCCAGGTTATTAAGTTAATTGAATACAAAACCTTACTCGCCTACTTTGGAAATCAGCAATTATATTTAATCATTACACTATGTAATGATCCGCCATAGCATAATAATTTAAAATTAAATTTTTGAATAATAAGAACATGCCTGAATTTTTTGAATAATATGAACGTGCCTGAATTGTTTCAATGACGATTCAAATAAAATATGTAACGAACCAAATTGTCTGAGCGAAATGTATTCAGAGAAGGATCGCGCGTTAGGTAATCGTACCAACATACATACATACCTATGTAACATGAACACGAATTCATTTTAATAATATATCGACGTGCCATACATAATTTAAAGGCACGTTTGGAAGTGACAACCGGTAGAACATGGAATACTGTTCATGTTTATTATTTCAGTATATTAAATGGCACCCATTACATTAACTCTGTTTATTTTGGACTAGCTAGATGGCCCAGCAATATTTATTTATTATTCTGGTACCCCTGACAAAGCTGTTTTTACTTTGGAACTTGATGATGCCGTGTTAAAAGTTAGCATAGTTTATTTATTTCATTGAACCCATTCTATCCCATATTTTAAACCGGCTGGAATGTTGCTACGAAGTGCTACGGCGTAGCAATATTCTACGTATTCGTAGACCCTCTACGATATACGTAGCTGTAACCGCTACAAACCAGAAAGTTTGACGGTATGCCTCCTGGGACCTTCTGCATAAATATGTAAATGGAATCCATTATACTACTTCCTAGGCAGATTGAAAGTGAAGTGATTACCTTCCTATTATTTTTTAAGAGCCTGTACTGCCTTATTGCTTGGTAGGGGCTTTCTACTCCTGTGACATCTTGTCCTTTCTTAGCTTGTCTCTCCATTGACGTCCTCCGATCTTTTCGAGTTGTCCACTTCATGGGATAGGGGACATCTGGCCCGAATCAAAAACCAATGGACTTGATTCGATTAGGGCGAGTAGTCCACTATGATTTTTACACAAGGTAGAAGGTTTTTAGTGGCAAGATGTGACGTCCTTACCCATATTTATGACGTTATTTTAAATTATCTGCCCTTTCTTGTACTTAGACTATAGTAAATAAATGTTATTGTTTTATTAATGAGTATGCCCTCAGTTTGTATTGCTCTTGTTTGTATTTGGTATTCTGTTTGTTTGAGTACAGTCCGATGGTGTTACACGCACAGTTATGAGCGAGCCGGGGTGTGGCGGAGGCGCAGTGAAATGGGTCACGCTGTGACCCGCCGGGGTCGGGCGCGGTCACAACGACCGAAGATTCAACCCCGAATGCACAAAGAACAGCACGTATTTAATAATGCTGCTCAAATAATATCTCAGACTCAGTAGAATGCTGTTCATATTTTTGCTGAGTGAATATTAAGTTTAGTTTGCCCTTGTACGACCATTTGATAGTCGGTAGGTATCATATTGTATTCGAACTGCTGGAATATTTATAAAACTAATATAAAATAAAGTATTCAACTTCACCAGATTAAATTCCGCAACCTCTGAAGTTATTAAAGCGAATATGGCGCACACAATACTAATTAAATTAACAAAGAGTTGCTGGCATGTTTTAAATTCCTAGGACGTTGACAAAGGGCGCCGGTCTCTTTGTGCCGCCCGCCCTCACGCGCCTCCGTGATTGTACACTTGTTATATTCAAATTACCATTACAATGGAAAACTTTGTGTTTCTATTTAGTAATAAATTTTCTATTCATATTTTATACTGCAGTGACGCTACGCACGAATGCTGCCCTTTGCCCTGCTACGAGAGCTTTCAGTACTGTTAACAGTGTGATTGTTGTAAGCATTAATACCTAAGACCTACTCTTAGGGTTTCCTACGTCCAAATACAAAACCTTTTTAGGATTATTTGTGTCTTTCTGTACATTTACCACAAACAATCGAATCAGAATCGAATAAACCGATTGAGTTGAAATTTGAAATCTGTAATAAACAACCAGTCAACGTCAGTCATCAGAAAGCTATAAGAGTGTAGATGGGTAGGTATATAATTTTTAAGGTTTTATATTACTGCGTGATCCCCTGTGGCTTTCACTGGCTACTACGTCAGAGCTATTAAACCGCCATCAAAGATAGGCTGTAAATGCGATAGGATAGCACCAATACACTTACATTTTAACAGCCGCGTACTTATAAGGGACATAAAATCGAATTGAACTTATGAGTAAGGCCCTTTTAGTACGTTGTTAAAAGATTTTGTTTTGTTTTCAAAGTTTTATGATTGTTCCTTACCCTTCCGTGCACGTGCACAAGCGGGCCATTATTGGCTTCGGTACCAGGGTAGGTAGGTAGGTAGGTAAGTTGGTTCGGCTAAGTGAGATAAGCGTTTCAGAAAGGGATTTGTACAAAATTGCCCAATTCAAAGATAACAAAAGCCGTTCGCTTTTTATGTGAAATTCTGTTGTTCTCTGATAAAAAGGTTTGCGTATACTTCCGGCAGCAAATGAACAAATTTTGTAAAATATAAACAAATGAATGGCGATAACTTCCGCTGTAAAGAAAGGCTAGGCTTGCTGTAACGAAGCGAGTTCGTTTTATCGAGTCGAATATCGCAGGAATAACGTTTGTGAAACAGTAAACTGTTTACGGCCCATGTGATGCGTGGCGTATGGAAGGCGATTCGTTGTGTATTAGGTAGAACGCGGTGTGATGTAGGCTGCAACGTAAAAAGCGCCGTAAAACGATCGTAAAGACAATGGAGTGTTCGGTTAGTATGAGTTAGTAGATAGGCACATATATATGAAGGTGGCTATATCTCTATATCTCCGTCGAGCGCGAACTTTGCAAATATTCTCACTCCATTAGCTTCAATGGATGGCTTCACAAGATATTTTTGTAAGCTCTTAGCGGATTTTCTAATATATTTTTTAACGTTGAATAAATCTCGGTCTCTCTGTGATAAGAACTGTTTCTTTACCGGCTGCTGCCTAGCAAAGCTATTGGCCCGACCGATCCGATAACTGATCAAAGATAAGCTTCGATCGGTTAGCGGCAAATACTTTGATCGATAGCTATTCCTATTGACCTTTCTCTCAAAAGAAAGGTTCTTTCTTTCGAGAAGAGGAAATGGAATGAAGAGAGTTCAACAGTATGATAAAATCGTTGTAACAAAATGGAATAAAAAGGAAACAACGTGTTAGACCGCGTGTATCTTTGAGGCACCGCCATTTACATGGTTCCCTCCGCGATCCATCAGCCAGCTTCCATAGCAAGCATCAATCAAATGTTCCGTCATTAGTTACCGCGGAACAAACGGGAGGACGGGGAAGATCCTTTCGAATAAAACGAGTATATGTCAGGAATCGCGGCTCCGAGCTATTTGTTACACAAGTTTGCAAATAGCGCTTTGAGTATAAAATAACCAAGAAGTGTACAGACGCGTACAAAATACCATTCTTAACTATTATTTCCCCTCTCTTTACGAGCACACCTGCATTAGTGTGCTACATATTGCGTCATCAGCATCACACCACACTCATATCTATAGACTATTATTAATGCCAAAGTTTGAACGGCTTTTGTTACCTTTTTACGCATGAAAAGTACTGAACAGATTGGGCTAAAACTTTTAATATTTGTAGTGTGTAACATACGCTCCTTATTTTGGTAGAAAAACGCATGCAAATCTGCGAGCAGAGGCTAATAACAAATATTGTTTTCTACAGTATTAATAACATGCTACAGCGTAGTTGCTTCTACGCGACGGCGTAGCGGTCTCTCGGTACGGCGTAGTTGCTTCTACGCGGCGGCGTAGCGTTCTTTCGGTACGGTGTAGTTGCTTCTACGCGGCGGCGTAGCGGTCTCTCGGTACGGTGTAGTTGCTTCTACGCGGCGGCGTAGCGGTCTCTTGGTAGGGCGTAGTTGCTTCTACGCGGCGGTGTAGCGGTCTCTCGGCAAAATATTATAACGGAATCTTCAAGCTCTTGTGTGGTTGAGCATACTCAGTCAGTTGATAAAAAGCCGTATTCCGGCAAGTTTACAACGTCCGCCGCCGCCCCACCGCCGCGCTCGGGAAATTCAGGAATTTATCGCGATAACCACTGCTAGGACAACTTCTGACACCGACGGGAAGACGCAGGTTTAACCAAATATGATAGATCTCTCTATCGTTCTTTGTTCTTTAAGCTAATATATCTTCAGCAGCGTAAAACATTATCCTCAGATTTTTCAGCAAGTGGTAGAAAATAATCTGCAGTCTCTTAAGCCTATCTTTTACTTATTTCTCTTAGTTCCCACTTCTAGGCTCCTTTCCTCTTTTCACATATTCCATTCTAGGGAAATATTGGAGCAATACTCACTATGCTAGATGTTAGGTCTCGAAGAAAGCTAAGCATTAAGTAGCGATATAAATTTCAGATATATTTGAATAAATATTAACATGTTCTACTGGTAGAGATGTGCACTGCGCCTAGATCTAAAGTTAGGTTTGTCTAAGTGCCTGAGTAAATACGAAGCCGTGGTTTGAAGCACAACTCAAATAAAACGCGTTGAGCCTCAGAATGTTTACTTGTCCTTAAATAAGCACATAATTCCGAAGTTCGCTTTGCTCTTGCGGCACTAATGTGTTAGTTCTGAATGTTCTGATTTAGATAATCCTTGCTGCGAACTTGTGTTTGCTGTGTGGATTATTCATAATCTGCTCTGATTTATTAGACACCCTGCGCCGACAGCTCGCTCGGCGAAATGAAATGTGAGTGGATGCCAACCAGGTGGGAACATGTATGAATTTGTAATACGGAAGATCAATCCGTTTCCTCGAGTACCTTATCCTATTTTGAAAAGTCTTATCTATTTCCCTATGCTTCCAAACGAAAACCTTAGTAGCGCAGTGGGTTATGGTCCACCTACGATGCAAAGTTGCGGTGTATTGTATGAGGGTTTAATGCCCATACCACGTAGCAAATGTTTGCATAATCACAACTACTGCTTACTTTTAGGTGTAGTTAAGTGTTGTGTGAAAAATGTCCAACATTATTTATTTATTTTTATATAGTACTCTGCAGAGCCAAAGCTAAAGTCTAAAGCCAAGGTTCCACTGTAACAACCCTGAGGCCACATGGTTACATGTTGGTTTGTGCTGCACGGTGCGTAGTAGCGCATTATTGACCGGCGGGCGCCGTCCTTGGCCCGCCCGCCGCGCTTTACGTACGTAGTATTTACTTACTTACTTACTTGCAGATTGGCAAGCCTTTGTGCAGGATAAAATCCCTAGCATCAATGAAATACGAGATTATGTTTATCTTAGGCTTTGTATTGATTTGGTAGAGCATGTTAATTGCATACAAATAGTATCGGAAACGTTAGTCGGTAGTACAAAATAACTGAAAAAGTAAAAAAAAAATACACTGTATAGGTAGATAACGAGGTACAATCGATTGATTTTCAAAACAACCACCGACAAACAGGGTTCGGTTTAGTTTTGGTTCAGTTTATTTATTTATAATGTGAAATGTTTAAGTATAATGTGAAATCTGAACTTACAGTACATCTGAACTTAGGTATGTATACATAATCTTAAATTACACAAAAGTAGTACTTAAGTACCTAATTAAATAGATAAAAACGATATAGTAAGTTCGTACGAGTAGTTAGATAACCAATAGGTACATGATTTCAGATTGACTAATTAAGTAATAAATTAATGCTAACACACATTAAATCCCTAAGTACCTGGTGGGTATGGTGGAGGCGGAGGCGCGCGAACATTGTTTTAATAATTAACCTTCCCACTGTGATCGTGTTTTCAGGTCAGTGGCAAATTAATTAGGGGGTAAGTACCCTCCCTTGTTTACCGAGTTTAATCTTTGAGCCGGAACAAATGTTTACAGATCAGCGTTATTTGATCAACTAATGGGAATCGACCTGTGGGTTTTGGGCCTAACTTGAACCAAATAAAAACGATGGAAAAAGTTTCATGCTTGGTTCATGATGCTCGCGGAAGAAAAGCTATATACTTACCCTAATTCCTATGAAAATTCATTTTATTGCCCATTAGGTAGATACGTTTTCATTATTGCCCGGGCGACAGTGAAACTAGGATAACAGCGGCCAAATGTCTTCTGTTCGCAGACGACCTCAAGCTGATCTTGCCGATAAAGGAGGAAGGAGACTGCGTCCGTCTTCAACAAGACGTGGATAGGGTAGTGGAGTGGAGCCAGAGAAACAAGTTGCAGTTTAATGTAGACAAATGTTCCATTATTACATTTAGTAGAGCAACAGCCCCACTCCACTACAACTACCAGATAGAGGAAGCGCAGTTGAAGCGGGTGGAATCGGTGAGAGATCTTGGGGTTCGGCTGGACACCGAGTTGAGGTTCAGAGCTCATGTGGTGAGCGTTTGTAAAAAGGCGTACAGAATTTTAGGATTCGTTTTGCGACGAGCAAGCGGTTTTACAAACATTAGGGCTCTAACAGCAATGTATGATGCCCTGGTCAGAAGCCAGATGGAAAACGCAGCTTCTGTATGGGCTCCTCACGAAGCTAAATATAGTCTCATGATGGAGCGCATACAGAACAAGTTCACTCGATACCTTTACTGGAAAAGATATGGCGTCTACCCGTTCTATCCATTGATGTATCCAACCCTATTTGTTTTGGGTATGGTTGGATACAACAAGTTGGAAATCAGAAGGAATGTGGCGCTTGCGCTGTATGTGGTAAAGGTGTTCCGTGGGATGATATCCAACCCGACCATCTTGGAGATGATGAGGCTGTGCGTACCGGACGAGTACGTAGGGCGGCGTAGGCAGCCGCCTCTGTTCGCAGTGCCTCGCGGAAGGACTAACCTGCTGAACAAAGCCCCTCTGACGCGCACCATACAGTTATTAAATCGGGTAGCGGAAACCACTGATGTATTCCACTGTTCACTGAGCAAGTTCGCAAGGGCTATACTATTCAATTTATGTTATGGTAAATAATAATATTTTAGTGTATGTTACTGTCAATTTGAATTTATTTTGCTCATTGAGGTATTGAATTATTTTTATTGAGGACATTTGTGATTATATTTTATTTTATTTTGCTTATTGACATGTATATTGGATTACTTTTGCTCATTGACATTTGTATATTTGATTATTAGTTTTATTAAATTCGATGCTTGCGATTAATTAAGTTGACTACACTATTGTATTAGGTGATACCTGTGAAAATAGTTGTAATGCTTTAAATAAATACAAATACAAATGTAGGACGAATTTTAGTTAGATAAGCTTACTTCTAATGACCGGCCATTGTTATAAGAGTGAGGTGTCTTTAGACCTTTGTGATACATCATCTAACCATTAGGTGAGATTGTGGGTCACACGAAGGTCTGTCCACATTATTAAAAACCTCCAGTAGAGTATTCATGATAATAATAATGATATAGCTTAGCCAGTATTCCGTTTACCTGTCCCCCACTGGCTGTCCCTGACTCTCATCCAATCTATGGACAGTCTCTTTACAACCCGGCGAAATTGAAAACATGTTTCGCAATATCTCCTGGCTGGAACCTACCTCGGTTTAAAGCTAAGCGAATTTATGCGGAGACTGCGCTCTGGAAGGCAGGCGGGGCGGGGCGGGGCGGGGCGGCCCGACATTGACCCGCACTGCGCCCAGGTGCGTCATTCATGCAGGCAGACCGGATGCTACCAGATTCAGCCGGATATTGCAGGCTATGGAAAAACTTAGAGTCGATTGGATGGTAGCTCCAATCGGCTCTAAGTTTTTCCATAGCCTGCAATATCCGGCTGAATCTGTCCATTTCCTGTTTACAGATTACGGGAATTGCCGTTGAATATTACATAGTTGGTAGGACGGAGATCAAGCAAAAGCGGATTTTGCTTGGTTTTGTAAGCCGAAAGCATCGATCAAGGTTTTCAACGGTCCCCAATTGGCCCCAGCCGAATGATAGGATTATGTAGCAACCAATCAACTCATTGTCAACCAACAATTTTAAGCTCTAGTAGGTACGAAGGTTTTACTTTACTTTTAGGTATTTTTATCCTGTAAGTTTTAAATTTTTACCTAGGTACAAAAATAGGTACCTAAGTAGGTACTAGTTTACGTATATACGTACCTTCTAGGTAGGATACTAGGTACTGTAATTCACAAACCAGCTAATAATTCGCAATTTCAAGATCATTTACAGTGAGCAGTGAGTAGCTGTGACCTTTCCACGTTTATCTGTTTGCCATTGGCTCGGCAGGGTAATCCGGCTAATAGCCGAGACAGGCGGGTGGAATGGGGCGCGGGTGCTTAGCGCAGAGAGCCTCGTGTCAGGCTGCGCTAATCCGCGACGTCGCCACCACCAAGCAAGCCCCTCACGCTCACGCACGACAAACCTTACAAATTATCAGTACCAACTTCTTGCTGTATCAAGGTGAGCAAAAGATCCTAAGTTATCTAGGATCTACGCATTATATACCTATCCTACCTTCGCATCCTTCTCGAGATAATTAGTACCCGCCTATACCCCACTCCGTCTACAGATTTTTTTTTGTTTGTTATAAACACGTCTATGAAGTTTCCTAATTGTTGACAACTTGACATGATAGAATGAGGTATTTCATAGACACAGTTACTTTTGACATATAGAGATTTTAGAGATGCGGAACTTGAAAAATATTGGGACTCATCGGGACTCGCACAGTCTACTGGACTCACTAAACTACTACCATGTTAGCCCTCCTCAGGCTAGAGGCAATGCGCAAACAGCATTTTCCCATCGTAAAAAGTAAAAAAAGGTACCTACCTAACCTATAGAAATATAGTTATTCTGTGACGAAAATATTGATTTTTATTAGCTGACATAAGTAACGAAAATTATTACAGATAATCATGGAAAAAATTAAATTATATTTAACCTACGAGTTTTAGTTTTTATCAGAGTTATGTATATATATACTTAACCTATGAATATATATATTTAACCTATGTATATACATACTTAACCTAAGAACCCTGTTCTCATGTAAGTGTATATAAATTGTCTTTTTGAGAATAAATCATTGAACAATTTATAAATTGAATCCCTAATTGATGAACTTTAAACAAAATGTCAGATGCTCAGGACATTATTGTGGTGCAAACCTAGGTGCAGACAAAATCTGAACAAACGTATCAAAGTTCTTACCTTCCGTACCTAACCAAATAAAGCTAAAACAAACCAAATGTTGCAAAGAATGCCCAAAATTGTGCACTTCCATAAAAAATAATTTCCGATTAAGATATAAAATAAAATACGTGTAACGCCATCTAGCGGTTTTCCGAAGCAGTTATTTCAGCAAAGTTTTACGTTCACAGAGGAAGCTTCGTCTACAGCTTATAAAGATGAGTCATCAATCTACGGTAGGAACTACGCTACGATCTACGATCATTTCTTTCAATGTAAATAAATGACACCTTCGAAAACGTCTGTAGAATGTCATCTGTCAGTTTTGACATCGCTGTCACATTTGGCCTTCACAGTTCACTTGCAATGCAAAGCCCTGAATCTTCCTGTGATTTCGCGATTGCATTGATAATTTGCCATGTTCCTGAATTGTAAATAAAAATCAATGCTGTGACACGATAAAGTGATTCCCCGTGCGTAGAAAAATGACGTCGCGGAATAAGAACGCGGTGCGGGTGTGCGAGACGGAGATCGAGAAGAGTCGGGAGGAGTCCAATTGGAAGAAGGCGGTGGAACTGGCTCAGCAGCTGAAAGCCAGGTCCCCCCAGCACGGTAGGCGTCAAGCCCTCTTGTCACCCTTCATTCAATAAACACAACACACACACTAGAGACTGTTATCCGCAGGAAACAGTCAATAATGATCCAACAAACAGTCATTGATTTGACCATGTTTTCGGTAAAAACACCCCTTGTTTTAACTAAAATCTATGTTAAATTATAAAGAAAAGTAACACCCTTGGCATATTATCTTTGAACTATAATTGGGTTGTCAGGTGACTGGCAAATTAAATTAAAATGTGAGAGTGGGAGTGCCTTCCTATTTAATAGAGGCATACAGATAACATGGCACGGGGAAAGACTATGTAATGACTGGAATACAAACAGTTATGTAGAAGAACATTATCACATCACACCGGAATGAACATTATCACATCACACCGGAATAAACATAATAAGTGTAATGTACAGATTCTTTAATTAATAAAGTCTGCAATATTTCAGAAAGTCTCGCACATTTCCTTATCGGTGAAGGCAAGCTAGAAGCGTACTTAGAAGAATGGCCTCCGCTAAAAGACAACATAGATCGAGCACAACGGGAACTGTCAGAGTCCCGAGGCTACCTGACACTGGCCACAGATGAGGCCGGTATCAAGGCTGGAGTAGCCTTGGATGCATATCTACTGCTAGGCAAGCTCAACTACTCCTGTGGACATTATGATGAGGCACTCAAACATTATAAAAATGCAGAGTTGAACACACTCACGGAGAAGGAGCTTCCTGTGTGAGTACCCGTGTCACTTTTAGCTAGTTTACCATCATTTTTTGAAACTATCATGGTTATTAACTCTAAAGTCAACTCAAAAATCAAATCATGGTTAATATTCTGTTATAAATGACGTTAGTTAGTGATAGTCTGTAGGTAAGGTACTTTGGAATAAGTTGTAGCAATTCAATATTTAAAAAATACTTTAATCTAATGTCAAATTATACAAAAGGTAATTGTGTCAACATAATGTAGGTCCCAACAGTCTTAAAATAACATTAATATGCATATGCATATAACATTATTGTTAGGTTCTATCCAAACTCTATTATTAAACTCTGACATCCAGATTAGGTAAACAATAGCTGTTTCGAAATGGCTGAGAAAAACAGTGTTACTTTACATAAGTGTAATTATAATGTTTCATACCATAAACCCTAATGTCTGTTGCTATAAAGTTCAAAATCAACCAAACACATTAATAAATCCATGTTGAGAACATAATGTAGTGTGCACAAACAACAGTCAGTGTAACAGTTGCCAGAGCAGTTGTTTTCCTTGCGTCACTGCGCTTGTTTAGCAATGTGACATCATCATGAATACATCTGTAGTTATTAAACTAGCTTTTATTATTTCCTATCCAATTATTTTTTAAACAATGCTAAGGAAATCAACAATACCTATTACTATGTACATATGTATTATATCATGAAACAAATGGAAATGATCTCTTTATAAGTCCATGTTCAAGCTACAATAGGCTGGCCAGTGTCCCCAGTAGTATATCTTGTGCCTGAAATTCTTTGGATACCTCATTCGAACATTGTTTCTACATGAGACATGAGTTCACACTGTTTCATCAGGCTGATGTGTCACATTGAGTGGTATTATGTTAATAGCATAATATTAGGTTTATGACTTTTTGAAGCTACCAATGGCGTTTCAATAGGTATCATGTAAAGTTTAGTTGAGCTGTATTATCACTTTGATATAAATATTATACACTGCTACTATACACGGCTGCTGCCTGCGTCTTCGCACGCGCTTTTCAAATAGCATTTATGTCCATCCCCGATGTCCGATCCGTTTAGGCCGTGCATAGAACGAAATTTATCAGCTATCAAAAGGTGTATGAAAATTCGCGCCTCACTTCCATCTTATTTTTTTGCTAATTATTTAAGAACATGTTATAATATATTATGTATGTTGTTGATAAAAAGATATCAAAAACCCTGATTTTACCAAAATAGTTGATTTTTTACCGCCTCAAGTCGATCCCGAAATCCCGGGATTGGCAACAGGGACCGGAATCGAACCCTCTTCTGAACCTCATTTAGGGATGAAACGTAGGTGTTACACAAACATGTCTCATAGTTGACCTGCCCACAGTGACAATAATTTCATGATTTATTCATTGTTCGCTAAAGTATGTGAAATGTACTTTACAGCCGCAGTCTGAGGATAGTGGCGGAGTCGTACGCGATCAAAGGGCTCTGCCTGGAGCAGAACGCAGTCCCCAGCTCCACCAGCCGGTACAAGCAGGCCGAGAGAGAAGCCGAGACGGTAATGCACATCTATCATCTCTAATCAAATAAACAACTGTCTAACTAAGGCTATTCCTGAAGTAGATGGTACACTTATACGGTTGATACATCCATTCCATACCATACCATATTATCTAATCTATCTATGCTTTGCCTGACGTCAGAACCCTTCAGTTAGTCTTGGATACTGCTGTCATTCTCGCTTGTTAGTCAGAGTACCTCCAGTCGTGACCACGATCGCTTTAATGCCATATAAACGTATGGGAAAATAAAACAATAAAGTGTTTATGTGTTTTGTTAAGTTACAAATGGGTGTCGGTGTCGAGTCGAGTGCGCTAATAAAGAAACGTCCGTAGGCAGACATCGTGGACTGTTAAATTTGTGACGAATGTGACATAATCTCAGAGACCAAACACAGATTGATAATTATATTGCAATGTCCTTATACTCCAGATCCGCAGTTTCGAGTTGGCGTCCGAGCTGACCCTGCTGTACCTGCAGCGCACGCACGCTCCGGCGGCGCGCGCCGGGCCCACGCTCGAGACCGCGCTACAACGAGTGCCGCTGCTCCACATACGGGCCGGGCGGCTGCAGAGCGCCGTAGACAGGTACCTATCTCACATCACCCTGAAGAAAATCCTACAGTTCCTAGCAGCTGCAAGGGTTAGTGGTGAATTATGAACGCTACAGCTTCGGGGCTGAACGAATAAAGTGGCGATCACAATAGGCCTATCATGGCCGCAGTGACACCAAAGCCAACAAAAGAACAAAAAATTAGGTAGTTATCTCACCACCATGGAAGTGCCAAAAAGAGCCCAGAAAGAAGCTACACTTACTTTGATCTCAACCCTTTGGTTGTATTTTATGAACCTTCCGATGCTAATTATCTTGTAACAACATTAGATAATAGCAAGTAGGTTTTTATATCGGCATGGATAATCATGTAGCAACAGCCTATAGAAGTTATTTCTCATGCTCCCTTCATACACAGTTACAAGTGGCGTACCCCAGGGTTTCACACTCTCACCATTCTTATTCATGTTATTCCTATAGATAGACCATGAATTAGATATTCTATTCCCTGTTCCAGGTATAGAGAAATGCTGTCCGCAGTGGAGGCGCCGTCCACACAGGCGCTGCGGCTGACGCTCGCGCGGCAACTCGCAGAGGTGCTGATGCGCGGTGTCACTGGACAGGTTATTATCTACTCTATAACTATTGCATGTTCAAAATCATACTACAGTTAGTATGTACTATTTGAGCCGCGTTTGGACTCCAAAATAGCTTCATTATGCGTAGATAAGTCTTGCTAAGGTCTGACCAAGTTACGGTAGTGTTACCAAAGTCACGCAAAAGGAAAAAAGGTCCGACAAAATCTAGAAGTCTTGCTGGAATCATCACTTCGCGGAGTGACCTCGGGTGGAAAAAAAAATCATGTCGCTCTGATGATTCCCCCTCGCATTCCAGGATAATGTGACTCGGATAAAAAATAAAGCTATTGAGGGAAAACCCGATATCTGCATATAGATCAAATAAATTTATTGAAGAAACTGTGTTCAAAAAGATCTTAAAAGCTAGGTGAAACAACAGTTTATCCATTAACTTTGTACCTACAATATTTAACTTATATAACTAGGTAATTTAATAATTATAATTTTTTATGTCATAGTAAAGTTCTTTAATACCATAAAATCAGTTTTTTATGAGCCACCTACGGAGGTTGAATCCCCAGTTTGAATTATATTGTATGACTCAGGTATACAAAGCGCCGGAGAAAGTGAACCCAGCGCCGGCGGCCGGCACGCTGTCGCGGCGGAGGGAGGACCACGTCTCCGAGGGACCCTGGAAACCCAAGAAATATGCTGCCATCAATCAGGTGAGGAACGCTCGAATGTGTCAGTCCATGTCTCTTCTAACAAATAAACAGATTCGAATCTACTCTGAATAATGTCGAATAATTTTAAAAATTCTAAAGCCAGTCTTATTCTCGAAGTGTAGTGGAGTATAATAATAATAATAATAATAATAGTGTATCATATTGTGCACCCGAGGATGATACCCGCTATGTGTAGCCATCGCCTTTAGATTAACTTCTCAAAGGGCCTCTGTGCTGTTGGCTTCGGCACCACGCAAGCCTTCCAAAGGACCGGGTGACTTTATGGCCCGAGATCATGGTAAATAATAATAATAATATTCTTTATTCAGACACGAGATCCATTTTCAACTATAAATTAAATTAAAATTAGGGCATATTAAAAAATTGCAGTAACAAAACTATAAAAATAAAATGTAAGGTACTAGGTTTAAGTACACAGTACTACGTCAGGTGGCAATATTCACCCACCGTCTATAGGTGTCTGACAACATCAGACGGTCAGACAGGCTTACAATAATGTCGTTTTTACACATGTCAACTCTGGACATGAATGAGGCAACTCTCTTTCTTTGGATGGCATTGAAAGAGTCTACACGGGCTTCTGTAAACATCTCTGAAGCGCTACAGTAGCGTTTCAGGCCCATGAGATGCCGGAAGATGTTATTGTATGCCACCCTGATACCATTATGCGATCTTATGGTATAGTTCGTCCAAAGTTGACACGTGTAAAACGACTGACAAAATGACTTAAATAAAGTTATTTTCACATCAGGCGAAGCTTTAAAAAACTTTCTAGCGATCATGTTTCCAACAACGCATAGTGACCTTCGCTGTCTCTCCATGTCATCATCGTCTTTTAGCGTGGACGTGACGATATGGCCTAAATATTTAAAATTCTCCACTATTTTAACAGGTCGTCCGCTAAGACAAACCTCGGGTACATTGTCGGGACCTTTTCCTGATCTAAAAATGACCATCTCTGTCTTCTTAACATTATAAATTAAGTCGTGATCTTTAGCGAATTTTTCACAGATATTAATAAGTTTTCTTAAGCCTTTGATCGATGGGCTGAGCAGCACCATGTCATCGGCATAACTCAGGTTGTTGACATATCTGCCGTCCAGCCGGAGCCCCACCGGGGTTCTGCTCAGCTCATCGATCAGATCGTTGACATAAACGTTAAAAAGGTCCGGCGAGCTGAGCCCCCCCTGTCTCACACCACATGCCAGCTGATAGCTGTCTGAGAGCTTCGTACCCCACCTGACATTGTTGATCTGATTGCTGTACCAGTACTCAAGCAGGTCAACAAGGTCGGGCGGTACCTCTGTGCCTTCCCGCAGCTTGCCCCATAGAAGAGCATGGTTGAGCGTGTCAAAGGCGCGGCTGAGGTCAAGGAATACAGCATAGACAGTAGTCCCGTCTTGCTTATAGTAGTTGACGACCTGTTTCAGTGAGAATATGGCCATATCAGTCGACACTTGTGGACGAAAGCCAAACTGGCCGTCATTCAGCCGCACGTTACCAAGATGAGACTGAATAACACGATCCAGCACCTTAGCTAGAATCGTAGCCAAGGATATTGGTCTGTAGTTGGCCATGCTTGAGATATCACCGGTTTTGTTCTTCGTTATAGGAACCACTATAGTGCGTATGAGGTCCTGTGGAAGGTAGCAGTGCTTCACGCAGAGAGAAAAGAACCGCGCCAGTACTACACAGATATGTTGGCCCGCATACAATAAATGCTCTAAGCTTAGGCCGTCGTGTCCAGGGGACCGACCACGTTTCATTTTTAGAAGTAAAATTTCTATCTGTTTGGGTGTTATAATCACGTGTTCGGTCTCCTGGAGACAACGGTTTCTACTTAAATAATTATTATCATAATTAATTAAATTTTGACAACTTACTTTAAAATGTTTACTAAACAAATTTGCTATATTTTTCTGATCCTTTATTCCTTCTACATTTTCTGGTATACAATTCTTTTTATCCATTTTTTTTACTTCTTTCCAAAATTCACAAAAATTCCCTACACTACGATGCCGGGCCAATATATCCATTTTTATTTTGTCTTGATTATTTTGTACATATTTTAGCGCGGTTTTAAACTCCCTGCGTGTAGCCTTCATTTTATCATAATAATATCCCGAGCATGGTCTACCACACTGCGCCCATATTAAAAAAATTTCCTTGGCTTTAACATGAGCCTGCCTGACGTGAAAATTCCAACCAACAATTTTCCGCTTCTTATTTCCTATTTTATAGTCATAACTTTCTTCAGCTGCCTTTTGTAGCAGACATACTATGTCTTTATATAAACTATCTATGTATTTGGTATAATCATTTTTATTTTTATCTATGTATGACACACACAACCTAGTAAGTCTAGAATAAGTTAAATTATAATTAGCAATCCACTCCTGTAAAGCCCCATCACATAATTTTGTATAAAACAACTTTTGATGTTCTTCCCGCTTACCCCACACGAACTTGTTAACATGTTTTTCTTGATCACAAACTAACTTAGGTTTAACAAGATTAAAATTACATTTCAATAATAGGGGAAAATGGTCAGACCAGTAAGTGTCGTACTTCACTATTATATCCGTGACTAAAGTAACTGCCGCGGCAGTCACAAGGCAGTGATCGAGCCACCGGCAGGCGCCGTTCATATCACTGACGTAGGTATACGTGTCCGGCTCAAGTCTCTCTATATCTATACAGCGTAAAGATTGCTCACCACAAAAATCCAGTAGCTCTTTTCCAAAAAGAGAGTTTGGATGTGCGTTGAAATCTCCTAATACCAAGACGCATTCGGTCTCAGCACTATCAATCACAGCACTAACCTGCGCCAAACACTGTATAAACTCCGGTAAGTTGTCCTCGTTATTCGTAGGCATGTACACACTAAATATCAACAGGCTACGGTTACCCTGAGATAAGCGGACCGCCACTAACCGATCACTTTCACAATGCACAATTTCTGCACTCGTAAACAAGCTGGAGCGCCACATAAGGGCCACCCCTCCATAGGGGCGTCCCCGCAGCACCCCCGCCGACGTGTCGACAGCGGACTTCGCCGAACAGCCAAACCCCTCATCAATTTCGCTCACGAAACCTAAGGCGTGTGGCATCAGCCATGTCTCTTGTAGTGCGATAATATCTGCACTTTTGCACAGGTCTCTTACTTGTTGTGCGGAACGCTTAACTCCTTGGCAGTTAAACGACACTATTCCAGATAACTCGTTAGGTTGTACATACATTATTGTTTGGAATAAAGCTCGGTTTCATTCCTGACGGAACGCTGCTCTCTATATCGTCTGAAGACTAGTCCTTGGGGCCAAAAGTAATTTTTTAAGAATCTGGCCAATTTTGAAGAAAGTATTGTTAATTTAAATGAGTTAAAGTTGGTTTCCTTTGTCTGTTTTAATATTTCTACATTTATACATTCCTCCTTCATATTATTTATATACTCTTTAATATCATTTTCTTTTATGTGTTTTTCTGTCCGCGATAAATATACGTATGAGTATGTATCTACCGCTTTCAACTTACTGTCGCTCTGTAAAGTGCCCCTTGTATTTCTATATCTATAAGCATATTTTTTTCTTGTAACCATTGTAAAACCTTGTTCGTCCGTTTGAGCTTTGCTCTTACTCAACTCAGCAATATCCCTATAGCTAGGTAGGTAAGGCATATCATTCGTCGCGCTCCGCTGTTGTGATTGCGATAAGATATTGTCCTGCGCGAGTGAGCCACTCGTTACCGGCGCAGGAGCGACCGGCGCGGACTGAGTAGGCGCTGGGCACGGGGCACCGGCCAGACCCGCGGCCCGCGCGCCCGCGCCCCCCCACCCGCTTTGAGCACCCGCAGCCGGCTTCGACTTCTCAGACTCAGCAATACCCACATTTGTATTCGGTAAAAATAAATTACTGTTGTTTCGTGTGTTCTTATCATAATGATAAGACCTACGAAGCAGGTCGTCATATTGTTTAATGCTGGTATTATGCGTCTCTTTTAAGCTGTGTATGATATTTTATTATTATTTATTAGTATAGTATAGAGGTAAAACAAAATAAATTACGATTTCTCATAAGGCTAACGTCTTTAGAAAAACATTCTCTCTTTCTCTCCTTGTTTCCACACAAGTTTTGCTATATCTAAAGTCCGGCCGCGAAGCAGAAAGAATTTCGTACATTGACCTGTTTTCCTGTCTCTGTCACCCTCGCGTTAATATAGTTGCGTCTACTTAACAGCAACTATATTTACGCGGGAGTGACAGAGACAGGAATAAAGGTCAATGTACGAAATTCTAAATATTTATATTAGTTCCTAATTCGTATTATATTATATTTTGGAACGCAAATAAATATTAGGTACAGGTAGGAGGTTCAAATAATAACAACGTGAATTGTGAATGGTAAAAACCCAATTTATTGGAGATCCATAAACTTTAAACCTTTCAGAACACGAAACGGTTCGATAGCGCGATCTAGCGCTCGTACACAATTAGCAGCGCCATCTAGTGAAGCTCAAATCTCAAAGTTGACAGTATTCTATTTGTACACTTTCAGTTCGTGCCGCGCAACGAGTACGAGGAGGTGATCCTGTTGCTGCTGGTGGGCGAAGCAATGGCGGTGCGCGACGCGGTGCTCTCGCAGAGCGCGGAGTTCGAGGCGGCGCGCGCGCACGCGCTCCGGAACGCGGTCGCGGTCATCGACCTGTTAGCATTGTGTGCGGCGCGCTGGGGGCTGCTCGCGCCGGTCACTGAGGTACACCGCCATTTATACAATCTCTCGTTTCAAACTGTATAAAACAGAGTCACTATCATGAAGTAAGCTAGAAAGAAGTGATTTAATATGACGACCTCTGTGGCGCTCTGTGGTCGAGGTAGGTGATGCTTTGTGGATTGTCCAGCATTATTTATTTAATAAATAGTTGTTGTCCGCAGTCGTTGGAGCGAGCCATGAAGTTCTCCAACGGATGCGCGCACGTGTGGCGGCAGCGCGCGCTGTGCACGGCGGCCGCGGCGCCCTCGCCCGCGCACCACTCCAACGTGGCGCACGTCAAGCCAGGTCAGTACAGCACGCCACCACACACTAGTAAGGCATAAAAATGTGGATGTGGTGTTTTTGAAGAACTCCGTTTTTTGTTGACTTATCTTTGTGTCCCGAGATGGGCAAGTTACATAGTACACTCTAAAGGGGTCCTATAAAGTTTACTATATTTACATAACGTTCACGTGAACATCAGCCCGTACACGCCCACTGAACATAGGCCTCATCTTTCACTTACTCCCTTTATATCCAGCTCTTAGAACCCGAAGTTGACATTAAACAAGAACAGTTGCAAATTTGGATCTGTCCTGTGAACGTTAGTATATTTCTATGTAAGTATTATAAGTGTTTTATTTTATAATATATAACCTGCAAGCACACAGATCCCCTGGTACTGTCCACGATCCTATCCATCCATGGTTGTCTGGTAGAGATCGCTTTTGAGCGATAAGACCGCCAATTGTATATACATCGTTTTTTTTAAGTTTTTTTATATTACATTGTTATTATAAACTAAGTGTGCAATAAAGAATTATCAATCTATCTATCTTTTGGTGATTTTTCGGAGGAGTAAAGAAGGTGGATGTCTTTCGTCTGAATTGCATATATGTGTGTTTACTGCAGGCAGCGCCCTGTGGAGCTGCGGCGTGCGTGCGCTGGGCGTGCTGGCGGCGGCGGCGCGGCTGGCGCCCGGCGACGCGCCGCTGCGGCTCGTCGGCGCCAACACCGCCTACAGGATGGGATGGGTCTGATGATTTACTTATTGACCTGTAGCTCAGCGACACAAAGTGCCTCTTAACCTCAAACAACAAAAATCTCCGCGAGTTTTCTTTCCCTAGTGTGAGTTCGCGGAGATAAATAATAACATTTATGCACATATGTCCAATGTACACAGGATGGCTTGTCGATGATGAGGAACATGTAATTCTTGCCGCTTTTCTATAAATTAAAATGCAAAATGTTCATTCCTGCACTTTGTATACATTACCGCGAAAAAACAGGGGTTAGGGATCTCATTTCAGTACACGAACAAGGAATAAAATACCCTTTCTTTTCCAGTTTAGAAACATGCATCTATTGTTTAAGAGGTGGAGGGAGAGAGGATATCGTCAATGATTGCTAAGATGAGTAATGTTGTGACAGATAGAAGAAGGCATCGCGCTGGCGGAGGCGGCGCTGGCCATCGAGGAGGCGGGCGAGGGCTGGATGCTGGCCCGCTGCTGTCTGTTCACCGGCATCGGGTACCAGATGCAGGCGCAGGTGGGTACAACGGTCTGACATCTATCGTACCATCGAGGAGGCGGGCGAGGGCTGGATGCTGGCCCGCTGCTGTCTGTTCAACGGCATCGGGTACCAGATGCAGGCGCAGGTGGGTACAACGGTCTGACATCTATCGTACCATCGAGGAGGCGGGCGAGGGCTGGATGCTGGCCCGCTGCTGTCTGTTCACCGGCATCGGGTACCAGATGCAGGCGCAGGTGGGTACAACGGTCTGACGTCTATCGTACCATCGAGGAGGCGGGCGAGGGCTGGATGCTGGCCCGCTGCTGTCTGTTCAACGGCATCGGGTACCAGATGCAGGCGCAGGTGGGTACAACGGTCTGACATCTATCGTACCATCGAGGAGGCGGGCGAGGGCTGGATGCTGGCCCGCTGCTGTCTGTTCACCGGCATCGGGTACCAGATGCAGGCGCAGGTGGGTACAACGGTCTGACGTCTATCGTACCATCGAGGAGGCGGGCGAGGGCTGGATGCTGGCCCGCTGCTGTCTGTTCAACGGCATCGGGTACCAGATGCAGGCGCAGGTGGGTACAACGGTCTGACATCTATCGTACCATCGAGGAGGCGGGCGAGGGCTGGATGCTGGCCCGCTGCTGTCTGTTCACCGGCATCGGGTACCAGATGCAGACGCAGGTGGGTACAACGGTCTGACGTCTATGGTACCATCGAGGAGGCGGGCGAGTACTGGATGCTGGCCCGCTGCTGTCTGTTCACCCGCATCGGGTACCAGATGCAGGCGCAGGTGGGTAGAACGGTCTGACGTCTATGGTACCATCGAGGAGGCGGGCGAGGGCTGGATGCTGGCCTGCTGCTGTCTGTTCACCGGCATCGGGTACCAGATGCAGACGCAGGTGGGTACAACGGTCTGACGTCTATGGTATCATCGAGGAGGCGGGCGAGGGCTGGATGCTGGCCCGCTGCTGTCTGTTCACCCGCATCGGGCACCAGATGCAGACGCAAGTGGGTACAACGGTCTGACGTCTATGGTACCATTGAGGAGGCGGGCGAGTACTGGATGCTGGCCCGCTGCTGTCTGTTCACCCGCATCGGGTACCAGATGCAGGCGCAGGTGGGTAGAACGGTCTGACGTCTATGGTACCATCGAGGAGGCGGGCGAGGGCTGGATGCTGGCCTGCTGCTGTCTGTTCACCGGCATCGGGCACCAGATGCAGACGCAGGTGGGTACAACGGTCTGACGTCTATGGTACCATCGAGGAGGCGGGCGAGGGCTGGATGCTGGCCCGCTGCTGTCTGTTCACCGGCATCGGGTACCAGATGCAGGCGCAGGTGGGTACATAGGCACCCTCATATACATTAATTAATAATTACAGTATAGGTTTAAAATGGTTGTGTTTTATCTTTCCAGAAAAGAAATTCCCGAATCGATAAAGAAGCGGCGAACGACACGGCTCTAAAGCACCTCGTGAGGAGCGTCCAACTGGACGACAACGACCACCTCGCGTTCTACTACCTGGGGCTGCACTACATGCAGATGGGCTTGCTCAACGAGGCCATGGTAACGAGGGATTACTTTTAGATTTATTCATTATTATTTAAATTTCTACGTCGTTTCATTATAAAAATGAAACGCAAAATTAAGGGCTAACTAGTCGCTATTAATACTGACAGTATGGGCTAGTTGGTTAATACGAACCATGGATTGGAACAGATCGGGTGAAGAACCCTGCAGTACCCTATCCTTTCTGCCATTTCAGACCCAAATAACGTTTTCTATTTATGCCTCTTCAATTTTTTTTATTTAAATAATATGTAAAAGATGTCTTTTTTAAATTAATGTTTCTAGTTGTACAGAATAATAAGCTCCCGAATCGACCGCTTTTTTTCCGTATGTGTTGTAGGAAGCGACGCGCGCGTGCCTCGAGCGGCGCGCGGAGTGCGCCGGCGGCCTGCGGCTGGCGGTGGCGCTGTGGTCGTGCGCGTGCGCGGGCGGCCGCGCCCCGCGCGCGCTGGCCACCGCCTCGCTCGCGCGCCAGCACTACCCGCACGCAGAGTGGCCGCTCGCCGCACTCGCTACTCTACACATAGGTACATCTAGACGTTTCACAAACTTTGTTTGAGACCTACCCGAAACAATACCGTGCTGTAAGTTGTTCAATAAAACCCCTTGAACTCTCGGAGGAGACCTAATTTATTATTACCTTCAAACTATTTAGTGCGTTCGCGCGTTCTCGTCAGCGCGATCGAGAGCTCGACACTTTTAATCGTGATATCTAGTTAAGTTTTTCGGAACTAATATAGGTCACGTGGCTTGGCTACTAGACTTAATAAACTCACTTGTTGCTATAACCACGTGGCTCAGCAACCACAAGTGGATCGTATTCTCCAACGCGAGACTTCTCTAGGCAACTCGATTCTGAGCTTTCTCTTGCTAGTAGCGTCAAGTTTGACCTCAAATTCGTCAATCCAGAGTTACCTGTGACGGCCAATTACGCCATGTAAACTGATCCAGGCCGCGATGGTTTTTCCATTTCCTTCTTAGCAGGTCGTTTCTTCTCCATTCACTCGAATCTAAGCCAGCGCGCGGGTGTAGTGATATGGATGATGATGTTCTTCCAGCATGGGACGCTGGCGAGGCTGCCCTGGCCGCCGGCAAAGAACTTCTGGCGCTGCTGAACAGCGCGGATGCGGAGGCAGATGCCGATCAGCATGGCTACCTGGAGCTGGACGCGTTGTCCGACTCGCTGCACGACGACACGCACAGCACGAGGGACGCAGGTCAGTGCCACCTCCTCCCAACACGGTCATACAATACTTCATAACTGATTGCGTCAAACCAAAGTGTACTTGGTTTAAAAAGAATCACTCACCTGCATCTTAAGCTGGATATACATATTTAGGTCAGTTTTATCTAGTATATAGTAGTAATGTATGTGTAATGTTTCCAGCGTCGATCCTGGCGGAGTCGGCGGGCGTGTACCGCGTGGAGCGCGCGCTGTCCGAGGGCGCGTCCTCGCTGTCGACGGCGCGCACGCGCCCCGCGCCCCGCGCCGCGCACCGCGCACACGCCTGGCTCCTACTCGCCGCCGCCTGCCTCAGGTTACCTTTACTTTAGATAGATCCTGGCGGAGTCAGCGGGCGTGTACCACGTGGAGCGCGCGCTGTCCGAGGGCGCGTCCTCACTGTCGACGGCGCGGACGCGCCCCACGCCCTGCGCCCCGCGCACTAGATGCTGGATGCGTCAAGCTGAAGACGGTGCTATGGCGCTCATTGGGGGAGGCCTATGTCCAGCTGTGGACTAATATAGGCTGATGATGATGATGATATTTTTACCTAACTTGTAATAATTTAGCACGCCCTGACGAGGCAGCACGTATAGGAACCTTATTAAGAAGATCGATTGTACCGACATTCCTGCAAAAATAATGATTTGATTTACGCTGTTTGAACGCTATTTTTAAATTTATAAATTTATTTGTAGGTTAGATCGAATAAGCGCCGCGGCGGGCTGCGTGGCGGAGGCGGCCGCTCTTACGCCTTACAGCCATTTAGTATTGTACACGGTAAGTCATTGCATGTATTTAAAAAAATCAACTGAAAGTTAAAAGTAGCGACCTCTAGGGAAAACGTTTGAACTATAAAGCTAACAACAATAGCGCGCTCACGGAACCTCGGAATACTGAAACTAGCTACCTAAGTACTTCACAGGAATTCCGCTAGATGGCGCTAAGGCAAAATACCAAATCTGAATTTACACCGCAATAATTGTGAAGCGCAAAAACTCATGAAAACGATAAATCGCGCAAACAATCTTGTTTTCAGTAATGTCTAACTGATAGACAGTCACCCAACAGCAACTGTTATTAGAAAGACAACCGGGTATAGTGGACCAGCTTAGTCGACCCGGTTCATAGGAGATCTCGCTTAACTATTTATTTATTTATTTAATTATTAACTAGCACGATTACTTATATTACAACCAATTACACTAGTTAATTACAATACCTATACATATATTAGAACAAATGAAACATAAAAAATTATACATAAAATTGCACAATAAGAAAAACTAATAATAATAGATCATTTATAAAAATTCCAAGCTAATAGAATTGTATATAAAACATTTTTTATTTTTTTTATTTAGCCTGTTTCGTCCCACTGCTGGGCAAAGGCCTCCCCCAAATCTTTCCACTCAGTGCGGTCATGTGCGATCTCCCACCAATCTCCGAGGAAGGCGTTAAGGTCGTCTCGCCAGCGCTTTCTTGGCCGACCTCGCCCGCGGCTTCCTTCCGGGACCCAGGGTGTTGCAGCATTAGCCCACCTCTCGGGGTGCATTCGGCGAATGTGCCCCGCCCACTTCCATTTCAGTGTGGCGGTCTTAACTCCCACATCGACAATACCTGTCAAAGAGCGTAGCATCGTATTCCTAACGCGATCGATTCGCCGGAAGCCCAAGATACTACGCTCCATTGCCCTCTGGCAGATCTTGAGCTTGGATTTTTGTACTTCAGTCAGCGACCATGTCTGCGCACCGTAGGTTAGGACGGGCAAGATGCACATATCGACGAGTTTGCGCTTCAGTGTCACAGGAAGTTTCCCCATCATGTGCTCTTTCAAGGACCAGTAGCTCTTCCAGGCGTTGTCGATTCTACGACCGATCTCTTTGTCCTGCCTGTTATCGAAGCTAGCTAGTTGGCCCAAGTAAATGTACTCGTCGACGTACTCTATAACCTGCCCATCTACCGAGACCCTACGTCTCGTGCTATTAGACATGATCTGTGTCTTAGTTCTGTTCATCTGAAGTCTAACCTCAAGACTTGCTGTGCTCAGATCTTGCAGCATTGTTTGGAGTTCTTGTGGTGTGGAGGCAAAGAGGGCAATATCGTCCGCAAAACGCAGGTTGGTTAGGCGCTTTCCATTGACGTCTATGCCTTTTGTGGCCCATGAGTCGCCTAGCTTCTTAAATACCTCCTCGAGAGTGGCCGTAAAGAGGATTGGTGAAAGTGGGTCACCTTGCTTTACTCCTTTTTGTATCATGAAGGATGGGCCTGAAGAGCTCAATTTAATATTTGCAGTGCTGGAATTGTATATGATTCTAATAAGGTCTATATAAGTCTGTTGAATGTTTTGGGCTTTAAGAGCTGAGAATATTGCAGAGTGTTTTACGCTATCGAATGCTTTTGCATAATCAACAAAGGCTATGTAAAGGGGTTTGTGGAATTCGTTATATTTTTCGAGGATCTGGTTGAGCGTATGTAGGTGGTCAGTGGTCGAGAAACTGGGACGAAAGCCGGCTTGTTCTGGTGGTTGATGTTGGTCGAGTATATCTCCTATGCGACTTTGAATGACTTTGATGAAGGCTTTATACAGATGTGACACTAGGCTGATGGGTCTGTAATTGCCAATATTCGTTTTGTCTCCCTTCTTGTGAAGGAGGACAATGTTTGAGTGGCACATCTGTTTCGGGATCTGACCTGTATCTAAGATTGAATTAAAGAGATTTGTGATGTGAGATATTGTGTTTATTCCTATTTTCAGAGATTCTGTCGTAATACCATCTTGTCCAGGACTCCTATCGTACTTCATGGTTTTTATTGCGTCATGAACCTCTTTTCCTGTGAAATATGGTGTCTCAGATCGGCTGTATTCGATTTCTTGTTTTTCTTTAGAATCGTCTGAGTAAAGGGTTTTGTAGTATTTTGTGCAAATGTCCATTATTTTTTCTCGACTGTTAAATTTTTTGCCATCTTCATCTTGTAAGCAGTTTATCCAGCGCTTTCCATGGGAAATTCCTTGTTTAGCCGCCCTTAAAGAGGTGTGCTTCTCAATTGCAATTTGAATCAGATGTGAATTAAAAGTTCTAATGTCGTTTCTAATACTCCGTTTCACCAATCTATCTAATTTGTAATAATATCTAGTACCTCTTTCCATTTTTTCTCTGTTTGTTATCAAATCTTTAGTTTCTTTAGAGAGTTTAGTTTTACTATTTATTGTCGTTTTGATTTTCTTGCTGCCTGATTCAATAGCTTTTAATATTGCTTCATACTGTTTCTCAGGTTCTTTAATTTCACAAATGTTTAGTGCTGAAAACTGATTCGATAGTTCTAGGTTATATTCTTCGGAATTTTTTAAAAGAGTAAATTTAGAGTGGCGTTTGATTTTGCTACCGAACTGGTG
Source organism: Eupithecia abbreviata (assembly GCA_943735965.1). NCBI lineage: Eukaryota > Metazoa > Arthropoda > Insecta > Lepidoptera > Geometridae > Eupithecia > Eupithecia abbreviata. The sequence continues at coordinate 12,987,565 of OX030985.1, forward strand.
GAAGCGTTGGATTTTGAAGTTAAACTTAATTTTAGCGCGGACTGGTCTGTGATCGGAGCTGAAATTTATTTTATTTATTACTTGGATATCTTTTATTATTTTTAGTTCGGAAGATATGAAATAGTCGATTTCGTTTTTAATCAAACTATTAGGAGAAATCCACGTCCACCGTCTTTGCGGCTTTTAGTCGAAGAAAGTGTTGGCAATGGCCATAGTCTGACCGAATGCAAATTGCATAAGTCTGGTGCCACGGTCGTTTCGGTGGCCTAGGCCAAATCGACCGACTATGGAGTTGTTATCCATCGCTTGCCTTGTTCCCACTTTGGCGTTGAAATCACCAAGGACAATATTCCAAGTACTCCGGTTTTCTTCGCACGCTGTGTTGAGAAGGTCGTAAAGGCTTTCTACGTCTTCGTCTGAATGAGCAGATGTAGGTGCGTACGCTTGTATTAGCGTTAGTGTGGTCTTTGCTGTGATGCGAAGTTTCAGTACTGCAATACGTTCGGAGTAGCCTCTGAACTCCATTATATTATTTTTCCACTTCTTTGCCACCAGGAATCCTACTCCATAGAGCCCTTTGGTTTCTCCAAAGTGGTAAAACACATCATTGTCGCGTTCTTCGGTTACTTCACCCACTCTTCTGACTTCTGCTAAGCCAACTACGTCCCACTTGATATCCTGAAGGGCGTTTTCAAGTTCTAGTAGGCGGTCATCATTTGAAAGAGTTCTAACGTTATAAGTTAGGATATTAAGCGAATCGGTGTCCTTTAAAGTAATAGCTGGGGTCGTTTGACGGTGGTTCGCCCGGAGATTCTTCGCACCCCTGACCCCAGGGCTGGCATGGCACCCGTCAACACCAGGACAGCCGCTGGAGTCGCCGGGCACTTGGGGCCTGGGTTGAGTGTGACTTGTCATATTTGGGGGGTTTGGACCGTGACCCACCACGCTGGTCCAATGCGGGTTGGTGGGTTTTTTTTCGCCAGAGCCTCGTCTGTTTGCCAGGAGGGTGCACCACGTGCAGGTACAGGTTGGCTTGGGGTCCGAAAGATGGGATTTGGGCCCCCTTACACCCCATTTTAAAATGCATAAAACATTATGCATTTTAAAATTAAGAATAAATTAAACAAACAAACTCAAAATATTACTCCTATCATTCATCTCTCTCGCAAAACCTCAGGCACACCAACATAATATCCTTCCATTCGTCCGCAACTATATCACAGTCCGGGTTCTGTTCAAGAAGTCTGTTGAGGGCGGTGAGAGTGCGAGGCAGTGGAGAGTTTGCGCGAGCCACGGTTCTGCATAAAGGCTCTGAAAAAAGCCTAATATTTCTGTGGCGAAGGTAATTATCGGGTAGGTTAAGACGAAAGAGAAGGTTGTGCAGATCTGGGGCGTCGATCATACCGCGGAGTATCTTGCCCATAGTTGCCATCTGATCGTACGCTCTCCTGGTTTGTAGGGAGTTGTACCCGAGACATCCCTGGAGAAACTTGGTTGGGTACATGAATGGATAGTACCCAAAAAGTCGCTTGTACAAAAACCTTAGAAACGCCTTTTGAACCTTCTCCAGTGACAAAGCGTACGTACTTTCATGGGGGTTCCATACGCAACCGCTTGACTCCAGCTTGCTCCGTACAAGAGCCCCAAACAACAGCCGCACCACACTGTCACTGCGAAAGTCCCGGGCGTTTCTCAGGACAAAGCCAAGTCTCTGGTAAGACTGCATGGCGACTGTGGAACTATTTGGGGGAATCCCACCTTCTCCAAAATTAGTGATACGAAGCAAATTCCCTTATACACGAATCCTTAGCTATTTAAACGGCATAAGTTTCCGTGCAATCTATCACAGGTCTGATATAATCGGTTATAGACAACGTCGACGTGATGACCGCTATCCATAGATTCACTTCTAGGCGACCCCTCCCGGCTTCGCCCGGGTGGGTGGATATTTGTTTCATAGTTAATTAGCAATGAACATAGAGTAAATGCATCTTTATGCACGAAAAAGTCTTTTAATTTTTCGGGTTAATATAGACCATGACACTCACAAATAACGTGGCTTTCAATTGCTAAAAGTATTTTCAAAATCGGCAACCTCACGAACTGTACGTCTTTATAATAGTATAAACTACCTTTCAATGTCCTCTGTGAAGTCATAGAGACCTGAAGCATGTCTGATCTGGTTTGTTGTGTTGATACAGCGAGGTCTGGTGCACGCGGCCAGCAACGAGTGGGAGGAGGCGCGGCAGTGCTTCCAGAACGCACTCGCGATACACCCCACACACCTGGACAGTATGGTGCAGCTGGGTGAGTCTTGTTCCTGCGAAAGACTGCAGGGAGATGCTGGATGCGTCAAGCTATGGACTAACATAGACTGATGATAATGTAAGACACAGCATAGACACTAAGACCGTAGATTATAGCGATGAGTAACGTACAGTATGTAACAGGTGGTGCATACTACGCGCTCGGTTGGCTGGGGCTGGCGGAGCGCGCCCTGCGCGAGGCGGCGGGGCTGGCGCCGCGGCACGCGGACACGTGGCGCCGGCTCTCGCTCGTGCTGTGCGCGCGCCGCGACCACGCCGCCGCCGCCGACGCCGCCGCCGCCGCGCTCGCCTTGCATCCCTCCACCACGCTCGACATGCCGCTCTGATCCACGACACAACACCACCACCATCTCTACAGGACGAGTACATCCTCCATCCAACACTGCCAGTGACGGTATCGTAGGTGATAGATAGATAACATATTTATTCGAGGATCGTTTCTACGGCGTGATCTTGACACGCTGCACTCGCGCGACGCGTTTTCTCTCAGGTATCGCTAGAGATGACGCTTCTGTTCCTGTTATAAATCACGCTCGAGCTCACCACTATCGACAGTGTCGCTTACCTTACGCCTACAGATATCATCGTCTTGTACCTTCTAAATCAAAAATTATTTATGTCCATTAATACATTACATTAGATAAAGTCAAATTACACTGAGATAGAAATAAAGTGATATTTATGATTTCTGTTGCTTCGGTATGTAGACTACATTTAAGGAGCGCCGATGAAATCTTAAGCCCTTGGTGGTATCATCCCTTACTTTATGACTACCGATAGTGAAAGAATGAAACTGTAGAGTTAATTTAATTAAATGATGTTGTCACACCGTATAAACTAAACTAATAAGAACGAATAACTAAAATAACTATTAACCTAAAACTTAAAGTACCTAGAACTGACATTTTACACTTAAGAATAAATGAGGAATATGTCTTTAAAAGACGTCCCAGCGGCTCGCAGGAACAACGGTTCCTGCGGCAGGGGATAGTGCACTTAGTGAATCTAATTATAAACGTCCGAATATTCAAACGCAGCTCGGATTTAAGCTCGTCTTAGTGAAGTATTTTGACAGATTTCTATTAAAAAATGTCACGAAATCACGACTCGCGATACAAAATACAATACAATACAAAAAATCTTTATTGTACACCAGATACAGATCATTACAAAAAGACATTACATTCGACAAGTACAATGGGCGGCCTTATCGCTTAGCGTTCTCTTCCTTGAGCTATGCTTACATCCGAGTTGTGTTTGAGTATTCTGGGTTAATAAAGTAAATATACAATCGAGTAATATCCCAACGTGTATCGCTAGGTGCCGGTGTTAGTGAGTCAACTAGACTAAGAACGATTAAGGTAAAGTAGGTACCGCATTATGTTAGCAGCAGCACTGCCCGTCATTACATCGTTTAGTTTGTAATACAACGGGTATTACACCAGTTTTAACTAGTATGGATGGATACCATATAAATAAATAAATAAGAAAAAGTTCAGTAATGTCAATAAGTAGCCAATTAGAACACGAGTAACACCTTGGTTCTTATTAATGTACAGGATAAATGTTACTCCTCTAAGTGCTTGTTTTGTAAACCTAAAGAAATAAAGTTATTGAAATTTGAAAACAAACTTTTTCTTGTGTTACATATAATTTATTATTATTATTAACTCATTTATTCTCAGATTCATAATCCATAATAAAATAATGCACATACAAATTAAAATGTCAAAAACAAAATCACCCAATAAAATAAAATAAAACTGGAATAATATAACGTAGGGAAATTAAAAAATAAATATATATAATAATATTTGAGATTAAAAATTTGTTATCATCAGATCTTTCTCCTTTTAGAATAAATGTATTTGTCGTGTTCAATACAAGTTGTTTATATGCGAGTGCTCGATAGCGTCAACTATATGTACAAGCTCGTTGTGGAATCGAAAACAAACTGTCTAAATCAAACAACTACTTGGGGACGCTTGCGACTGGTATTGATATGGATCACTTGAGCTACCAGTAGATTGTTTGCAACAGTCTGTAATTAAATCAAAAATACTAGTTCTAATTAGTGTTTATTATTTGATTGTAATATTCTTAGTTGATAATGATTTGTTATGAACCAACTGCTGAAAACCATCTTAGAATGTGAACGACAATGTACAATGTACATAAAGTACTTAAAAACGTCGCAATATAAATGAATATTAGATATGCAATAACAGATTGATACTCCTACATATTATTATCTCTTTGAATTGAAGTGTTCAGAAGTTGAATTGAAAGAGATAACAACATCTGAATACCTCTTGAGTTATTACGAAATATACACCGAGTGGCGAGTTACTGTGGAAATGTGCCAATGGTACTTGAACTGAATATTACAAGATAATGTATGTAGTGCTGACGATCTCAGTTTCTCTGTACGACTCGTGTTATATGTACATTAATTTGCACTCCTTACACGATGTAACTAATTAAATGCATTATTAATTGGCACGTGTCATTCATATTCCATAACATTTCGCCATGAATGCTCCAACAGAATAGCCATACAATAATATTATTGTATAATTTATCGAAATGTACGTTAAATCGTTTCGTTAACGTTGCCCGTCCAATCATAGTTACTGTACGTTTTAATTTAAACTAACAATAGTAGGCACCTTTGCGGTTAACGGAAACTAAGTCCTCCGTTATAGGTTTAAAAACGAAATAAACTTAACTTATAAAAACTTTTATAGTTTTAACGCGATTAGAGCCTGGGCCGAATTCTGATGACGTGTAGTTACAGACTCGTCCACAGATGAAAGTAACTCTAGATAGTGCGTAGAGAGAGTTGGTAGCTTGGTATGCACCTCCCTATCAAATTAAATCACATTTATTTCAGACATAGTACAAAGTTAACATACACAGTCCATATAACGAGACACATTTTAAAACATACACAGACAACATAAAAATACAAAAAATATGAACTTTTGTCCAATGCTGCATAAAGGCTATCAATCTGTATTCTCATCGAAGGTAAAATACCAAAATGTGTCATTCTGAGATAATACCATTGTTTTAGTGAAGCGATTCATTATAGATTTAGGGTCGGTCGCATTTTCCGTCAGATATGTGATATCTGACGGAAAATGCGTCGCGTATTATCAGTCACTTTACGCTAGAACAGACAAATATATAATAAAACATTCAACCTTTCACACTCACACGATGATGCGTTATTGCGTCGAGCGTACACCGTCTGTAACGTTTCCGTCAACGCATAGTCGGTCGGGGTAACGTGTCGCGATACGTGTATTTTGTATGATGCATTCAGACTTCGCGTAATATCAGCAGAGATCGTTTGTGTAAAGGCCGTTCGACTACCCGCTCGAAGTGACTTAACGCGACTAGACGCGACCGATGATACGCTCGACGCATTTTCCGTCAGATGTGTGCCGACACTTATGGCCCGTTTTTGACGATAGTACGTCGACGTCGTCGTGACGTCACGGCTTTGTCGCGTGTTTGTTTTCGGTGCTGGGCTTAGTATATTTTGGTGGTTGAATCCTTTAAGTATTAGGTAGTACGTAGGACTACGTGGGTGATTGGTTTAGAAGGTGAAGTATCGGTGGGCCGCGGTGACTTGTATATTAGACGTAGCATACAAGGCTGGACATCTCGAATGAACATGTAGCCTCGAATGAGTGTATATACAATTATTTATTTACTGAGAAACAATAAGTAAAATAAGAGTTTATTAAATACACCTTTAAAAACCAAAATTATATTATCTAGTTCATAAAATAAAGTGTAAAAATCTTTTGAAATAAAGGATAAATTTAAAAGCCTTATTGTGTATAATTTAATTGGACCTACATAAATATATTCATTCCATGAGTCGCTATATATATATAGTTATAACTATTTATAAATATCGTATTATTACTTAAATATATATAAGATTGATGGGAATTAAAGTTAATATTTACAATTTAAACCAATAATTTTCTCTTTATTAGCTCGGACACCCGAGGTTTTTTTTATCAGCGTTCGTATTTTTTGACATGACATCTGTCTGTCTATGATGTACTGTCACGGTCAATGTGTCCGATCAATCACTTTCACAATGCGCACCAGAATTCAAAATTAAGTATTATTTCTTTACATATATATTTTATATTATGTATATTATGTATTTGTGTCCCTTGAATTGTGATCTTTTGCAATAATTCATATTATATCGGAATGTATATTGTAAAGTAGAGCTGTCGCCAAACAACACGCGTAATCTCAACTCATATGTATACCTACAGGTGATACAATCACATCTATTGTTTTTACATGAAGCTCAACTTATTATTAATATTTTATGTACGCGTGCTCGGAAAAGCAACAATTATAGCGAGGGATCACCTACATACCGCATCAGACAATATTTATCTCTTGAACGTCTCAGAGCGTCATTATAAAATGTAAGCGGGTTAACCATGAACCTTCTTGTTGGAAGAACACCAAGAATTCATCCCTTAACGAGGGTCTCCCTCGGAGTTAGGGCTATGAGCAAACTAGGTACGCAGTTATATGAATTCGTCAAACAAACAACGATAGCTTTAGTACAATCACAAAACATGTCTCAAAGAAGCCAGGCATTGCCCTATAAGGGTATATAGGTCGATTCCACGAGCAATGCGTTGCGATCTCGAGCTCCAAATAAATCACTATTGTCGGACTGTTCTCAATGCGGGCCCTTGCGACCTCCTTACGGAACTCTACATGGACTAATGTAATCATCTAAATTCTTAATCTAAAGTGTAGCTATCAGTTACAGCACAGGAAGCATTTATCATGATTGTTGACTGCGAGTCCAAATCGCGTCTCATTGCTCCTTGACTCCTTGCCTGCTGCGGAACTACGCAAAAACCATGTATTATAAATAAATAAATAATGCTGGACTATTAACAGAGCATTATCTAGCCCCAAGCTAAGCAGAGCTTGTGTTATGGGTTTCCTAGATAACTGATTAACATAATACAATATATTACATAGATACTTTTTTTAGGTATGTATAGAAAATGAACAAATATCTGCAGAACCCGTAACCTCCTGCGTCGCAGGCGGACCTTCGCCCACCGCGCCGCAGAGGTCGTCATATTGAACCTATTAGTTTAGTTGTCTTGAGTCAGAGACTTGATACTCCACGTCCTGATGGAACACTTGCTAGTCATCAATGTCATTCAAACAACTGGATGCAGTCTAGATCTTGCTGTTTTCGTTCGTGTTAGTACAGCATGCATTACAGAAATGGTTCTGATATTAACTCTTATCTGTGTATGACCTTGATAATAACACTGGAAACAGAAGTCTTATCATTTAAAGTCCGTTGATGAAAATTCTGCTGAACAACTTAATTATTCGTCAACAGAGCAAATAGTTATTTTAACAGCGGTACCCACTCGACAAGGCAGTTCATATATAATGTCGATATGTCTGTACATGTGTCTATTGCTATGCAAGATAAGGAAATAGCGATGAAGCTACGAACCCACCTTGTCTTCGAGTCGACACATATAAATAGGCTCTGTGTTCATTCAACACTAGGTCAAGTCCATCGCTAAGTCATGCGACGCCTATAGATCGCGATGCGAGTTCGCAACGCGTGCTCTTGCGATGCGTTTCGCAGTATGAGCGTCGAGAATCGCGTTGGACGATTATGTCGACTTGTCTAATTACCACGGTTACTGGTACAGCACCTGTCTAATCACTTACGGTTTATCGTTACTTAACGACTGCTTAATGTCCACTTGTCCACGTTTGTAAATAACGGTACTGACGTGATTCTGTCGCTAGACCTTCAAACTACAACACCCCATGAATCTTATTTTTATATTCAGATATTCTGATAGTAACTAGGAAATATAATGTCGATGGATCGTAGAATCAAACTGTTTGTAGAATGGCTAGGCTGATTGCAAAACGAACGCGGATTTGTTTGGAATAACTAGTTATTTTCATTTGACGAGTTGGGTAATTAACGTCGTGCCATATTGTTGAATGTTAATCGTTCAAGCATATTAGATAATTAATTGAAATGCGTCGTTTTTTTTAAAAGTTTTTATCATTTTGTCCATAAATTACACAATGCATAGCATTATACATAAGTAAGGCTGTAATACAGACAGGCTGATTCTAAGACCCAGCATACGAACATGTACCTACTCGTATATTGCTTGAATCGTATCTATATTACAATGGCAATAATTTACATTTATCGAATTCGATGATGTACCAACCTATCGATATCTTTCAATATTAATTGTAGTAGATACCGTTTCCTGGTCAATGTTAAAGGCGTCATTTAGTTTATCATAATCCAAGTCGTTAAATGACATCGGCCTGATATCACTTCACTATCACAAGTGTAAGCACATGCGAAAATAATCTACTGGAGAATTCACTTTATTTACAAGAGGATCGAAAACTCATAAAACAAAATATTATCAAATAACAACATTAAAATATTGTTATTTGATAATAATGAATAGTAAATGTGACTCTTGTCTAAGTGCTTATTTGTAAGCCTAAAGAAATAAACTTTTTTAGAATTTTTTATTCGAATGTTGAAATTTGGTCTCTAAAAAATCTTGCAATTTCTGTATATTAATTTTTTTTTCATAGCTTGTCACCCAATGAAACAAGAACAATACACCTACAATGAAAGCCTTCTCTAGACAATACTACTCCGACATTATTGACTCTATTGACTACAAACTACTTGTGCCTATTTGAAATGTAGTGTGTATTCAATATTTGTATGTAATGTATTGTATTAAGTATATTAGTTATCTACCCATAACACAAGCTCTGCTTAGCTACTCGTAGGTGATGCTGCGTCGATGGTCGGCCAGCTTTATTATTATACTAGCTGCTCCCCGCGGCTTCGCCCCCGTGGAAATCTATGTGTCAAATTGTTTAAATGATAAAAAGTATCCTATGTTAGACTCCTGGTTCTAAGCTACCTCTCCACCAATTTTCAGCTAAATCGGTCCAGCCGTTCTCGAGTTATAAGTGTTGTAACAAACACGACTTTCTTTTATATATATAGATTTATAATTTAAAACTAAGACCAATTACTTATAGTACGGTAGTAGTGGGGGCATTCAATATTAAGGGTCCGGCGACCCTCGCTTGCAAAAATCGCTCCGAATATCGCTGTCCCTGTCTAACCCTTGCGCCGCGCCACATGCGTGCGCGATAGCAATATTAGCCGTTCAAAATTCGGTTTGTTCCGTAATACCAAAAATTATGACTGAAAAATTTTTGTATTCTTCACAAAGTATTGTTATTCTGTAACTAGACAATATAAGCTATGTTCCTTAATAAATAACACGTAAGATATTGATGTTTTTAATACGAAACAAATAGCAAGAAAACTTATCCATTTTCGCATAAAAATGTGCAAAATGAGATTGGCTTTCATTTCATTTTAGGTAAGTATTTTGAAAAAAAAAACTATTTAAAATAGTATTTATCTAGGTTAGATAAATATTATTTTAATACAAATAATGCAATATTATAGTGGAAAATATGCTTGAATTAGAAATAATTTTGGTATTACGTTTGTATGAAGAATTCGTCCCTCCGGAGGCCTCTTAATTCATCAAACTACTTCATTTTTTAAAGTAAAATACATAATGTTCTTTGGTCGCAATGATTTGAGTTTCTCGTGTTATATACATAGATACCCAGTTTGAGAAGTGTTCGGTGTTCCCTTTCATGTACATAATAAAGTGAACACTCGCTGATACTACCGTACCTTTTGTGATGTATATAATATAATATAAAGTATGTATTCCTACCTACTATAATACTACACTGAATATTACTGTAACATATTGTACAGGGTGCCCCCAAAATAACGTGAAGTGAGATTTGCTATTAACAAATAATAAAGATTTTTTTACGTAGGTTCGTGTAGTTTAACCTCCTTTCTAGAACTGTTGTAATTTTGGGGCACCTTGTATGCGAGTGAATAAATCGTTTAGGACCTGTTGTGCTCTTGTCTACTTTAGGTACTTGTAGATGTTGTTTCTGATGTCAATGTTGATTGTATATAAAACTTTAAGGATATTAAATATGATAATTATTATGTTACATAATTTGCTTGTTTTATTTCTGTAAATTTCTGCAGGCAGATGCTGGATGGGTCAAGTTGAAGACAGGGCGCTATGGCGCTCATTGGGGGAGGCCTATGTCCAGCAGTGGTCTAATATAGGTATTTGATTCCGAATACTGTCTTAAAAAGTTTGCTACTTAGGTAATAAAAAAAAGACATAGGCATAGGTCTGACATTCCGAGAGGGACACATGCTTACGTCAGCTTGCTTGAAACAATTCTAAGGTATAGTTCGGAAGCAAAAATGTGTCAAGCGTCAATTTTGTTCGTTAGATCAATCAACACAGTCTCAGACGAGGCCAGCGGAGGACGAATTGCTGATAGTTTTTTTAATAATGAGTTGATACAAAACCACATTATTGGATTCCGATTTGTACCTACACCTACAGGTACTATATGGCGGTCGGGGCGGTATGGTGGGTGGTAGTCTTGCAGACAACAGATCCCTCTTCTCATTAGCTGGTGGCGTCACGACGCAGGAAAACCATGACATTCGCTTCTTATTATAAGATATTTTTATAAAAGTGTTTGTCTGAGTAGTCGCTGGGCAGAGGGCGCAGGATGGAGGCCGCGACAAATATTGAAGAGAGGCCTATACTATACCCAGCAGTGGATAGCATGGTGATGATGATGATGATGGAGTGTTTGTTTGAAATCACTATCTGACCAGTTGGTAAGACAGTGCCGCATTGGTTGCTTTGTAGGGTCCCTTATCTGTACTGGCGTGGATGACTGACAAGAGATGGAGATAAAGTCGGCCTTGTGCCTGCTGAAGAAGCACGTATTGTCTCAGAAAATTATCTTGTTAACCTACTTCTAAAGGAGGTTCTATGTGCGACTGTTTTTTTTTAATTAAACACACTTCACACTGATTTCACCGTCAAAATAAATGTGGATCGATTTTGAAAATGTTTTTTTCTGTTTGAATTATATCTTGACATGTTCTATAGCAGTTTCATGCCCGAGGATTACTATTCGCCTCATCAAACTTAAAAATATACTAAATAATTATAGTACCTAAGGAATTAAGTAGAAGTCAGTTTTTAATTAGGTACCTACTACATATATATTGTAAATACAAAGATTTATTTACCGATACCTGTTCATTTTTATGCAAGCAGGAAATGTAAATTTTACTTTGTTGTTAATTTTGCAACATGCAAGTGGCCGGTACTAAATCTGCTGATTTCAGACCTTGATATCATCAGGTGGCCTGCCTCGGGCTTCCTTATTTATCACTATAATACATCAGAACGAATCCTGCTATCCATAATATATACTCGTCATAAATTATGAATGTACTTTGAAGAACGCCCACTCACGCATGATAAGACGAAGACCGTAGAAATTGGAAATTTGAATCCGATAATTCGTTCAGGAGTTGCGATAGTTATACTTACGTACCTTATACGCAGTTTATTTATTTATTTAAATGAAATTTAGGGCCTGGTTTGGTAAGGTAGGTAGTTACTTAGGTACCTACCTATTCCGTCATAAACTACAGGGTGCCAAATTCCATGTCTACTAAGCTGAAAGAGGTGTTTTTGGACTCCGAGGCGATCATCTTGTTTTTTTTTTTTAAAGCTAAACTATGTTTGTCTTAAATTATTACGAAAATTTAAATTGAAAATTATTATGAAAAAATAAAAAAATATATAGATATTTAAAATAAAATTAAGTTCAGCTTAGTCGCTTAATTATATGGTTTTTGCGGCCTAATAGATTAGATACACATTTTCGTGACACCCTGTATATCTAATACATAGGTAATAATGTAATTAAAGAAGCATTACATTTCTTTCAAACAAACTAAAACCTCAATCTTAAATTCAAGAATCTATGATCAAAAGATTTCCGCCTTCACCTCACCTTCACCTCACCTTCACCTCGCCTTATCAAAGTCTGTCAACCCTTAGGGCTTATTATTTATTTACTTCAGTATCAGTACTAACTCGCACTAGCTTCAATCCGCGGCTTTATTCGCACGCGTGTGTTCGGAATAGCAGGTTTCATTGCATATTATAATTACTAGCTGCGCCCCGCGGCTTCACCCTCGTAAAACTGCTTTCATAGATTGTCTAAAATTCGCTTGCCTCAGCCGGGACTCGAAACACCTAAAAAGCATTAAACAAAAAAACTCGCTATTTATTGTTTTACTAATCGATAGGATCGATGTTCCACGAAAAAAAAGGCCACCGGCGGCCAAGTAGCGGGAGCCAGTCTAGAAACGATGTTCAGGATACAATCTCTCTCATAAACATTTGGTGCTACTATGTATACACATACTATGTAGGTACTTTACCCCAATGGGGTCCTAACTACTTATTAAATATTAGCATTAAATTCAATCGAAACAAACAACTTTTCAAATACAATATAAATAAACAATCAAATAATAAATACATTAATATTTAAATCTATATACTGACATTTTTTATAATAATTGTATTTTTTTTTATAAGCATTGTTCATCAATGTTATTTAAGGTTAGGGAATAAAAGGCTTTTTATTATTTTATTATGTACTAGCGGACCTTCCCGGCTTCGCACGGTTTTAGTACGGATGCCTAACTTTTTTGAAAACATAATATAGCCAACAAACAAACAAAAAATCAAACCTTTCCTTTATAATATTAGTATAGATAGATACCTATGTATACTTAGTAGATATTTGTATTGTTCTGGCCACAGAACAGAGGTTCTGACCGTAAAAGACGAGCGTCGAGGTCACCAACCCGTCCGGGGCGACCTCTGCTGAGGTCAGAGTGTTGCAGGTATGGCAACGAGGAAAACGGCCTGAGTGGAACCTGCCTCCTCACTTACACGACTCATTTACATACCGACTCATCATGGCAAGCAAGACCACTGACAACACGGCGGACACGTCAACATAGGCACCCTACCTGTACCTACCTACCTCATTATTATGCTCAGTACCTACCTACCTATCTATATATAAATAAATAAAAAAATAAAAATAAAAAATAGAAATATAGTCTGTTTCAAATTATGTAAATTAATGAAAATGAAAATGAAAAAATGAAAATGAAAATGAAAAGTTTTTATTTCTTTAAGCTTACAAATAAGCACTTAGACAGGTCATATTTTATACTATTAAATTATTTTATAGTTCACTTCAATTTTTTGTCCACCAGTGGAAGAAGTGAGAAGAAACCACTAGTATGTTCATAACTTATGTGTCTAGTACATTTGATTTGCTTATTTGTAAGTTGGTAGATTTTGAGTTGGAGCAAAACTCGTTCCAAGCTTTTTTATCTTCTAAGTAATCTGATATTTTGTAATAAGCTTTTTTACAAAGAATATGTTTCACAATTTTTTTAAATTTATTTATTGATAATTTTTGCAACTCACTTGGAGTTTTGTTGTAGAAGCGTATACATTGCCCTTTAAAAGATACATTTATCTTGTGTAGCCTAGTTGTGCCTAGTTGTGGTAATCAAAAGGAACGGGTTGTCCTCGTCTATGAGATAGGCGACAACTTTCGACACGAATTTAAAGAATTAAGTAAATTAGGTTACTTCCGCTTTAGACTAATGCTAACTTTTTTTTGTTTTTAGGGTTCCGTATATATATCCGTCTCAAAAGGAAAAAAGGAACCCATAAAGGATTCCTTTGTTGTTCGTCTGTCCACGACCTTTTCTCAGGAACGCGTGGAGATATTTTGATATTTTCAGTTGAAATTAACATGAAATAGATAGGTTAGGTACTCAAGCCCATAATAACTCTTAGAGCCGTAATATTAGGCAAACTTCTAAGTCAACGCCCAGAAGTTTGCCTAATATTACGGCTCCATTCAAAAGTTTATCATGCACTTCTCTCATCTACTTCTCGTTGTGACTTACAAATCTTACAATTATAAAATTCGGCAAGAAGCAAGGTCTTATAGCACAAGACAAAGAGTAAAATCTGAAAACCGTTAATGTGTAGTGACCTATACGAAAAATAAAGATTCTCGCATGAGACTAAAACCTATAGGGTTTTAGTTTGGTTTTATATCAAAGTGTAGTGAACTGAAAATCAAAAACCCCTTATCTCATATTTGATAATAATTTATAGTACCTATACAATTTTACTTGCCTAAACACACTTTAGGTAAGAAACGTGTTATTTTATTTTTATTGTTTCATCAAAATCAACAGCCCTTAATCTAAATAATTTAAACCTTAGTAATCTAACTTACGGCCAATAAGATATTTACATTATATAAAATAAACTAACAAAATACCAACAGTCTAACATTAACAAATCAAACAAACAAACAAAATACAACTTACAGAGATTATAAAACAGGTACAGTTAATTAGAAAAAAGATTATTTTTATGAGAAAAATTAAATTATATATATGTGTGTATAAGTTACGGAACCCTCCTCGGTGCGGGAGTCCGACTCGCACTTGATATTTTGATGATGAGAAAACTAACAACTAGAGCTCACAGTTAGTTTTACTTCAGCCAAATAACAAGAGCGATTGAAACCAGTTTAGACGATAACTCGAGCACGGCGACACTTCCTGAGGGCAACCTGTCCACAGTGTCCACCCAGTGGTCGCATCAACGAATTACTTGTCTAAGTGCTTATTTTGTAAGCCTAAGGAAATACATTATTTTGAGTTTGACTAAATAAAGATGGACTGGACAATCCACACAGCATCATCTAGCCCCAAGCTAAGCAGAGCTTGTGTAATGGGTAGGTACTAGATAATGATATACATACCTATACTTGATACAATAAATTACATAGATATACATATTTTTATTATACATAGATACACACACGACCAGAACACTCGGAGCAAATCTGCAGTTCGTAAACACAATAGTCCCGAGGCGGGAATCGAACCCGCAACCTCCTGCTGCCACAGAGGTCGTTGAATGGTAGCAGGATTCATTGATATCCCACCAAAAACATAAATGTAAAATAGGAGAGCCAAGTTCAATGCAAAAATTATGATTGACTGTGGGCTTCGCGGCAAAAAGAATTGATATCTGAATGAGTGCCAAGTCAAATCTATGTAGGTTAGATTTGACTTGGCCAGTTTTCATTACATCAGTCATTTTATAAAGTTATTCAACGTTTTAATTCTGATAAAAACTGGCCAAGTCAAATCTAACCTACATAGATTTGACTTGGCACTCATTCAGATATCAATTCTTTTTGCCGCGAAGCCCACAGTCAATCATAATTTTTGCATTGAACTTGGCTCTCCTATTTTACATTTATGTTTTTGGTGGGATATCATTACTTTTTGTAAAGAAAACTAGGCAGGTATTGACTCGGCATTTCCAAATATAATTCTACTTGACAATAGATGGCGACACTTTGTATCATGGGAAATAAACCTACTCAGGCTCAGTAATAATATATTTTAATAATCAAATGTACTGAAATTTGTTCAACTACACAACTGACCAATATAATTCTTTTTGGATTTTTCTGAATACCGCATCATATTTTAAAAGTTCTCGAACATTTCCATTGCGACTCGGCGTTTCCAAATATAATTGGAAATAAACATTTATAGGTACGTAGGGCTCAGTTTTAATATATTTTAATAATCATATGTACTGAAATTACTTCAACTTAAGTTCCTAAAGACTTTTTAGTCGCCAAAATTTTAATTTTTTAGTTTTTATAGTCATTTTTAAACAAGCCGCCATCTATCGTCAACCATTAACTTATAAAGAAAAACAGGGCCAGGGCCGTATTTAGGATCCAATTATTTTACTGAATGTCCCACGGCTATGTTGAAACATAGCATGTATGGAATGCACCTATGGAATGTTTTATAATAAATATTCTATATTGAAAGTACTTTTCCTCCGTGAGACAACTACTATAATAGTAGTTGTTTAGTAAATTTAATGAAATTGAAGCCCACCTATTAATGCAATTTTAAATTGTGTATGTTCTAGATTTCCATCTCAAGATAATATAAGACAGCAATGGATCACAAAAATTAATAGACAAGACTGGACTCCGAGGAAATATACGAAGATTTGTTCTTGTTGATAATACTGATAATCATATTATTCTTCTGATTAAATCAATATCTGAAAAATATATAGGTATTCGTTTTAAGCATTTTGCAACCATAGAAAATGATAGGGCAACCAACCGACAACAACTAATCAAAACAGTTATTTTTGCTGGAAAATGAATTTTGTGAATAAAATTTTAAAGATTTTTTTAGTTAGTTATGATTTGTCTATTATTTGCACTGACTCTGAAATTAGTATAACTTAATCATATCAAAAGACTTTTTATGCTTCGTATGCATGCATACGTTTTACTCCCCCCTGGTACGAAAATTCTTAGTACGTCCCCTACACTAGTGACATCTAGTGTGAGGTAGTAAAAATATGTAGTTACTTCGAAAACAGAATCTATTATTTGCCGGTCCCTAACAACTACGCTGTATTCTATTGCGCAATCGGAGACGTTAGTACCTACTATTGCTTATTCTATGCAATGCGGATTCTATTCGAATTTAAACCTTATTTCATTGACATAAGGTCGTCGTCGCTAACATCACTTATTTTTTGACTTTTTTTTTATTTTTTGATTTTTTCCTACGCTTACACACAATTACCTAGCAGGATTCCAAATTTCATCCTTCTAGGTCATCTGGAAGTAGGTTAGGTTTAGGTACTATATATATGTCAGTCAGTCAATGTGAATTTTTACGACTTTTTGACCTTCATATCTTTGTAACCGTTTGAGCTAGCTTCATGAAATTTGGGCTTCTACATGTCCTTATAGATATAATTAAACAGACGTAGTTTTATGTGTTTACGTTCAAGACGTTTTGAGTTATAGAAGGGTCAAAAGTGGCACCAAGTGGTTCGTGTAATGATACACTCGGCGCGTTCCTTTGCTTGAACTTGGCTTGGTCACGCTGCCGCGTGCCCTGATACCTACATACGTAGCAAGAGAAGTCTAGACTGTGAGTGCCATCTAGTATCTACCGACAACAAAGACGGTCGGCGGCGGCGGCGGCGGCGGCGGCGGCGCGGCGGCGGCGGCGGCGGTCGCGTGCGCCGATGATAAGCGAATTCAGACATATCCGCGTAGTGAAGCGAACCTGTCGCCTCCACCCTCCTGTGTTCATGTGTGACCTGTGACTGTGACCATGCCGGAGGAGAAACAGAAGGCCGCGAAGGAGGCCATTGACTTCGACGCCATCTTGCTGGAGGTCGGCCAGTTCGGCCTCTTCCAGGCCAAGAACTACTTCTTCATTCTGATCGGGATTGTGTTCAGTGCTTTATGGCTCAATCAGTTCATCTTCAATGCTGCAGCTGTGCAATACAGGTGAGTGTTACTTTCTACTGTGGATATCTATAAGAACAATAAAGTCGATTCAGCGCAGCCGCTGTGCGCCGATTAGTTTCAAAGTTCAATTTTGTTTTTGCAAATACATAATGTAAAAATACACACAAATGTACCTGCATAGGTGCATATTCAAAGTACCAGAATACTTACCTCATAACTTGTTTGGCTAAGTGGTACAAAGGATCTGTTTTAGGCAGCATAGGTAGGTACCTACCCACCTAGTAGGTACCTACATACAGCGTGCGTTCAGATTGATAGATCCAGCGACACGTTCATCTGAGTGCAACCTGCTTAAGCTGCCAGGGGCACTCACATGAACGGACGCAGGATTCCATTGACTGTAAGTAGGTACGTAGGTACTATAACAGAACAAAGGGCGCGCGGCTGCGGGTTGCGTGTTAGTTAGGTATGGCATTAGCGAAGTCAGATGTAGCCGCGTAGTGGAGCGAACCTGTCGCCTACATCTGTACACAGTACTACTCATGCATCAAGAGTGACCTGTGACCATGCCCGAGGAGAAACAGAAGGCCACGGAGGAGGCCATTGACTTCGACGCCATCTTGCTGGAGGTCGGCCAGTTCGGCCTCTTCCAGGCCAAGAACTACTGCTTCATTCTAGTCGGGATTGTGTTCAGTGCTTTATGGATTAATCAGTTCATCTTCAATGCTGCAGCTGTGCAGTACAGGTGAGTGTTCAGTTATATTGTGAATATTTCGGAATATTTATTTTTATTTATTTAAGAAACAAAATCAACAGCCTTTAAAACTAATATTAACATACTGAATCACTAAACTTAAGGCCAATACAGGATTTACTTTGTATCAAATTAAATAATGACTATCACTATAAATCAAATTAATAAACGCTAAAACAATTTGAATGACATAAGAAAAAAGAGTATCTAAATTTAAAACAAAAAGAAACATGAAAATTAAAACTAAAACTAAAATACTAAATACCAATCTCATTATTTAAGTGTCTCAAGCTATGTACCTAAACTATTATAGCCTTAACGACAAAACACTATAAATTAGGTCATTGGGAATAACTAAATACATCACAATTACACTTAATGATAATAAAACCTGTAAGTTAACTGTGTATTATAAATCTTTATATATATACTTATGTCTATGCAATACAAGTATACTAATATAAAACATGTGTCCACACCACACCATTAATCCACCAACTTCGTACGCGCGTTTGACTCTACCCCGCCAACCGTACCCTGTTCCAGATTATTTAAGACTAGTAGAACACCACGTTTGAACCCCGGCTTACCAATGTTGAAGATGTCTAATAATGTCTATATCATTAAATATTTTGTTATAGCTATTATGCAGACGGCTAATAAGAGGACGTTGAGCATAGTTAGAAGTAGTAAAGGACACAGCGAAAAGTTTAGTTTTGGTATCTCAGTTGATGTTTGGCAGCATAGGTAGGTACATACTTTAGGTACCTACTGTACGAAGATACGTACCTTTCCATCACATACCTACCCTCAGTCAAACCTGCTTAAGAGTGAACAATGACCTTTAAACCTGTCTGTATTCATTCAACCTTATGTATAGGTACCTTAATCCCGTTTCAACTTGAACCTCCTCCTGCACAATACAAAGCTACAGTTTGGTAGTAAGTACAAATACAAGTACAAAAAGTTTATACACAGAAAAGCTTAAAAAAACACCGTAATAATGAGCACAGGATGACATAGGTCATAGATTTGAGTGGCTACTAGTTTAGGTGGACATTATAACGATTGACAATGACCCCCGCACCCGCAGTAGGCTAGGCCTGCAAATATATTCCTGCCGAATTCGATGTACATAATTTGTAAACAAAACTCCAAGGTATACTGTGCTCCAAGTGAGTTGCAAAAATTATCTATAAATAAATTTAAAAAAATTGTGAAACATATTCTTTGTTTAGGCTTATTACAAAATATCGTTTTATTTAGAAGATAAAAAAGCTTGGAACGAGTTTTGCTCCAACTCCCACAACCACCATCTCTCCAAATCTAACAACTTACAGATAAGCAAATCAAATGTACCTACTAGACACATAAAGCTATGAACATACTTACTAGTGGTTTCTTTTTCACTTCTTTCACTAGTGGACAAAACATTTAAGTGAACATAATAACACAAAATAATGTTATTTGATAATAATGAATAGTATAAAATACGACCTGTCTCGATGTCTGAAACAACGTTACAACGCAACGTTACAAACCGCTTCACCTGTTGCCGCGTCTTTCTAAACTTACCTTCATAATTATACATTACTTGTCCATTCGAGATCCTTTCTTAAGTATTGCTAAGCTAACCATTACATGTTATCTGAAATGCGACGGCCGGCAAGTGACTGCTAGTTCCGTTTGTGTCGTGGTTTGTTTATGTGCAAACGTAGTATTGTACCAAGTTCATTTACGCGCACGTTTCGGTTCCAGTAAGTTAGTAGTTGACTAATGGTTTAGTGAGTAAACGACAAAGTCGAATATGATTCGCTAAATTACCTACATTTAAAATACTTTTGCAAACGGATGTAAGTACGTACCTACGTAGTGTAGGACACCCTCCGACCAGCGACGACCTGCGAAAGACTGCAGGTAGATGCTGGATGCAGCAAGCTGAAGACAGGGCGCTATGGCCCTCATTGGGGGTGGCCTATGTCCAGCAGTGGACTATCCTAGGCCGATGATGATAAAGATAAATATAAAAGATAAAAATCATTTATTACAGCAAAACTAAAAAGTAAATACACTTCAATCTTATAATTAGCACTTACATGGTGAGAATTTATAAGATAAAAATATTAATAATTGATGATGATGATGATGTAAGTACGTACCTACTTTATCATTCAGTTTATAGCTCAAGAGCTCTTAAGCCCGGTTGATTGCCTTAATCCGCACTTTTGTAGCTTCCATGCTTCACACTTATAATAATTATTATTATTCAAAATAGCTTAGGACCAAAAGGCTAACAAAAAGTACTTAATCTTGTATTTTTATGGGAAAATAATGCCACATCCATTATTTGAACTAGGCAAATAAAGTGCTGACCATAAACAAAATAACGAAATTGCATAGACTATAAATTAAAAAAACTTAAGCTAAATACGCTAAACTAGTCGTATAAATAATAAAGGTGCTAACAATTAGTGGCCTACTTTAGAACAGTCGGTCAATTTTGTGTGTCATCGTATGACATACATTGTAGTGTACTTATCTTTAAATTTTTTCTTACAATTATTGTTATAATTTAAGGAATAAGTATTGGCTAACACATTAATTGAATATATTGTATATAAAAAGGATCCAAGGATAACTGCAATCAATCGATCGATTTTTTAATGTGAATAATGTTATGACTTTCATCTAAGGCTATAAGAACTTTTTTGTTTTTGTAAATCTCCAAATACAGGTACGTATACAAATTTCATTTTCAATTTTGAACAAAAAAAACAATGTCGTAAACTAATGTAGTGACAAAATCTTCAAACCCCTTTCGCAGGCATATAGGATTGTAGAAACAAAATGTTCAAAGCCTTATATCCTTCCCCGGGATAATACTGTTTTCTTGCCTGAATAGCAATTTATCCCGGAGAGGGATATAGGCTACTTCTTATCCCGGAAAAGCGCATGCGAAGCCGCGGACAAAACTAGTAAACCAGCTGAAGGAATGCTACGCGTAATCGGATCGAGCGTTCTATTGTCCGCGTGCAGTCCCATTGCGAGCGCGAGCACACCGCACGGGCCATTAACTCCGATGCCTGTCTGCACTGCTACTGTTGTCGTTGCATTGCTAAGGTACTCTACTACTCACCTACTTTTAGAATGATGGCGTTGAATAGCACTGTCGAAACATAACGAATCCATGCGCAGCCTACTCGTGGTAGGAGACAGATGAGGTAATATTTCTTTAGTAGAAGCTGGGCTCCTATGGTAAAACAATATTCTGGGGGCTCCCAGCTAACGGATGGGTCCCGTGATCGATGGAACTTCTCTACAGAAGAGTCCAAGTACCTATCTTACCTCTATGCTTAGTTCAATTCATTGTCTGCGCACAGAGCTCGTCGTTACATCTGACATTCACAACATAGCAATCAGGATTACTTCAAAGCGTCAGTTTACTTCAACTTCAAACTCTAACAACAATACATTTTAAATATTGCCAATAACAGAGGCTAGGCTCTGGTGAAAATATCAAACTATCTTCATCATTTCATAAATAATTAATTTTACAATTATTACTTGACACTGGCAGAAAAGTGTCCAACCTGACACAGTTGCCATTAACAAAGAATCATCATAACAAAGAAGTCAAGTCTTTATTATTTTAAAATCTGATTAAATGGTCGGAGCTGCAGTGGTTGGTTGCCCCGCGCATAGATGATACTAACAAAGCGGCTCGCGTCGTCAGAGAGACAACTGATCCATCTACTGCTCGTGAGCCAAGCGCGAGCCTAGCCCTCTCTGTTGCATCAGTCAGTGATAGGAAGTGGAGAGTAAATGCATGACGAGGAGACTGTATGAGGGAGTACATCGACCTGGATCCGATCCTCGAGGAGCTGGGCCAGTGCGGCTGCTACCAGCGCAGGATCTACGGCATCGTCCTCGTGAGCATGGTCTTCGCCGCGCTACACAACTGCCAGTTCATCTTCGTGGCCGGGATAGTACCCTACAGGTGCAGTCTACATAGATACCTTACCTACTCACGCTGCGGTCTACATAGATATCGAGGTTACGAAACCAATTCAATTCATTTATTCCGTTTTGGTACATATTATTGTACACTAGGAAAAGTCATAGCGAAATAACAAACAAACTAACAATTTTATAAACCATAACAATAACACCTCCATATATGAAGATCTTACAAAGATCTTAATCTAAAACATTTCTTCCCAAATATTACAAGAATGAATGTAGAATGCGTGAGTATCGCTATACTTCACTTTAACAAATAAAGATATTTCTCTTTAGGTAGGTAGGCCTGCCTAAAGATAAATATATTTATCAATAGATATTATAGTCAAGTACCCACTTGTGCGGGTAAAACTCAAATTGTGACCTTTATCTAGAGACAAGCAAGACACGTCCCTTGCGAACTGTTATCTATGATCGTGATGTGTGATACGTGTCGACTATTATCTAATGTCTTCTGAAAAGAACCAGATATTTTTTACTTATGCAAACGCAGTTTGTGGTTACCTACCTATGCTTCCGAAATTATCTAAATTGAAACACATGCATGTGTATGTATGACTCTGGTGTATATGTGTGGCGATAGACAGGTGTATCTTGCAACAATTGCGCCGATAAGAATTCCAAATCAATTATGATTGACGAAGAGTATTTCGTACATGAAAACCGAGAAATATAGTCACTATCAATCAAGATGCGTAGCTAACTCAATAATACCTTCCCACAAACAAGACGTGGTCAAGTGTGCAATTGAATAGAAGTAGGTACAGATGACAAGTGGAGCCTGTAGGTAATTCAATTATTTAACCCTCTCGGCGTTAAAAGCAGCAATGAAGCACTTCCTCAGCTCTAGAAGCACAGATTGGTCTCTTGTCTGCTCGCAGACGTTGAAATGCCAGCTGGGTTTAATTTTTATTGTCGAATTGCTTACTCGATGCGTATACCTAGTATTATTATATCTGTGCTTAAGGGTACACAAGTCGACGACGAACGGTATCTCACCTGACAGATTGCTTATCAGGGGGAGGCCTGCGTCCAGCAGTGGACCAATATACGCTGTTGACGATGAGGAATGTGCGAAAGGGCGCGCAAGAATTATATTCACAATGATTAATTCCTAAAACGACCGTGTAATAAAATGTAAACAGACCACGTACAAGGTTATTAATTTTATTATAGAATAACTATTGAATGTATCTTTTCAAAATAAAGTATTTTTATACAATTACATATACACTTATGTTAACGAAGAGAAGATACGAAAGTCTAGAAGCTTGTGTTTTTAAAATGTTTACTTTAATTCTGGTTTGGGTGTATACAAACAAAAAATGCGCGATAAATTGATATTATCCTTAGTTTTGGAAGGTCGACATTTAAGAGCGTGCCATACCTCAGCCAAAATTCGAATTTCGCTTCAGTTCAGAGCAGAATGACAAGATATGATTTTCTTGTGAGTGAGAAGCACAGAGCGATAGACGTGCTCCGTATTTTTTATCGTTGTAAGCGCCAAAACTGCCTAATGCCTAATTACAAGTTATTTACACAACTAATCTAAAAATTAAAAAGACGAAAACGAAGAAATTCTACTAATTTCTCGAAAAAAACAAAAATCCAACAAGAAAATTAGGTGGTTCCTGAGATAAATAGCAAAATGTGTGCAAAACATGTATTTTTCAAAAAATAAAAGTATCGAGAAAATTTTCACCAATCGTGTTTTCGAAAAGACGGAATCCAAGATAAAAGTTAGAATTATCATTTACCTAAATATGAAGGTGGTAGCTTTCACAGATTCTGAGATAAATAACGATTTCTAACTATACAATTAAATAAGGTACACTCTTAAGTAGTTCCACGTTTGTATGGGACGCTGACCTAAAAGTTAGAAAACATGCTCTTACGTAGAAAAAAATCAAAGGTGTCATAAGTTGCTTATCGGACCATATATCATTAAATTTCATTTCAAATACTCGAAAACGTGTGTATTTAGTAAATAAGAAATGATCCGTTCGCAATGTATAACACGGTCAAAGGCGAGTCATAATGCATTTACATAGGCATCAGTGAATATTGTATCTGTTGTGTATTCGATATGTATAATTGCGGGTAGATGCCGTACGTCACTCGCTTAGTAATAAAATGCCTACCGGCGGCAGTTGGCTCTGGATCTTCGTTTTATTGCTACCCCTCAGTATGTTAATTATTTAATTTTTATCAGTTTCTTTTGTCCCATGATTCACAGTGTCATAACTTTTGCGGTAGTCAGCCCACAGTTGTACCCTACCCTATATTGTAAGGTTTTTGTTTCAAAAAAATATTTTTTATTTTTTTTGTATTCCAGATGTGTGGTCCCGCAATGCGAGTCTTCGCCCCCCGCGTTTGGCACGGAGGGGTGGGGCGCGTGGGCGCTGCCCCCGGACGGGGGCCGCTGCTCCCGGCTGCGGCCCCTAGGGGACGCCTGCCAGCCGGAGAGCTTCCAGCTCAACCAGACGGTGCCCTGC
Organism: Eupithecia abbreviata; assembly: GCA_943735965.1. Lineage (NCBI taxonomy): Eukaryota > Metazoa > Arthropoda > Insecta > Lepidoptera > Geometridae > Eupithecia > Eupithecia abbreviata. The sequence goes on from OX030985.1 coordinate 13,012,617, forward strand.
GACGCCTGGCTCTATGAGAACCACAACACTATTGTAGCTGAGGTCAGTATCTCATCTACCAACTCTTAATAAAACTTCTGAAACTATCATGGTTATTACCCTTATTACCACTAAAGTAATTTAAAACGGGATATTTACGATTTATTTATGATTTGATTTTGGAGTTTTCCAATACACAATACAGGCACAGTTTCATGATCACGGAATAACTAAAGTTGTTCAGTAGTCATTCCGTGAAACTCAAAAATAAAATCATGGTAAAAATGCCGTTTTAAATGACTTTACTACCAACTCTTGTTTGTGACTAAGAACTAAGCACTAAAGGCTCCGACAAGGGCCGGCTATAATAATATATGTAAGCATCCGGGCCTGAACTATAGCGGCCAAAACAAGCCCGGATTCAATCTATCTCTCTACAAAACATTGTTAAAAAATGTTCTTGCACTATACTTTTGTGAACGCATGCTGTAAGATTTTGCATATTATTGTGTTTTTAATTATTTATTTTTAGATGTTTTAAATAATAATAAAAAGAGAGAATGCTTTGTGGAAACAGTAATTAACTGTGTCCAGGCCGGGCGAGCTCCGCGCGAGGCATCGAGGAAACAACGTCGAACTAATGTATAATTAGCTATAGTAATCGCGCGACCGCTTGACCAATTGAACCAAATTATTCGAAGCAGTTTGACCGTTGCGTAGTGGTTGATGAAGGCCTATCTGCATGAATCTTTCCGGGCCTGAAAATAAATACTTTTTAGATTTTAGTTGCATCGCAAGAAGTTCATTTTAGCTTGTCAGATAACTAAATGTCTTTCTGAGCCGAGACAAAAAATCGTAGAGGGCATGTCTCTATACATGCCAGGCCAGGCGAACTCTGATTCTAATTTGACAAATATGTACATATTAACTATGTACATATTTGTCAAATATGTACATATTAACTTTAATGCAACGGCAATGAAAATATGTACATATTAACTTCAATACAACGGCTATTATAGATTTTTCTCGTTGTGTTCCAGTTCGATCTGGCCTGCCAGGACTGGAAGCGCACCCTGGTGGGCTCCGTGCACAACCTCGGGGTGTTCTTCGCGCTGCCGCTCACCGCCTTCATCTCCGACACGTGAGTGGCCACCATTCCTTCCTATCGAGTGCATTACGTGACTCTAAAGTCATTTTAAACGGGATATTGACCATGATTTGATTTTTGATTTTTACAATATTTCGGCACAGTTTCATACGCCTGTTAATAGCCATGATACAATGACTTTAGTGTTATAGTTTGACCGTAACCGCTGTACCGCTCCCTAAGAAAGTGCGTTGAGGTGGGAGCCGAGGAAAAAATATCAAGAGTACACATGAGGTACGTATTGTCGGATAGATCTTACGATATCGTAAACGATATGTTTTTTATAAAACGATATGTTTATATTTTTTTACTAGCTTTCGCCCGCGGCATCGCTCGCGTGGTACCACGATAAAAGGTAGCCTATATGTATAAGCTTTCTCTGTCTGCTTTTCTTTTCTTAAAATATTCGGCCACTTTAAAAATGTCGGTCTTGACATCACGAGATAGCGCTCGACCCATCTTTGGATATTTATCTCATGTGCGTCTGACGTAGACCGTCCTGTAGAAAAGCTACCTACCGCCGTGAGCGTTGCCGGCAGACTGATAGATCGGAGCAGCCGATACTTCCCCCCGTCTCGCCGCTCGCATACCTCAGGCGCGGTACAGCGGTTTCGGTCAAACTATAATAACCATGGTAGTTTCAAAAGTTTTATTACGTGACTCTGTTCTCGGCTCGAGATAGATGTATTTTTAGATTCATTCGTCAGTTATTAGTCGTGACAACAAACATGACTATTTTTTAGCCTAAAAAATATTGTAGTGTACAACAATTTTCGACTCACCCTTACAAAACGTTAGAAAGGTGTTTTTTTTCGATTTGGACGGGATTTAAACCCGCGTCATTCCCCTACTTCCCCCTCGCCAAAGTTGTGAATGATTATGTCAGTTAGTACCCCTTAGTTTACTTGTGTATGCTAATTATTCATATATCCTTCGACAATATTCTCCACTGAAGCTTAAAAATCATACGCTAAATGCCATTGTTTCATTTTCCTACATGACTACTGCTCCTGGTGGAGCACTAGTACAAATGTGTCGAGCGAAAACTATATGAGTGATGTTATTGCATTTACGCTGTCGCAAAGTGGTCAAAGATTTACATGATTGTCCAGCATTATTTATTATTTATTATTATTATTATTTACTCCGTGATCATGGCGCATGCAACTGTGCCGAAATATTGGATAACTCAAAAATCATATCATGGTAAATATCCCGTTTTAAATGACTTTAGTATTTTATTATTTACGGCTGCGTTATTTAATTTTCTTTTGCTACTTTTTTCTCTAAACTGAGAAATTTAATTTTCCATCAGTTCCGACTTGCGGGATTCATTTACAAATATATTTTTAATAACGTTAGTAAGTCAGAAAGATGCAGCATGAGTTAGATTTTATAGAAATGCAATAAAGTCGATTTCGCGAAATGTGTTAATTTTCCATCTACGACGATTGTTGCACTCAGATACGGGCGCCGCATCGCGTTCATCCTCAACGCGACGGTGGGCAGCGTGGTGGGCGCGGCGCGCGCGCTGGCCGTCAACTACCCCATGTACATGGTGATGGAGTTCTTCGAAGCGGTGCTGGGCGCGGGACTCTACAGCGCCGGCTTCGTACTAGGTACCATCCGCAGACATTTGAACCACTGTTGGATAGGCTGCCCGACGTTTGGCCTATCTACTACGCAGGCAGATGCTGGATGCGTCAAGCTAGAAGACAGGGCTGGCAGGCTTCCCTTAATGAGCCCCATAGCGGGCTCATTAAGGGAAGCCTATGTCCAACTGAAGACTAACACAGGCTGATGATGATGACTGCGCATTGATGCCATATACCCTGCGGCTTGTAGAGTGGCGTTTCCTCTAAACTGGCCCCACGTGACGCTTTGACTCTATGTCTATGTATACTGAACTATTTTGAACTGGAATATTTTTGCTTCTCTGCGTTTGAGCACTGCTCGTTATCGAACAGTGAAGAGGTGAAGGAAGAGGATGGCATTATGTTTTGACAAGAGTTCGTTTGGCTTAGCCTCGATAATTTATGTAATGTACGTACACAAACATAAAACAGAAAATTTAATAACGCAGCCGTAAATAATAAAATGTGAATCTTTGACCACTTTGCGACAACGTAAATGCAATAACATCATGCACTTATATAGTTTTCGCTCGACACATTTGTACTAGTGCTCCACCAGGAGCAATAGTAATGTAGGAAAATAAAATAATGGCATTTAGCGTATGATTTTTAAGCTTCAGTGGAGAAGAATGTCTCTCTAGTTGTTGTTATTAGCGTTGGAGATGGTGGGCCTGGACCGGCGCGTGATCGGCGGGAACATAATCTCGTGCGTGTTCGCGCTGGGCCAGGTGGTGATGGCGCTGACGGCGTGGGTGCTGCCGCACTGGCGCACGCTGACCGTCGTCGTGTACGCGCCCTCCGTCCTCTGCCTGCTCTACTTCTGCGTCATGGAGGAGAGCGTGCGCTGGCTGCTCAGCAAAGGCCGGAAGGTAACACCAGCGCTGATGGCACGGACCCCCCGGCCGCTGCCTCGCATGGTGACCCTCGTCATCTGCGACAGTTTATTTTGCATACAAACACATCAAGATAACACAGCACTAATGCGGAAAAGTGTTTTTAGTATGGCACCTAAAATTAAAAAAAAACCCTAATCAGTCGAAAGGGCTGCATGTTTGTACTCTTTAGACAGAAATTTAAAAAAATTATTAATTTAAATGCGTTGAATAAAGTAGTATGTGACCCTCATGGTGACTTCCAGGAAGAAGCCGCTAAGATAATCTTCAAGGCAGCGGAGCTGAACAAGCGCAAGCTGTCTCCGGAGACCATCAAGTTGCTGAGCTCTCCGCCCGCCGCGGACCCCGACCCGCGGCCCGACGACCCGACCGACGGGCCTTCGCTCTTGAAGCAGGTTTGATTCCTACACTACATAGAATGCCCCTATACAACAGCATTATTTAAATGTAAATGTAAATTAATTTTCTGTCTGAGATTATTTCCTTAATTATTATTTTATTATATACATTACTGTGAATCTTTTTATTTAATTTTAAAGAATGCATATCTCTCTGCCTTTTCTTTGAACAATCCCCTATGGAGTTTCCTATGACAAACATTTGGGTGCTATATAATAAAATTGTAACATAACTTTTAAAATGTAGTATACTGAACTGAACGACAGCAAGTGTAACATGTGACCTACGGTGGAAATAAATAAACAAACAATATGAAACAATGTTGGTTCCCGCTGTCTGTCTGTCCCTATGTATATAAACTTACACTACTACCTAGCCTTCTTATTGGTAATTCGACGTACCCGTTAGGAGGTGATAGGGGTGACTATTTGTGAAAATTTTCACCCCATGTGCATCATGTAAAAGTGAACCATTTTTAAGTTATCATAATTTTTAGCTTTTTTTAAATAAGTCAAAAGTGCAACATCAATAATTGATTAAAAAACTGTCTATTTAAATCTATTTTTTTCTTCTGATTTATAAAAACAAATAAACACTGGTTATTTATCATTATTAAAACAACAATTATCGCTCCAAATTTAAAAATGCGAGATAAAAACGATATTATTTCATTATTAATTGAGATTTTTTTCCTCTAAAATGCCTTAAAACTAAAAAACATTATGAAACTTGACTTGCAGATTATTTTAAAAACATAACCGTTTTCTTAGCTCTCCAACAATGCATAACAACAATGAACTTATTTCAAAGAAACTGAAAAAAACATCATTACAAAGGAAGCAGGCGGAAATTCGTATACGAACTAAACCTAAGGTCGTTCTTTAAAATTACTATAAAACTAACAAAACAATACCCAATGTAAATAAAACGAAAAATACATATTTAAAATAAAATTTAGAAACGTTAAGTAGTAACAACAATAAAAAAAAATAATAAGTAACAATTAAGACATTTTGTAATTTAGCCTTCGCCACGTGGGCGAAGTCGCGGGGAGCATCTAGTACTTTATAAACCAATATCTCGGTAACCAGCATCACCTTTACCTCTGCCTTCAGCCGTCGCGATCTCATTTTCACTAATCATTCCAGTGATAAGTTTGGAAAAAACCTTAATTAACTTGCATAAAACTGTTGTCTTCCCTTTTTTAATAACAAAAAAAAACAGTCGGTGCTGTTTGGATTGTCCAGCATTATGTATTTATTTATTATAGCACAGTATAATATCTATCTATTATGTGGCCAATGTAACACAAGATGCTATTTTCTAAGACTTGTCTCTATGGTTCAGCGAGTTGAACATGGTTTTGCATATACGTACTCGTACATATACATACTTTTTCCTGAGACATTTTCGTCATCCAGGTCCTGGGCTCGAAGACGCTCGTGACACGTCTGCTGATCTGTTCCACGTGGTGGGTGACCATAACGTTCATCTACTACGGGCTGTCCATCAACGCGGTGTCCCTGGCCGGGAACAGCTACGTGAACTACATCCTCATCTCGCTGGTTGAGATCCCGGGCTACACGCTCAGCGTGCTGATGCTGGACCGCTTCGGACGTAAGAGCTCCATCATCTCTGCCTTCTTCGTGTGCGGGACGGCGCTTATTAGCCTGCCCTTCGTCGCTGATGGTAAGGCTTACCGAATGTTACTATTGACTAAACAAATTTTGTTTATTGTAGCATATTAGTCTATTTAATTACTAGAGGGGTTAGTACGTGAAGTTAGTGCTTTAAGTAGATATTGGGTTCAGACAAAAGCTTTATGTAATTTTATGCATCGAACAAGGTACATATTGATATAGGTAACGGTAGTTCTATTCATCAACCTGTCTTTTCACTCCGACGATAAGACCCACCTTGTTGCTGCTGACTAGAGCCTGGAAGAAGTTTATACACTATGGTGATTGATTATTGTACAGGCTTAGAGTACCTGTCAAGATATTTGTATGATTGCCTGTAGTGTTTGTTCAGGAGTAGAGCGCCTATCAGAATAATGTTATGACGACACAGACGATATTATGTATATTCACAAGTGAGTCGAGGTATATGCCGCTGCCGTAGGCGTTTGCTGTATAATGTACAGTTTCCGATGTTTTCGGAGATTTGTAAAATAATCTGCGTGTGGCGGGTCTATGTTCGGTTTGACATGATTAGTGTTTTAATATTAGACCGCTAGAAACAGTGTATTGTTCCCATCTTCAACATCATTCAAGCACAATGTTGAGTAAGCCTTGTCCGTCCTAGATCCATTTGTACCTTGGCTGGATCTCCTTACAGGTAGCTTAGCGAGCGCGATATAGTTCATGTATGAGTAGGTGTATGTAGTGTAGACAGTAGACTCTCCACAGACCTGCCGTGGCTGCGCGTGACGCTGACGATGACGGGCAAGCTGGCGATCAGCATGGCCTTCTCCTCCATCTACATATACACCTCGGAGCTGTTCCCCACGGAGCTGCGCCAGAGCCTGCTGGGGGCCTGCTCCATGGTGGGTCGCATTGGCTCTCTGCTGGCGCCGCAGACGCCACTACTGGTCAGTACACTGTTATCCACAGCCTGCTCCGGGCTGCCTCGGTTCCATCATATTGCAGGCCGCAGTTCCCCTAGCTGCGCCTCTCGGCTTTGCCCGCGTGGAAGTGTATGTGTCAAATGTTTAATAAACATTTCTCTTAAATCACTCTATCTGTTTAAAAACCGCATCAAAATCCGTTGCGTAGTTTTAAAAATCTAAGCATACATAGGGACAGACAGACAGCGGGAAGTGGGTTTCTTTTATATTAGGAGTGTAGGTAGCGAACACGGTGTTATTCGCGAGTCAAGCGAATAAGGCTCGCGTGTGAAGGTGATGAGAGCACTCTCCGTAGGCAACGTGGCGCTGCTGCTGTCGACGGTGGGCAAGCTGACGATCAGCATGATCTTCGCGTCCATCTACATCTACACCATCGAGCTGTTTCCCACGAGCTGCCGGCAGAGCACGCTCAGCGCCTGCTCCATGCTGGGCCGCATCGGCTCCATTGCTGCGCCGCAGACGCCGCTGTTGGTACCTGCACCACTCTCTGATCTATAATTAGTAGCTGTTACTCACTGCTAGAGCTTCGATATGTAGGAGCTAGATAGATGTTTATAATAGTGTTGATACCTGCACCTTCACTGCACTTCTGTCCATATGAAAGGAAAAAAAATAGGTACCTATCTATGTTACCTATGTTAGTTTTAATATTTTTATTTGGTATTGTTCTATTGTGTAGGTTGTGCACTGTATTTTTGTTCGTGATATGGTTCTTTTTGTGCCTGCATTAAAATGATTTTAATATTATTATGATTTACTGCTCACTGTTGATATCATTATCGGTCACAGAGGTTAAAAAATATATACGTAATGTATTGAAAATAATGGAATGAATTTTGCATATTTTACGATTTGCTAAAAATGAAATGGAATCACCGACGAGGTTGAAGGTGATCTCCTTTAATTTTAGTTTTTTTTTTAATTTTCTTTTCCTGCTATGATAAGCCTGATGATCACGCCATTTTAGAATAATTATTGAATACAAAAAGTCGTTAGTTTGTGCTGTCCTGAGCCACGCGCCCCCAGTCCAGTCCATCCCCTCTCTCTGCTCATCCATTGTCATTGAATAATGATGATGATGATTCACTCCCTAAAAAACTGCTACATCAGCATTATTTATCCATATGAAAGATTGATAGCCTTATCTTATGTCTATGTAAGTTTATTATAATGTTTGTAATGTATGTAACTAGTGTATTTGTTTTCTTTTACCAATTATTTATTAAAGTGCCACCGTCTATATTGTTCCTTCATGTCCAGTCCATCCTAAGGTTGCAGGGAAGAAATCGCTCTTAGCGATAAGGCCGCCCTTTATAACTTTATTCTAAGTTTTTATTTAAAGATAAAGATTAATTTATTTGCTTCACCATAATGTAGTTACAGTTGTACATCTTGAATAGGTATATTAAAAGTTTCAATGATGTTCTACTCGTACCTTAAACTGAGGCATGCGAATATTAAGATTGTTGTATTTTGTATTTCTTTATTGTTTTCTGTTTTGTGTAGTGTTATAAGGTGTTTTCTATCTATCTATCTAATGTTTGTATTGTCGATTCCAGGAAGCGTACTGGCGGTCGCTCCCGTACCTGATCTTCGGCGTGATGGCGGGCACGTCGGGGCTGCTGATGGTGCTGACGCCGGAGACGCACCGCATGAGGCTGCCGGACACCATCTACCAGGCCGAGCACATCGCCGTCGCACCCAAGCTGCGCCCGCGCAACCACCCGCACACGGAGATGAAAGCTAAATGAACACCGCTTGGAACTCACGAGACGAAATCAAACCTAAATAAACACCTAGCCACTGATTTTTCTGAACGATAATGGGTTTTGATTAAGAATTGTGATTCAGAATCAACGAGTAGTTTCCCAAAAACGTTATTGTTTCTGAATTGAATTGTACTTGAAAATTGAATTCCCAGATCTAAGATGACCTTTATTTGTGCAATAGAAAAGGAACCTACTCACAATATTTTCAAAGGAGCTGTGCAAGTGAGCTGTTGTTCCAGATGTATTCAAATACGTAATTATATAGAGTTGGATATTTCTTTTCGCTATAAAGTGGGGCAGTCAGAATTACAAATTCAAAAAATGTACAAACGGGCTGCCGCTTTAAAATAAAAATTAAAAATATTTTATTTCAACAACAACATTACCATATTTTGTTATTAAAAAATATAATAGAAAAGTCTTAAAAATGAAGGTTGGTAAGAACATACACTAATTATGAAAAACAAAATCATCAAATTACACCTATTACCCTACGCACAAAACATACCCACATAGGAGAGGAGAACCTATCAGCAATAGTTGTTGTACCCCTGATACAAACAAACCCTGGCGTGTGCCGGTCACGCGCTCTCAGGACTCCGATACTCACGAACAAGTACAAAATTCGCTGTTACAGGTATTGCCATTAAGTTCTATAGTAATATAATATTTAATTTATTTATGGTTATTTTAAATCTAGTAACTTTATTAATTTTAAGACGGTTTTTAGCATTACTTTGACTTTTTAAATAAAGATGTTTTTTTAATCAACCTGTACATTTTTTATTTGTTGTTGCAATCCGTAGCAGCCACGTAGAAGGGCTACGACGTAGCAACCACGTAGGCAAAGTTTATCTTTAGGGTTACAATTATTTCCTGCAAGCTAGATAAACATTATCAAACTGAATCTTTTTATGGTTGATAATTTTATCAAAGTTAAAGAATAGGCTATTTGACAACATTGAAAATATGCTACAAATTGTGGTCATCCTATGAGATAAAAGCCCAAAAAAATCATTTTTTGCTTTATTTCAACTAAATTATGTATATTTTTTGCAAATTACACGAAACAAAATGTAATAATTTATTGAATTTTATCTGTGACGAGAACGCCCTGTTATTGGTTACAACTCTGGTGACGTCACATGCAAGTAATCCTACATTCCTCGAACGATTGTTGCTCGCGCTTGCGTTTTCTGGGTGTTCAATTCAATCTGTGAGCAATTTCTGAAGCATTTTCTGTCAAATTTTGATAAATATTATAACTAGTGGCATAAATATTCGTCCATGTTGTTCGACCATGTCTTTCGTCTTTTGGAATTCGTCGGAACAGAAACAAACAGTTTGTTTGGACTATTTATAGATGTATTTTTACACTTTGGCACTACACACCATTTATACACCATTTTATCCAATTTTGAAGGAAAATGATTAAATTCACTACAGCTGCACTTTTTTTATTGTGGTTATTGTTTACTTGCGTGTGACGTCACATGTGTCACGTGACCAGCGCCATTATAGAAACATCTTTTTTGGCGCGGTTTGGAAAATTTAAACTTTAACATTGATTTTTATAAATAACACAGTAGATCGGCCGGAAATATTAATGTAGTGTGTTTATTATGTAATAAAGAATAATATAAAACGATTTCCAAAATTTGTCAAATAGCCTATTAGGAGAGGGATCCATCTTACATATAAAACCTTTAAGTTTTAAGTTTATGTAACAAATAAACTAAGTTTCTTCAAAACGGATCAGATTCAGATCCATAACTATTCGATGCTTCGTCCATAATCATTTTTGCACACTACCGACACAGATATCTTATAGGTACCTACAAAAAATGCTTACTCTTGCCTATTCAATACCTTATTATCAAATTATAATTTTATTATCAAGTTAATAAGCTGACAACTGAAACAAAGATTATGATTAAAAAACTATATACCTCTGTTTATAACCGATCGCTTGACTTTACACCGCAGAGAACGTAGAGGTCTATACATTCAGGAGCCTGGTGATTGTTGGTCCTTAGACTTAGCACGTGCCGAGATTAGATAGCAGGCGCGGCGATGTTTACAGTGCACATCGCAGTCTACGAGGGCATCGCATTGTCTGCTAGCTAATACCTGCAGTTGACTTTATAGAGACGACGTATATTTACACGTGTCTGCGGTTTCTGAACGCAGTAGTCGCACAGTACGACACCGCTTCCGTACACCACAATAATACTCGTGCCTACGTACAATTACAACCGAGAATTAGCAAAATAAACAGCCAAGGTTGCTTTTAGCCCTTAGTGGCGGAAATCTCCTTCCCTGCGGTAGGTGACCTATTACATTCGTCAAATATCTTTGTCCTATTGTTATGTATATTTGATTAATTAAATTGGAAGCCTTCATCCACTTTATACTAGTGACTCCGATATTTTACCAAATATTTTGACACTAGTGTCTGTTCACGGTTTCGCAAGCGTTGTTTCTATGGACCATTCCATTTTTGACCATTTTTGGGTTAAAATAACTTATTTTTTATTCCAGCTTCAAGTATAAAAAAAATCAGTCGTAAGAAAGAAAGATTATGGCGTGAAGATCCATCTAAACTTTGCATTTATTATTATAAATGCAAAGTTTAGATGGATGTTATTTCATTTGAACTCAACTACGACAAAGGAGTTTTCGTCCTCAAGTTTCGACTGACATAGCCATATTCTCCATGAAGCAGGTCGTACGCTACTACACGCAGAGAGAAATGTCCGTATACGCCTTATTTCTCGAACTCAGCCGCGCCTTCGACACTCTGGCTGATCAGACGGAATCACAACCGTCTTTGGGGCAAGCTGCGAGATGGCTCGGACGTCCCGGATGACGTTGTTGGCATTCTGGAATTCTGGTACCAGAATCAGACCAACAACGTCAGGTGGGGGCAGCTACCAGCTCTCTTGTGGGGTTAGACAGGGGGGGCTCTCCACTCCAGACCTTTTTAACTGGTACGTCAATGGTTTGATCGAGGAGCTGAACGGTAGCCCGGTGGGGCTCAGATTGGATGGCAGGTACGTCAACAATCTAAGCTACGCCGATGATATGGTTCTGCTCAGCCCTTCGATCAAAGGATTGACAAAGTTACTCGCCATCTCTGAGGAATACGCCAAGAATCACGATCTCATCTATTACGCCAAAAACACCGAAATGGTTATTTTCAGATCAGGGAAGGGGCCAGAGAGCGTGCCTGGGGTCTGCATTAGCGGGCGACCTATAAAAATAGTAGAGAGTTTTAAGTACTTGGGTGGGACATATCGTAACTTCAAAAAAAAAAACGGACGATGCTGACATAGAGCGGCAGCACAGATCATTGTGTGTAGTTGGCAACATGATAGCGAGGAAATTTTTTAACTGCTTTGCCCTTTTCAAATCTTATTGTCAGTTTTTCTACACATGTCAACTTTGGACAGATTATACCAAAAAATCACACGTCATCAGAGTGGCATACAACAATGTTTTCAGGCATCTCATGGGACTGAAGCGCTATTGTAGCGGTTCAGAAATGTACACAACATCCCGTGTTGACTCTTTCAATGCCATCAAGAGAAAGAGAATAGTCTCGTTTATGTCCAGAATTGACATGTGTAAAAACTCAATCATAAGGAGTATGGCAGATCGTTTAATCTTGTCTGATATGTACAAACGGTGGGTGGCTATTGCATAAAAGTTACTCTATGTCTATTGCCACCTAGAATTTTTTTTATTATATTTTTTCTGACCTAGTTACCCTATGTACCTACATCCTGCCTACATCTTATTGTCTATTTTTTGTTTTGTGTATTAGTTTTAACTATTTTTAAGTAGAATATGGATCTCGTGTCAGGAAATAAAGAATGTATTATATTACTTGCAAAGCTGGGGCTAGGCGGCGGCGGGGGGCCGCAGCGACGACGCCGCCAGCAGGCTTGTTCACAGATACTTTGTGGTTCGGTGTCAGGGCACACCTAGTGGCAGAGTACAAGGTAAGTTCGAGGCGAAGGCGACTGTGGGAGAGAAGTCGAACCAATGGGCTTTGTGCTTACTTCTACTACTGATGAACTCACAGTCACCTTGTACCTCCAGTTTGCCATCTCACATCAATCTATAGACGAAGCTCCGCTCGTAAAATATATATTCAACCGGGAGGTGCAGACTTTCGTACAATACAAAATTCGTACACTCGTATATTTGTGGTTTTCACCACTGCCTAATCCGAATGCGCAGCTAAGGTAAAGGCTAAGATACCTATGTATCTGATCCAATCTACATACCTTATCGAAAAATGAAGCAGAAATTATCAGATATAGATGTGTTTGGCAATAATGAGCGCAGGTTTCATTTGGCTGGGGTTGGCGGCGCGCCTCGCTCGCCTGGACTGGAGACATGGCTGGCAGTAGGAAAGGAAGCATGGCGACGGAGGCCGATAGAAAAGCGGAAGAAGCCAACGGAAAGGCCAGCATGGAGGATGATGCTGCTGGTCGCAAGGGCAGCATGGCAGGCGCTGGTCGGAGGATCAACACGGAGGATGCTGGCAAGGCCCTCGACCTGGACGATGTGCTGGTGCACGAGTTGGGGCAGTTCGGCAAGTTCCAGCTGTACAACATCATGCTGGTGGCCTTCCCCATCATCGCCTCTGCCTTCATGAGCGAGTATATCTTCTCCGCTGCTGCTATTCCACACAGGTACCATTTTTATTTTTACCGATGGTACCGCTATTTATTTAAGATGAGAGAATTCTTGGCGCGATAAAACCCATAAATAAATAAAAACGCAGAAAATCTGAAAGAATATATCTCTGTACATTTTGTTTGATATTTTCGAGTTCTAGGTATAGGTGTTAGCATAGACACCAGCCCAATACTAAGATAAACTTCAAGGTTGCTTGCTTTCGGTATAACTAGGTGGCTGAATTATATAACTTAGTTATCTACTAATAGGCAGCTGCTTCCTCTTTCGGTACACCTTTATCTTGTTATTAAGTCATATAACTGCAGCAACAACGAACACGGTCCTGCGTGATGCTTGTGTGACATCATTCGCTCTTCTCGCCGTTGGACGAATATTATGTTATATTTATAATAAAGGAGTTTCCCTGTTTGTTTCCCAGATGCGCAGTCCACGAGTGCGGAGAGAACAGTCGCGACGTGCCGTTCGATCCCTCGTGGGTGTCGGACGCGATCCCCATGACGTCATCCGGCCCCGCCAGTTGCGAGCGCTTCGTCCCCCTCGGGGGCAACGGTACCCTCGCGACCTGTCCCGCCAGCCTCTTCTCCGACGCCCGGCAGGCCTGCGACGGGTTCGTCTACGCCAGAGATAACTCTGTCGTCTATGATGTAAGTGGACTGTTCATCTAACTGGATGAAATTCTCAAATCACAGATGCAGATGGCAGAGTGTATGTTAGGAATACGCGGAAGGATGCCTGTCCTCAGCGGTTCGCACTCCGAGGCAGTTCACTTATATTTGTTGAGTAGTTTATATACTGAAGTAACAGTTGCGTTGCTATACCTGCGTAGTAGGTACGCAACGCGAGCAGCAAGTGATCGCACTTGAGAGAAGGTTATTACAAGCTTTCCTAGTTATTTAATTCCTAAAAACTGGACCAACTTAAACATGCATATTACCTACACAGTAGAAAACGATTCAAATTATTTATTGTCCACTATCTAAACGACAATTATTGATTATTATGTTTCCGAATACTCACAAGCGATAAGGCAAATCCAATCTCCCAGTCAAGACTTAGGTACTTACCTACATCTACAGAGTTAACAATAATTTTGCATAATTTACATTATAGATACTACTAAAAACACAGTACCTACTTCACTGTGGCAGACCGTCGGAGTTTCAGATAACTATTTTAATTTTAGAAATACCATTCTCATTTAGACCATAGTTAGCAATGAAAACAAAAGTTTGTGAGATCATTGAAGATCTCAGCAAGCAACTTGTCTACAAGTTTTTATTCATAAGTAGGCATGTTAGTGACACACACAACCACACAAGAGTAATAACTATACCACAAGTAATCACTACATAAAGCGAAATCGATGGAATCTAACTGAAGGACTGGCTGCTCTACTTTGGGGCTTGGTGACGCCGCTGTATTAAAATGTCACCAAGGGAAACAACACCAAAACATTGTGAAGGTTTTAGCTAGTGGCCATCCAGTTTAATTCAACATAGGACATTTTTAATCATTACTTTTAACAGACTTTAACATCAAATCAACATTTTATAAAAAAAAACTGAGTTTGGAAATGCATAATAAAACAAAAACCTTAAAAAAGAAATTATTTGTATCCGTATCATTATGTGGTAAGAAAAGAGAAAGAAGCAAATAAATGATTGGTATTAGTATACTTGTGGTGGTTTCCAGTTCGACCTGGGGTGCCAGGAGTGGCTGCGCGCGCTGGCTGGCACGCTGAACAGCGTAGGCACGCTGCTGGTGCTGCCCATCGTGGGGTTCATCTCGGACCGGTTCGGCCGGCGCGTCGCGCTCGTGCTCAGCGTCTTCAACCTGGCGCTGGTGGGGCTGGTGCGCGCCTTCTCCGTCAATTACCCCATGTACCTCGTCTTCCAGATCCTGCAGACTACAGTTGGTGCGGGAACGTTCAGCTCTTCCTACATCTTTGGTAAGGGTTTCCAAATATATTATATGATGCAATGCTGCATTATTCCCTTTCTACTCATCACTTGTCACCTGGAAAAATTAAAGCACGTGTACGTTTTTAAAATTTTTGATGTTGGGTTTCCGATGTCTTGTCAAATTATGGTACCACATTATACCTACCTACCGAGGCAGGCACTTACGCTCCTCGAGATCTCTAGACCAAAGCTATCAAAATGGGGGTTATTTTAATAAGCGTTATAATTCCATTTCAGCTGCCGAGCTGGTGGGCCCTAAATACCGAGTACTGACGAGTGCAATCGCGTCCTCCATGTTCGCGGTGGGCCAGGTGATCTTGGGCGGCGTGGCGTGGCTGGTGGAGCCCTGGCGGTACATGATCATGGCGCTGCACATCCCCTGCTTCCTCATCATCGCCTACTACTGGCTGCTGTCGGAGAGTGTGCGCTGGCTGCTTTCCAAGCGGAAGTACGAGGAGGCCACGAAAGTCTTGAAGAAGGTTGCGCGGATGAACAAGACGGAAATTAGCGAGAAGTCGCTGAATGCTTTGATGAACCCTCCTCCACCGCCTCCGCCGGTGAGAGTTTGCTTATTGTTATTATTATTTCAGCCATTAACAACATCAGTCTGACAATGCCAGGAAAGCACACACACACACATATAACCAGAAACAGTTGCCATTAACAAAGAATTATCATCAACAGCAGTGTTTAATCGCAAATTATTATTGACTTCGACGGCATAACTAAATTGAGAGCGAGTGTTGAGAGATAACCAATTTCTCCTTATCTATGGTCGTCGCCTGTGACGTGCCGATCTCTCGATATAAAATGGCTACCATTTCACCAACTCCAAAGGTCACCAATAAATGTATTAGTGATTTCCAGTGATTTATTTTCATAGTTACTGCTCAATATCAGTCCCTAACAATTTGAACCTTCACCTCAGTACGAAAACAATTACACCACGAGGTCAAGTGACGTAGGAGTCGAAAAACTTTGGGAATTTATTCCGACTCTAGAGCTTCTTAGAAATTACCCGGAGTGTGAGGGCTTACGCGCTTTAATTACAAAAACCTTAGATAGCTAGACAATATGCTAATGTAAAGATGTTGAATGATGCCTTCCCAGGGTCCCGGCGTGATCTCCGTCATCTTGAAGTCCCGCGTGCTCCTGCGCCGCGTCTGCACCACCCCCGTCTGGTGGATCACCACCACCTTCGTGTACTACGGGCTGTCTATCAACTCCACCAGCCTTTCGGACACCATCCACCTGAACTACATCCTCACCTGCGCTATCGAGATCCCTGGCTACTTCACAGCGGTGCTGGTGCTCGACAGGATTGGAAGGAAGGCCACGCTGTCCGCTGGTTTCTTCTTCAGCGCTATCTGCAATCTTGCATTTGCTTTTATTCCTACTGGTAAGTTCAAGAGTCCTGTAAGGTCGAAACGAAATAAAACACTTCGATATTTGATCTCCTTGACATTCCTAGATTTTTCTTTGTTGGTTAAACTATAGTATGTAGCTCACCATTCCTTTCATAGAACTATGCACTTTGATTATCAGATAACATTCAGAAATCCATTGTATCGTGGCAGGTGAAAATGTTTTCTTTGATACTGGATATTATTATTATGCAAATGACGCAATAAATACATACGTTACTTCAATAAACATCAAATCCATATCGAGCTCCATGATCACACCAATTATAAACAGCCTTTTAATTTTAATAGTAGCAGCAAAAGAAATATACATTCTGTAAAAATTTCAACTGTCTACCTACCACGGTTCATGAGATACCATTAAAGAGCGGATAGACTGGCGCAACGCAGGCGGGACCCTGTTACTAAACAGCGTCCCGTTTTTACCCTTTGGGTATAGAACCCTAAAAAAAGTAAATATGTATATTGAAGAAACTATAGCCTGTTTTTAATTTCTTAAAAAAAATCAATGCTTCTTTTTGTTCAGAAATGACGGTCCTGCGGCTGATCGTGTACCTACTGGGCAAGTTCGGTATCTCCGTGGTGATGACGTCACTGTACCTGTTCACCTCCGAGCTGTACCCCACGCAGCACCGCCACAGCCTGCTCGCCTTCTCCTCCATGATAGGACGGATAGGCTCCATCACCGCGCCGCTCACCCCCGTGCTTGTGAGTTATATTACTATCCTACTTCTGCCATATAAAAGGATAGTCTGCATAGGAGAGGCTGGTAGTAGGTAATGATTACAGGAGACAAGTATCTAGAAGTCGGGTTTACAAATAAAAATTTGAATGGCCTG